>BSBK01010996.1:0-90000 GCA_027943335.1 Chamaecyparis obtusa
AAGACCTGGAAAAGGTAGGTAAGCTCTTGGGTTAAGTTGTCATCATCGCAAATTCTAAAGGCCCTAAGAGAAAGAGTCTTGACGATGCCAACTTTTTGGCAAGGGTGGTGGTGGGAAGATGAGTGGAGATATAAGTTGGTATGGGTGGCCTTGTGATACACATGATGACAAAAGATACCATTGGGCTTCTTGATGAGAAGAACATCAACGAAGGGTAACTGGTTGTCCGACTCAATCTCCTTGGTGAAGGAAATGTTGGGGACCAAATTGTTGATGTGTCGACGGAACTCTTCAATTTTCTCAAGCCCATGTGGCCAATAGATGTTGGTGTCATCAACATATCATTTCCACAATCTGGGTTTGAGGGGAAAGGAGTGGAGGTCCATCTCCTCAAAATGCTCCATATAGAGGTTCTCTATTATAGGGGAAAGGGGGGAACCCATAGCCACTCCATCCACCTATTCATAGATGATATTTTGGAAGGAGAAAAAGGTAGATCTCAAGCACAACTCAACCAAATCAGAAATCTCATCATTAACTTTAATCTTAATAATTTGAATAGAGTCAAGGATGAGAACCTTGGTGAAGAGGGAGACTACATCAAAACTAACCAAGATATCGCAAGATTCAACCTTGGTGTACTTAATAAATTGGACAAAATGGCATGAATCTTTAAACAAAAGAATCAGACTTACCCACCAAGGGAAGATAATCTTGGTGAGGTGAGAGGCTAGAGGGTAAGTTGGTGATCCAATCGTGTCGACAATGGGTCTTAGAGGAATACCTCCTTTGTAGATTTTTGGTACCCCATAGATGCAAGGCGTTACTTCTTTAGATGGCATGAATTTTCTCCTATTAGCATCATCAAACAAGGATTTTTCCAACAAAGCTTTGACTTGTTTAATGATCTTAGAGCATGGGTTCCAAGAAAGGATACTATAGCTGCTGGAGTTAGAGAGTAAGTCAAGCATCTTGGAAACATAGGCTTGTCTATCCATGATGACAGTGACATTTCCTTTATCAGCTTTGCTGATAATGATGTCATTGTTGCAAATAAAATGGTTGAAGGCAAGCGCCTCTACTCTAGCGATGTTGCCTCTAGGAGGTTTGGCATGTCTGAGGACAACTGTGCAATCTTGCCTAATTTCATCAACAACCTCTTGAGATTTTTAATGGTATACAACCAATAGGTATATCACATTTGAAGAATAATGTTGGTGAAGAAAAGAGAAGTGTTGAAGGAGAAGAATTTGGTGAGTTCATGATGACATTTCATGAGGAAGTGAAACATAAGCTGGAACATAGTAATCAAAATACAAGGAAAGAGAAGATAGTTCAAGAAGACATAAGAGTTTTGAAGTTGAGGATGTTGTAATGGTTTATTTGAAGAAAGGAACATTTCCTATTGGAACCTATGGAAAATTAAAGATGAAGACATCTAGTCCCTAGAAGATATTGAGGATGTCTAATAGTGGAAATACTAATGAGATTGATTTACCTGATGAAATGGATATATCACCTATATTCAACATTATAAAATTGTATCAATATCATGAAATTAATGAAGAAATGACAGTATCAAATGTTTATCCTAAGAGAAAATAAAAGAAGTTGAGAAGATTTTAGAATAAAGAGTTTGCATAAGCTGAAGAGGAAAAAGTAGATGGAATATCTGGTAAAATGCAAGAATAGACCAATTGAAGACACTTCATAGATCACACAATCTATGTTGGATTCAGTCTAGGCTATACCTATTTCATGATTTGGAGAATCATCTCAAAATGACCCCAGGTGTTTGATCCAAGATTAGCTCGGGTTCTTGGAAATCCTTTTATCACAAAAAAAAAGTTATATTTGTTAGTTGTTATTCATAGCTTCTTTTGGATCTTGATGATGTTGGAAAAATTTCTAGCACTCCCCTTCAGATTCATGGCATGGTTTAACCACCTCCTATGTCTTCTATAAGTTTAGTGGTTGTATTAGGTATTAACAAGTTGATATTTTGGTACAACGGTAACCACTACTTCTAACAAGTGGTATCAGAGCTGGGTCACACATTTAAATCCCCTCAGGTAACATTGAGGGGGAGATTGTTGGAAAAATGTTGAGTTCTCTCATTGGGATTCATGACATGTTTTAACCACCTCCTATGTCTTCTATAAGTCTAGTGGTTGTATCTGGCATTAACAGGTTGATCTTTGGTAAAATGACAACCACTACTTATAACAAATGATGTATTTCTATTCTATCGATAAGGCTCAGTTGCTGCTTGGTTCCTTCTTTCACCAAGTTTACTTGGGGGTTCACTATGTTGTTTTCCTATTTCTCTGTAACTTTTCTGATGGAGTAATTTATTTTGGATTTCTGTTGAGGCACTGGTGCATTTGATTTGTTCACAGAGTTAATGTTGACATCAATCATTAGGAAGCACGTGGAACTAGATATTCTTGTTCTCTTCTCCAATGTTGGATCTTAAGGGAAAAATTTATTGGTAGCCTCTTGTATAAATATAGAAGTATGTTGTAGTTTTAGAGGGAGTTTATAGACCAAAGATGGAATCTGGATGTCAAATCCTTGATGTTGGAGAATTATTGTATTGGAATTCTAATTAGTTTTGGTCATAATTGGGAATTCCTTATAACTAGGCATGTATGAATCTTTCTACGGTGATTAAGATATGAAATCCTTATATTCTCTCTCTCCCTGTTATTTTATTATTACTTTTGTGCATTGATTTTGTAGGATGTTGGTATTTTGGGTGTATCTTTGGCCACATCTTCCTATCCTCCATGCATCATATCCCCCACAATAATCTTATAGGTAGAGTAGGAGTAGTTTGACATAGAATGACCATTGCCATAGGTGAGTCTGATACTTTAATAGTCTCATCAATAGGTAGGGATGTAGCTTTTAGGATTACATAAAACTAAGAGGGGGTGAATAAGTATTACAACACTTTAATTTAGGCTTCAACTAATTGAAAATAAACCATAACAATACTGAAATGAAAAGAACATAAATTCACAACACATAACTCATGACACCATAATTTTTTTTGAGGAAACCTTGGCCAAGGGGAAATCCCAGTAGGGATGGTAACCACAACCATGCAGTAAAATATTATATCCATGTTAGGAGATCTATCCCTATTAGGAGATGATTATTACATAGTACATTTCCTTTTTAGAGGAAAACAAAACCTTGTTAATGGATAAAAAACACTTGGTTAAAGGTTGTTAGAAGACAACTCTTACAATCAAAATACTATCTCAAAGAGCTTTCCAAAAATGAACAATATAAGCACTTTCTATGCTTATATAGTTTCAGTTATAGCTATATCAAATATTGATCTCACATTTTATCTTTTATCTCAAATTTACATCATCACATCATCATAACAACCATTAAATTTTTCTTCCACAAAAAATTCTATACATATACAAACTCTACCATCCAATCATCTCTCCAAAATGCATTGTAAAACATAATAATTACTAATACAAATAATAAAAATAGTTTTGATGATCATATATTACCAATGTATTGGCAATATACAATAGCCAACTAACTTAGCATGTTTCCATATCAACTAACCTTTCCCCAATCATCGCAACTACGTATGTGCCCTGTTACACTGATTCTCTATCATTCCATACCTTCACAACACAATATCTCACTGATATGATTATCAAAACACATGCAACCTTAACTAAAGGTCCTACGTATCCAAAATGCATTGTACTAATTTCACAAGCCATAATACATCATACATGATCATCTCTAATGAAAATCATAACACAATAAACTACCATCCTAATTTCATACTTAGTTAATTTCTTGATTGTGACTCCACTACCAAAAATATTTGCATGTGATCACTCCATCATAAATTTTTCCATAAATGAAAACCCTTAAGTGATCCCTAGTTCTCCAAAACATCACTTCCCAACAATCTCTCCCTTTGACATTAATAGAAACACTTAGTGAAAAATGACTAAGTGTCTAAGCACTAACTTCCTTCTACTATATACATAAACTCCTATTTTGTTTTCTTTTATCTTTTTCTCTTTTCTTCTCCTCTCTTCATTTTTCTCTTCTCTTCCTCTACCTTTGACATCAATGGAAAAGGTACTTACAAAATTTAAAAAACTTCTAAGCACAAAAGGACTTAGTGCTTACTCACTAGATTTAGAATATCTTGGAAAGAGTCTTCCTAGGTCTTCACGTCCTCTATCCATGACTTGATCAAGAGCTCACTGACATGGATGAGTCCATTTGGTGCATATGATGTTGTTTATGCTGACTTTATCTCTATGGGTATAGACATAGATCCTTCTATTTTCACCATCTCTGAGAGATACGCTTTAGGCAAAGATATCTTAGGAGTTATTAAACTCTTCAACAAACTAAATTAATCTACCACTCTCCCTTTCTCTACATTAAAAACACTTATTTTCTCCAAAATATTGGATGTCTTCTTATCCATTTCTACCACAGTTTGTGAGGATGTTTCACAACTGTCCATTAAACTATTAAGCGTATCCCTTCCCTTGGTTATAATGTCTTCAATGTTCTTCACATGTCTACAAGGATCTATGAAGTGACTGTATATTTTTCTACCTTGTTCTACATAACTCTTAGCCTTAAGTATAGTTTCCTTAAGAATTTCCAACTCCCATGAGATGGACTTACAAACTTCTTTCAACTTCTTCTCTAAAAATCTCTTCTCTGCCCTATTTTCAGTAGTCTTCAGTAGTGACTCAAGTGATTGTCAAAGTTGTCCAATTATATGCCTAGGTTCTTTGCCTTATCCTTACCTTAAAAATTAATAGGTGTAGGGAGTAATTTATGTACTATCTCTACTTCCATAGCTATTAGCTTTTCTATTTTATCTCCTTTTTGTACTGATCTTCCCTTAGCCTTAGAAAAATCCATTAAAGATAGCCTCATGAGCTCATCCTCATCCATTCTCTCTACATCTATCCTCACTAGTTTGGCCATATTTTCCAAAAATAGAGTAGAGAAGGTGTTAGCTTCTTTATTTTTCTCCATTGTAACCTCAACTACTTTCTCTACTCTAGTCTCTTCTACCTTCCTTTCTTCTTGCAGTGTTTCCATCTCCTATGTTTTCTCTTCCTCTATCTACCTTCCTTCTTCAGCTATCATCACACTGTCTAAGCTGGCCTTAAATGGATCATTTACATCATGAAAAGTGTCAAAGGTTATAAGAACACTAGAGACAAATAATTCTGGTTGTATGATAGCCTTACTTGCTTGTTCACTTACTTATGCTATCTTGGAACCTTTTCCCAATCCCAAAGGTGTAGGCTTGGTAACCTTGGGAGGTGAAGTCTTCTTCGGCATATCACTCATAAGGATTTGATCTAATTCCTTTTGAGTGTCCTCTATGACTTCATCATATTTCCTTGCCATTAATTTTACCAATCTAGAATTGGTCCTCAACAAGGGTTTCAATTCTTTTATCATCCTCTTGCTTTCTTGTATTGAGACAATAGGTAACATGTCCTTAATAGCCTTGTTCCTTATGTTCTTATCCTCTAATTGTGCCAACTATTTTCTAATATTTAACTTACTATATAGTTCCTTAGGGATACTCCCTTCTATCTCTAACATATTTTTCTTAAAAGACAATAAATACTCAATTATAGTATCTTCAATGATTTCTTGATTCTTAGAATCATATCTTTCATAATACCTATTTACTATTTTTAGGTTTTGATCTTTCATCACTCTTTTGTGCAACATATGAAGGTCTGGCTTCCATAGAGTTTGTGGCTTTTTTTTCACTTCTACTTCTTCCACCTTCTCTACCATTGTTTCTTCTTTTTTCTTCATTTCCACTTCTACCTCTTGTTTCTTAGGGCTGCTTAACTTGGTAGGTCTTGTAGATTTTCTATGGATTTTCATAGGTAAAATTTCTTCTGCAGTATTCTCATGTGTGAGAAATAAATCATTTATGTCTAGTGTAGGGCTTATTGTCTTCTTATCTTCGGGAGGATTAGGGGCACATCAATAGCCATGTTGGAAGATGCTTCGGTCATCTTAGTCCTTATTATTTTTAGCTACTCCCTTGTAATTCTTACCTTCATAGTGATATCCTCAGCAATAATACTAATCTTTATTTTCCTTATCACTTTTTCTTTTTCTTCTATGATATTTTCTAGCTTTTCCCTATATGTTCCCCATATCTCTGTTGAGAACATGTGTCTCAACCTTGCAGCCTTTTTTCTAGAAAATTCTAGAATTTGTTTAAGGTAGTTTTCCACATGTTTATGCATTGGAAAATGGTTAGTGAGTTGTTAAAAATGAGTCTTGTCCATAGTAGAATATAGGTGGGCCATTTTTAGAGCCTTAATGACTCATTTTATAATTTTTATGGGGGTCTAAACTAGAGGACAAAATTATGGACGGGAATACTATTTTAACCTGGTTGTTTTTCCATCTTGGAAATGTAAATGTCAAAAATGGGCACCATGTGGCATGGTGGTTAAGCCCATGGTTTTGTAAAACCACAAATGGTTTCCAGGTTATAAAATCACTATAAAAGGAGGGCTTGGGGAGGAGTTTGAGATCATTGAGTTTTTGCAAGACTGGATGCTAGAAGGAGTCTCTCTGAGTTCGAGTTGTGGTGATACGCTCCTGTAAGAACTTTCATTGCAAGTGTATTGTAATCATCTTGGTTTGATAATACATAGTGCAAGTTTTGGAGGGTGGGGTTTTTCTCCCAGAAGGGTTTCTCCATGATAATCACTATGTTATGTGTTCATTGTTATTTTGTTTATGCTTTGTTATGCATTTCTTGAGATCTTTGCAATGTTTAAGTTGAAATTTGCATAACCGTCCTCTCAAGATTAGCGTAGGAAGCATTTCCGCACACCTTTGCTTCCTTACAATCTCTTCAGTAGTGTCTATTTTTGGTACTAATACATTCTCTACTTGCATAGTTAAAATCTCATAACTAACTTCATACCACATAGGGTAACACCATTTCTTTCTAGGATCAACTGCCTCAAAGAGCACATAATTAGTTTCAACCATGAAATAAATAGTGTCGACATTCTACTCAACTAGATAGGTCTGTGCAAGATCATGGTATGTGAAAAAGTGGTGATGTGAAAAAGAAGTCCCGATTGATAGACTCTTTGAAAATAACTATAATTTTGAAACAATATAGCATTTTCAAAATCTGAAATATATATCACATTCCATGCTTCACCTAATATAATAATAATAAACAATTGTTTTAATTTGATGAAGTTTAGACTAAGTTAAAGTGGTCAGACATGAGAGGTTTTATATTCAAGAAAATTTGTAGTAGAAAAATTATAATTAATTATTTACTTGGAATAAAAATACAAAAGAATATATATCACATCCAGACATGAGTCTACTAATTTTATCTAGAATATTATAAAACAATATTATCATTTGATTTTGTTTAATGTGGTTAGACATACACCTACTTGTTATCTTTCTAGTCCTGATTGATAGACTTATTGACAAATAGCTATAACTTTTAAATTGTATAACATTTTTGAAATCCAAAACATGTGTCACATTCTATGATTTTCCTACTACAATAAAAATAAAAAAAGTTTTCAATTTGATAAAGCTTAGACTAAGTTAATGTGGTTAGACACGAGAGTTTTAGTGTTTTATAAAAGTTGTAGAAGAAAAATCATAATTAATTATTTACTTGGAGAAAAATTACAAAAAAATGTGTCACATTTAGACATGAGTGTACTACTTATATCTAGAATCTTAGAAAAAAATATTATAATTTGATTATGTTTAAGCTAGTAAGACATACACCTACTTCTTATTTTTTTTCTAAAATTTCTGTACTACTATGTTGAAATTTTAAATTTTTGACATATAGAATAATTTTTTTCAAAAGAGGCCTAGTATATTAGAAACTAAATTCAATTTTCTATAGATTCTCTTCTTATATATTTTTTATTATTATATTTATAACTTGTTCAAATTTTTATGTCAACTTCGCTAAACCTAATGTTTTAAAATTTTATTGCCACTTAAGGGCCTAGTTTGGCATACTACGATCCTGCACATACTCAGATCTTCAGGTATCCTATACCTTTCCTTCATTTGCCTTTGTAGAATCTTAGTCATAGAAAATATTTCTACATCTACCCAATTCTTAACCTGTCTTTGGTAGCTATCAGAGATTTGAATTCTAGTAGGTACATTATCTTTCCATGCTCTAGGGTGCATGCCAAGAAATTTTTGAATAATGTGGATGTACATATGAACCAACAGTGATCCAAACCTGAATGCCTTAGACCTATCTTTCTTTATAGCCATTACATTTTCTAAAAATTGTTGTGCAAGAACTTCACATAGGTTATAATTCTTCTTTTCTTTGACCATTCTATAAGCCATCATGATAACTCCAACTGATAGTGAGTTAGGTCTTCTTCTATAGAAAAATTTATAAACTAAAATTATTTCCACAAATCTTACATCTTGCTGAAATATGTCATTAACTATCATAGCTCTCTTATCCCACCTTGAATGTGTTAGGGTTTCCACCTATTTCCTTGTATTCTTCTCTGCTACTAGGAGGGCTAAATTATTGTTTAATCTAGTTATTTCATGAATTATTTGTGCACATATTTTTATTGCTTGTTCTCCAATCCATATAAACTGGTCATGGATTCTACTAAGAATTATCTTATCCCATTTAGTTTCAGTGAATTCCACTAGTAGGGTTATCTTGATGATATATTGATCATCTACATTCTTAAACTCTTCTACCCTTGATCCATATGCTTCTATCACTACATCCAATTCACTATAGATGTTTACATCACCTATGGTCTCATACTTGCAATGTATATATACTCTAATTTCCTCTACATATAACATGCCATAAGGGGTTTGTGAGAAAACTCCTTTCAAATTATCTTCACAAGATTTCAACATGTGTTTCTTAAACTTATACCTAGGTCTATCCACAACATCAAAGATTACTGGTGCATCCATAACTTCTTAGAGAGTAAAAAGTCTAATTACCTTTAAAATGCTAAAATCTAGAACTTTACTTCAAGTGATCACACAATCTATGCTAGATGACGTAAATGCTTCACAAATCTGGTATCATTAGTCTCTGATCAACAAACAGTGTAGAAAAGACATCCTTCAAGCTCTTTTATCCTTCACAAGTTGAGTAAGTGCATTAATCACTTGTAGCTCAACTTCACATGTTGTCCAATTAATACAAATCTTGTGAACATGGAAAATGAATCTCAAAGTGTTGCACTCTCAAGCCCACAGTCTATAGTGTTTGTACCTACTGTAGACTAGGATTTGAGAGTGCACCTAAACCTGTTTTGAAGGCCAAAGACAAACAAATGTCATAGCATATTATCAAATCAAATTTAAAGGTAAACAAACTAAAATCAAAGCCACCTCATTTTAAGCTTAAAACGGATGCGCCCATGCACCGTTTGATATGCTTAGATATAGAGGGATGTGGGTGTGCAAACTCAAGCACTTGGAGCATGCAAGATGGATGATTTGAGGATCAAGAAGACCCAAAATGACACAAAATAGGTATGAGGAACCTATTTTGCCTCAAAGGCCTCAAGAACACACAAATATGCAAAGCTAGATGATTGAACTAAGATTGATTAAACAAGAAATGAATCTATGTTAATCCCATTTAAGCTAATTTAGATGTTATTTAAGCTTGAAAATGATCTAAAAATGATGAGTTTATGCTTATGCTAGAATGAAAATGGCATTATAACTTTGCTATTGAGTTTGAAAGTTGAAAGATGAGAGAGGATTGTTTGCTCAAAGAAGTGAGGCTATTTATAGGATTTCTAAGGCTTGGGGTAGGAGGAATGAATGGCCAGGATTGAAATCCTTAAGAGAGGCCAAGATTCACTCAAAGGGAAGCACATGGATTGTGCTAGTTCTCAGCCAATCAGGAGGTGACACATGTCACAAGATGAGTGGATGAAGGGAAGGGCAAAAAGGAGTCAACAAAGGGGGCTCCAAGCTCATAACTCTCCAAATAAATGCTTGTAAGAGCAATGAATGGGCTTTAAGAGGCTTTGAAGACTTTGGGGAAGCAATAAATGCTTTTTGGTTGAGATATTTGGGAGGAAAAACTTTTCTTTGGTTTAGGAAAGTCTTAAGCTTGGTTAGGATTGCACAAAGGTTTAAAGGGTAGGATTAGGATTAGAAAAAGGATTAGGATGGGTGAAGAGGGTGGATTTGGGAAGATTCTAGAAGAGTCTAGATTTCTCCTTAGTTTCATGGAATAAAAGGTTATTCATTCCAAAAGCCTAAGTTTTAGGAATATTTATTAAAATATTTTCAATAAATATGAAAATTAAATATTTAACCTTAATTAAATATTTAACCTTGGGATTAGGGTTAGAAAAGATGGGATTAGCCTTTTAATCGAAATTAAGAAGGGATTAGAAGATTTTGGAAGAGGTTAGTGGTCTTAAAGAAATTGGCCAAGTTTGGGATAAAAAATAAATTAATTTATTTTTTGAAGTTTTTTGGGCAATTTATTAATTAAATAATTAATAAATTAGGGATAATGTCCAAATGACATTTTTAGGCTGCATTCCTTAATTAAAGATTTTTAATTAAGAGAGAGGGATTTAATGCCATAAAAAAATAAATAAATTAATTAAATGAATAATTAATTAATAAATGATGATGTCATCAAGGATTTTCAGAAAATAAAAATAATTTATTTTCTGAAGGATTTTTCGGTGTCTACACCTACTATACCTAAGCCTGCATGAGCTTATTCCATATAATTAGGGCATGGATATATTGTGTTTATCTTGATCCAATGCTCCCCCTAAGGCCATGTGACCTTCTAGGTTTATATCTCAAAGAATCCATCATGAAAAGACACAGTATCTATTATCTCTTCCTGAAATAATTCCTTATTGAATTCTTTCACCTTCCATATGGGTATGTGTGGGATCATCGTATGCAAAACTAGGCCCTTAAGTGGCAATAAAAATTCAAAAAATTAGGTTTCAACAAGTTGACATAAAAATTTGAACAATTTATAAATATTATATCAAAAATATGTAAGAAGCCTATCTTAGAAAATTAAATTTAGTTTCTAAGATAGTAGGCCTTTTTTGAAGAAAATTTATTCTATATGTTAAAAATTTCAAATTTCAATGTAGTAGTATAAAAATTTCAGGAAAAAAATAAGTAGGTGTATGTCTGACCACCTTAACCATAATCAAATGATAAATTTTTTTTACAAGACTATAGATTTAAGTAGTAATATCATGTCCAAATGTGACACATATCTTTTTGTAATTTTTTTCTAAGTAAATAACAAATTATGATTTTTCTTCTACAACTTTTATAGAATACAAAAATTCTCATGTATGACCACGTTAACTTAGTCTACACTTTATCAAATTGAAAAAAAAAATTATTATAGTAGGAAAATTATAGAATGTGACACATATTTTGGATTTAAAAAATGTTATACACTTTGAAAGTGATGTAGGAGCATCTCGAGTGCTTGGCAATCCCGTGTCACAAAAAACAATTTGGAGTTTGTCTATGTTGCTCGATTTCTTCTTTTACCAGGTTGGTTGGTAGCTCTTTGGTTTTCTTTAGTTACCGAGTGTGGTCAGTTATCTCCTGGGTGGTCGGTTATCTCTAGCACTCGGGGATGCTTGTCTATGACTTGGTTATCCTTTCTCACCGATGGGTTTAGTTTTAGTTTTAGTTGAGGCTGACTTGTGCATTTATATTTGATCATGGATTTAATGTTTGTATCCATCATTGGGAAGCATGTGGTCCTAATTATGACCGTTACTTCTGTTAATTATAGATTTGAATGCTGACTTAGCTCGGTATCCTTTTATATAAATGTAGTTTTTTGGTTGTAGTTTAGAGGAGGAGGGATAGATAGAAGAGTTGTAAGAGAGCCTCTCATGTTTGAGGACTTATAAATTTCATTGTAATATCAGGTCGTAATCAAGAAGGCCTTACAACCTGACATGTATGATTCAAATTCAAGGATCAGACATTCTCTCTCTCACTATTGTGTTTTTTGCTTTCGCATATTTTGAGAAGACTTGGATCATTAGGATGCACCATCCTTTGGCCCCTAATACATCCTACTTTATGTTAGGTGGTATCAGAGCAAGGTGAGATCTTGATCTAGTTCTGCGGATCTAGGTTTGCAGGTTCCTCTTGAAGCCCTAGTTGATTGTTGTGGGGTACTAGATTGCAATTTGACTTGCAATTGCATAGGGTTTTCAAGATGGTTTCTGGGAGGCAAGATTCAGATCCAGGATTGGAAGATATGCTAAGATAGATTGCTACTAGGCTAGAAGTAGTGGAAATAGTCCAGAGAAGAGGCAGACATCTTGAAGATGTTAGTGATGATGAAGTTGAAGAAGAATAAGTGAATTTAGAACCTGCACCTATTATGGATCAAGGTGAAGAAATATTCTTGAAGGATTTGACAAGTTTGAAGTCTACACCACATTTCAATCCTCCTGAATATGGTGGAAAGCTAGATTCAGATGAATTGGTGGACTAGATCACTGAGATGGTAAAGTATTTTGAATATGAGAATATCCCCAAGGATAAGAAGGTTAAGATTGCAAGCACTAATTTTAAAATCCATGCATCCCTATGGTGGGAACATCTGCAATTGGATTGGAAGAGGAAAGGCAAGGATAAAATCAAGGTATGAAACAAGATGGTAAATAAGTTGAAAGGAAAGTTCTTACCCTGTGATTACCAGATTAACCTAGTTCGGCGAATGCAAAGTCTAAGGTAGAAAGATAGCTTGGTAAAAGAGTATACTGAGGAATTCTATAGATTAGATATCAGATCTAGACATGATGAAGATGATGTGGAAAGAATTGGTAGATACATGAATGGTTTGAGAGTTTCCATCCAAGAGGAAATTAGTATGGTCAAGTTGGAGAACATTGAGGAGGCTTATCAATTTTCTTTGAAAGTTGAGGAGAAATTGAACAAAAGACATAAGCAAAGATAGAGAGGAAGGAGTGGTAGATTCCTTAGAGGAAGAGGTAGATCCAATGGTGAAAATGGTAGATCTGAACCTAAAAAGGAGAATCTAGACAAAGGAAAGACATAATGGAAAGGAGAAAGCTCATCTAGAGGTAGAGGCAGTAACTACCGAGGTAGTTATAGTGGAGGAAGTTTCCAAGGAACTTGCTACAACTGTGGAGAAGAAGAACATAGGTCATTTGAATGTACACAAATGAGTAAGAAGTTTGGTAGTAGTAGAAATGTTGTATTGCAAGAAGAACCACTCAATGAACCTAAGAGGGAAAATAACTTGATGGTAAGGAGAGCACTATGGAATGAAGGAAAAAAGGAATATTTGGTAAGGAAAAGTTTTTTCAAGACCAGATGTAGATTTTCTGACAAATTCTAGAAGGTAATAATTGATAGTGGTAGCTCGGAGAACCTAGCATCTAAAGAGATGGTCACAAAATTATAGTTGGAAAGGTTGGTACATCCAAAGCCCTATCAAATTTCATGGATCAAAGATGAGCATACACTCTTGGTAAGTGAACAATTTTATGTGAATTTGAAGATTGGAAAATAATATGATAAGGTGTTGTCTGATATCATGCCTATGGATAGTTTTTATGTTTTATTGGGTAGACCTTGGCAATATGGTACACATGATATATATGATGGGAGATTGCATAAGTATACTATTGTGGATGATGGAAAAAAACAAATCTTTTTACCATTGATGGAAGAACCTGTTAGTAATGTTTGCACATCTGTGAAAGTTTGTTTGATGGAAGGAAGAAAGTTTGTTAAAGATTTGAAAAGGAATGATGTATTTTTTCCTGTGATTCCTAACAAACCAAGTAAGAAAATAGGAGAGGATGTTCTTGAGGAGATTGATAAGTTACTCGCTAAGTATACTGAAATCATTTTTGATAATGTACCTGATGGTTTTCCACCGAAAAGAAGCATTGATCATTGAATGGATCTAATCCCTGGAGCTAGTTTACCTAATAAGGCACGTCATTGGTTAACACCTACTGAGAATCAGAAATTGAACTGACAGATTGAAGAGTTGTTGGAAAAGGTTTGATCAGAGAAAGTTTGAGTCCTTGTGTAGTACCTATTGTATTGGTACCAAACAAGAATGGAGAATGCAGAATGTGTGTTGATTCCAAAGCAATCAAAAAGATAACAATGAAGTATAGGTTTCCTATACTGAGGATGGATGATATAATGGACAGTTTGACTTGAGAAAATTATTTCACAAACATTGATTTGAAATGTGGGTATCATCAGATCAGAATCAAAGAAGGTGATGAATGGAAGAATGCTTTCAAGACAAAAGAAGGTTTTTATGAGTGGTTGGTTATGCCTTTTGGTTTAACTAATGCATCAAGTACTTTTGTGAGGCTGATGAGTGAAATTCTGAAGAAATTCTTGGGTAAATTTATGATTTTGTATCTTGATGACATTCTAATATTTAGTAAGACTGGACAATAACATTTTTTGCATGTGTTGGAGCTTTTCCTTATAGGACCAAACTTGAATCAAATGGATGGGCTTGGATCTCAGGTCAGGCACTCAAGTTTGACAAGAAAACAGTCCAATTGATGAGGATTGAAAGGAACCCTCCTTCTTCTTTGAGCTCCACATCACTCAGGCAGGTATTGCCTTATCTACACATTCAAGACACCTTAAGATAAACAATAGGCCTACAAATAGATTATTGTGGAATAATATTCAAACCCCTTCAGGTAACTTGTACCCCAATGAAGCCAATTCACATGCAATAGCCCTACTTGCATAGAATGAGTCTGAAGACTAGAAAGGACCTCCTATGACTACTACCAACATGAAAGGGAAAGGTATTTGATTTGAATGATTTTAATGTTGGGTTGAAGAGACCCTTGAGATACACTAAGTCTCTGATAGACCAATGCCTTGTCCAATGGGCCACAGAGTCAAATACACTATATGCAATAGACAGCTATGAAACAAGAAGATAGTGTACTCAATGTGTTGATGCCTAACATCAATCACACACCATGACCAAACCTCACTTTAATAACCCACCTGTGTATTCAAGTATGTTATTACCCATCCAAATTATTTTAAATCTCCCCTTAGAAGAGACCTATAAATAGATAATACATTAACCAACATCCACTGGAAGACAAGCATGACATATTTTTGACACCTCAACTCATACATACATGAAAAATAATCCTAAACCAGTTATCTCTGCAAAGACAACTCCACTTGCAAACACATGGGAAATGAAAATAAAAAAATCAAACACCCTTGATGTATGATTAATGAATTCAAGATTCAAATGGAGATAGTTTGATGACAGTAAGAATATACCAAATCCTCATACATAAGACAAATCAGTTACAATACATATCATATTCTCTAAGCCAGCAAAGGAGAAAAGAACACCCTATATGCAGAGAAGTAGAGAAAATCTATAGGAAAAGGACCCTTCATGGAACCAATTCTCCTTAAAATTGTAGAAGAAGGAACCCTTACAAAATAAAACATTTCACTAATTATACCTCTAGTCACCTTGGAATCCTTGAAGAGGATGCATCAATCTTTGAGTGACTAGGGTTAGGGTTTCAATTACCCAACCAATCAAAATACAAAAAAAGTTATTGCAGGGGAAGAAACATAGGCAACCTAGAGAGAATGAATCTCAAACAGATCTGCAATCATGAAAATCTATGAGAATAGTACAAAACAACAAGGAATTGCCATGAAAACTAGTTTATTAAATCACCCTGCAACATGACTCAAGCCATTCTTTGTTCACTCCTTACATGGTACAGATCTTTGCAATCGATTGTCACACCCTGGACCACACTAAAATGGAAAATAAATCATCTCTTACCAGCTCCAATCACTTCTGCATTGAATTTTAGTCTTTTCTGTCACTGAGAAACCCTCAAAAATTTGAATTTCAATTTCAACGGTCATATCAAAGTGCCAGGAGAAAATTGACATTTGTCATTCAAACTTGAATCAACATTATATCATGACCATTCGCTCATCATGTTTCATGGGCTTTATGACTTAACTTATCAGATAGCTCTGGGTCAACACTTAGCGAACACGCGACAAGGAATTTCTTATTCATGAAGTGAAAACACTAACCCACCTTTAACTCTATGAATTAGCAAACAAAGGAAACCTTACCTATCTCAACAACATCTGGTGACTGAAGGGAATTAGTCATTCGCAGAATACTTTATACTACTGCTAGATATCTTAGTGATTATGTGAATACACACTTGCCAAATCGCCAATCAATTTAGAATACCTTCATCTTATATTGCAAATGAGTGAACCCACTAAAATTTTTTGGGCCGCTAACCTCTTTTATCAGGTCTGCTAGACCTTAGAGCCCCGCCTGGGCCCTCTTTATGCCACTTGTCACTACCTCATTTTCTACTCATGCTCGGTCATCTCTAACATAGGACCCACCTACCTAAGCCTTTGAAAATGGATGGTGGGTGTAAGATCTCATGGCTCTGACACAATCAATGAGAAATTACACCAACTATAGATTTTTTCCCCATCACTAACCTTTTTGACAATGGCCCCACCTTGTAGTATTCCTCATCATCCTCTAGCTAAGCCAATCAGAAACTGATAGCTTAGTGATGAATCATCATGTGGTCCCACTCTCCTCGGCTAACCCTTAACATTCTATCCATTTGGAAACCACGTGACCAAAGAAACCCTCACCCATTTGTGAGATTATTGAGAGCATCGCTAAATCATTTAGTTACTACATGAACACTATTTGCCAAATCACTAAGTCACTAGACCCTTTGCTAAAACATCACGTGAACCAGAAAACAAAGCAGACATTTGTTAGAACCACCAAAAAGAATGATAAACTAATTGGGCCCACATCAAGAAGATCGACGGTCATCTCATCTTTGCATACCTCTGACAAATTTGATGAGATCTTACATCGTTCATCAATTCTTTGACAAGGTCAGGACCCACTGACATGCCAAATACTAGGACCCACTGACACCTCCCAAGTCACTACTACATGGGCTAATCATAGCTTTCCATTTGTACTTAAGTATCACTTTGGACCCACTACTTACAGATCATAGCACATGTACAATTTGATAGATGGTGCATGATCTGAAGGGCTCTTAAGATTCTATGTTCTTATACGCCAACTGTCAATCTAGAATCTACTTGAAAATGGGTCCCACTGATAGAATGTCCAACTCACTGTTCTTGACCAATAAAGAACTGCCATTTGTGTTTACATGGCAGTGGACCCATTGATATGAAATTCTATGTCACAGAGAGAACGAATGGTTGTCGCAACTTCGCAAGCCTCTAACACATTGCTTGCACTTTAATGACAGCCATTAGATGTAGATGTTGTCAGAGCTGGGCTCAAGAAACACATAAGCCAAAGCATTAGGAAATATTAGCACATGGACTTAGGGAAAAATTAAAGGCTACTAGGGTAGAAATTTAGGAAAAATTAAAAGGGACCCTGCCGGACATGAAAACCTAACCAGCAAACAACTTAAAGGACTTTAATTAGCACATGTAGATTAGGATTTTAAGTTGCCTAAAAAATTAACATGAAAATAGAATAAGGCCAGGGCATTTTAGGCTTTTTTCCTCATATAATGGCTAGTAAATATAAATTTTGAACTAAGGTTTGAGCTAGAGACCTAAAAACAACTGCAGAGACCGACAAAACAAAGCCTGAGCCATGAAAATTTTTCTAGGTGCTAACAACATGTTAGACAAGTTTTGCAGAGGTTGAAAGAGGAAAAGCTGCTGATAAATCTGAAAAAGTGTTCATTCATGAAAGAGGAAATTATGTATTTGGGATTTGTGATTTTGGCTAATGGTTTGAAGATGGATCCTGAAAAATTTGAAGCTATTTTGAATTGGCCTACACCTGTGAATGCTAGTGAGGTAAGATCATTTCATGGTTTGGCAAGTTTTTACTGAAAGTTCATAAGGAATTTTAGCTCAATTTGAAATTCTATGACTGAGACTATGAGAGGAGACAAAAGAGAGTTCAAGTGGACACATGGAGCTGATAAAAGTTTTGAGAATCTAAAGTAGAAGGTTGTTGAATTACCTATTTTGGCATTAGCTAATTTTAGTAAAGTATTTCAAGTAGAATGTGATGCAAGTGGAAGTGCAACTGGAGCTGTGTTGAGTCAAGAAGGTAAACCTGTTGTTTTCTTTAGTGAAAAGTTGAATGATGCTAGAAGGAAATATTTTGTGTATGATCAAGAATTCTATGCTATTATTCAAGCACTAAAGAAATGGAGACATTATTTGATACTGAGTGAATTTTTGTTGTATACTGATCATAAGGATTTATAGTATTTGGGTAGTCAAAATAAGTTGAATCAGAGACACATGAAATGGGTTGAGTACTTGCAAAGTTATACATTTGTGATAAATCATAAGAGTGGAGTCACTAACTGAGTTGTTGATGCATTGAGTAGAAGATCTTTGGTGACTGAGATGAAAATTGAAGTTCTTGGTTTTGATGAGATGAAAAGTTTGTATAAAAATGACCCTAATTTTTCTGAGCCATGGAGAAAGTGCAAAGCACCTATTCAAGATCAACAAGACACTATATGGATGACTATTTTATTCAGGAAGGTATGTTGTTTAAACGTATTCAGTTGTGTATACCGAGAGGAGTAATGAGAACTAATTTGATAAAGGGGAAACATAGTAGTGGTTTGGCAGGACATTTTGGCATTGATAAAACATGGAATTTGCTTAAGGAGAAGTACTATTGGCTATAGTTGTATAAGGATGTTCAAAAATTTGTGAAAAGTTGTGGAATTTGTCAAGTTGAAAAAGGAGTAAGTCAGAATACTGGTTTGTATACACTGAAAATTGTTCCTGAGAAACCCTGGATTGACATCAGTATGGACTTTTTTCTTGGCTTAGCAAAGACAGTAAGAGGTAATGATTCAATATTTGTTGTTGTGGATAGATTTTCTAAGATGGCACATTTTATACCCTATAGAAAGAAATCAGATGCAGTACATGTCACAGATCTTTTCTTTAAGGAAATTGTTAGATTGCATGGACTACCGAGGAGTATTATCTCTAACCAAGATAGTAAATTTGTTAGATATTTTTGGAAAACACTTTGGATGAAACTTGGCACTGAGTTGAAATATAGTTCTATAGCTCACCCACAAACCAATGGATAGACTGAAGTTGTGAACAAAATTTTGGGAAATCTTTTGAGATGTTTAGTTGGAGACACACCAAGCAATTTGGATTCTGTGTTGGCACAAGCAGAGTTTGCATACAATAACTCAATGAATAGAAGTACTAGAAAAAAATCATTTGAGATTGTGAATGGCATACAACCAAGACGAATATCTAATTTGAGAGACATTGATGATGAAAATAAGAGAAGTGTTGAAGGAGTAAAGTTTTCTGAGTACATGAAGATATTACATGAAGATGTGAAGCTAAAGCTAGAAGACAGTAATCAGAAATACAAAAGTAGAGCTGATAGATCTAAAAGACATAAGATTTTTGATGTTGGTGATGAAGTGATGGTTCATTTGAAGAAAGGCCAATTTCCTATCAGAACATATGGAAAGATGAAGATGAAGAAGTTTGGACCTTGCAAGATTTTGAGGAAATCTGACAATGGAAATGCATATGAGATTGAGTTACCTGATGACATGGAAATATCACTGAGTTTAAACATTGCTGATTTGTATGAATATCATCAACCTGATGAAGAAATGACAATACCAACATAGTATCCTAAGAAGCAGAATGAAGAAGTTGAACAAATTCTGAATAAAAGAATTGGGAAGAGCACAAGAGGGAAACAATATATGGAATATCTGGTAAAGTGGAAGAATAGATCGATGGAAGATAGTTCATGGATTTCATAGTCCAAGTTGGATGCAGCTCAAATCATACCTACCAAATGATTCATAGCATCATTTCAAAATAATCCAAGGTGTCTGATGCAGGAGCATCTTGTGTCCTTGGCAATCTTGTGTCACCAAAAATAATTTGGAGTTTATCTATGTTGCTCCATTTCTTCTTTAACTAGGTTGGTCAGTAGCTGTTTGGTTTTCTTTAGTTACTAATTGTAGTCGGTTATCTCCTAGGTGGTCAGTTATCTCTGGTGCTTGGAATTTCTTATCTATGGCTTGATTATCATTTCTCATCAATGGGTTTAGTTTTAGTTTTAGTTAAGGCTGACTTGTGCATTTATATTTGATCATGGAGTTAATGTTTGTATCCATCATTGGGAAGCATGTGGTCCTAATTCTAACCATTACTTCTATTAATTATGAATTTGAAGGTCGACTCCACTTGGTATCCTCTTGTATAAATGTAGTTGTTTGGTTGTAGTTTATAGGAGGGGGGATAGATAGAAGATAGTAGACATTAGATTGAAGAGTTGTAACAGAGCCTCGCATGTTTGAGGACTTATGAATTTCATTGTAATATCAGGCCGTAACCGGGAAGGCCTTATAGCCTAACATGTATGATTCAAATTGATGAAAATATATGAAGGACCAGGCATTCTCTCTCTCACTGTTGTGTTTGTTTGCTTCCGTATGTTTTGACTAGGCTTGGATCATTAGGGTATGCCATCCTTTGGCCCCTACTGCATCCTTCTTTGCATCAAAAAGTAATAGGTATTTTTTAATAAGTCTATCAATCAGGACTAGAAAGATAACAAGTAGGTGTATGTCTAGCCAGATTAAAAAAAATCAAATCATAATATTTTTTTATAAGTTTCTAGATAAAAGTAGTAGACTCCTGTATATATTTGATGTATATTTTTTATATTTTTTTCCAAATAAATAATTAATTATGATTTTTCTACTACAAATTTTCCTGAATATAAAAACTCTCCTATCTAACCATCTTAACTTAGTCTAAACTTCATCAAATTGAAAAAAATATTTAATATTATTGTATTAGGTGAAGCATAGAATGTGATGTATATTTTACATTTAAAAAATGTTACATTGTTTTAAAGTTATAGTTGTTTATCAAAGAGTGTATCAATCAGGACTTCTTTTTCACATCGCCACTTTTTGGCATACCATGATCCTGTTCATAGGTATATCTTGTCATCCTCTTTACTTTCTAATTTGTTGAAATGGTTCTCAAAATAATTCTTATACTCATTAACACTTTTACCACTGTCACCAACATTCTTCTTTATAACCATGGGAGGTCATCCTCTTGGTTCTCTTGGTCCTCTTATGTTGTCCTCTCCATTGTATCTACAAAAGTTTTCTATGTGTCCAAGATTGTTGCATTTGTAACATGTAGGAGGTCTCCTTCTGTCCTAATTTACTTGTAGCTTACAATACCTTGTAGTATGCCCAAATTTCTTGCATTTGAGGCATGCAATATTGGTTCCTGACTCTTCTCTGACATAATCTTGTTTATACCTAGACTAGTCTAGTTTTCTACATTCTTCTTTCTTATGTCCATAATCATAGAAATTATAGAAATAACTAGAAAAAGGTTTGAAATAATTGTTACCTCTACAATCTCTCTTCATGTGCCCAATTTTGTTGCATCCAAAGCATCTACCTCTAAAATTTTTGATTTGTTTGTTAGCTTCTTGATGAGTAGGTCTTTCTTTAGTGTTTGCTTCATTTTATTCTTCATTAGTATTAGAACATTCTCCTTCATTGAATCCAACTCCAGTCATGTATTGTTTAGGGTTCTATCTCTCTCTTTGTTCATCAATTTTATCAGTTCTAATGTGTAACTTCTCTATGTGTAATTTTGATTGATTGAGTTCTCCTTTTATGATCTAATTGTATTTCTCCAATTCCTGACACTTATCCTTGTAGCGATCAAGTTTAGTCTTCATTTGTCCTATCTACTCATTTTATTCTTTTAGTGACTCTTCAACTTTGTATCTTGCATCCTTTTCATATTGAATCTCTTTAATCATCAGTAGATTGATTTCATATTTTTCCCACATTATGTAGTACCCCTCGCATCTTACTTTTGCTGATACTATGTTTAGTTTGAAACTGTTTTATCTTGGTTGTTTAGATCAGACATATATTACATGTTATATTTATATTTTGGTGTGTGATTAAACAGTTATAGTTTGGATGTTAATTGTCATGATGAACCTGAAACAAAACTTTATGTAATGGTTAAATCTAGTAATGATGGATTTTATATGATGTTTCAAATGCATGTATAAATTGAAGTAATTAGATGATGGTTATATTTGGCACTTACCCCATACCCGCATGTGTATGGTATCATGTTTGTTATCATTTATGTTTTCTTTTCTGTTGACATGCATGTATGGTAGAGGAGGAGGCGTAGTTACCTGCATTTAGTCGGGTCCACACGTCCTAGCCATCCCTACCATTGTCTGATAGTATGTTATATATGCACATGTACATGCAATGGTTTTTATGTAGGTTGCAGGTACCAGGCATCGACTTCCCTGGCTTGACAGGATGAGCGTGCCATTATTATGTCTCAATGGCGGAGAAGGGGAGTTAGCACCTAGGCCAATTCCCTAACCTAACCTAACCATCCTAAAATCACGGATGGGACCTTACTTGACTCACCTAAATAGAATTCGTCCTGGTAGAAGGAATCCGATATATGTTTTCCCGGTTGAGCATGATATTGTCTTAGGTTTTGTTCCATGTCGGTGTTGCATTTTGACCTTGTAGATCTCATGTATGATCTCTGATGGTTATTTAAATTATGTTAACGTATTAGTAAGTGTATTTTTATAAGCATCATAATTAGATAAATATATCTTTTATATGTTTATAGATACCATTTATTTTATAATTTAAAAAGAAAATCTTGAGTTTGATATATTCTAAATTGAAAGAAAAGATTTACGAAGATACTAAAAATGTTTTTTTTTCCATGTCACCTTAGGAGTAGGAGAAGTGCATTTAATAGGTTTGGGGAAGAAATAAGAGAAAAAGGGAGTCATTATTATGTTATATTTTTGGATGCTAAATTTAGAGGATTGAAAACTGGTTATGAGGATTTGGAGATGAAAGTTTAGAAAAAGCTTGGAAAAGAGGAAGAGAGCAAGAAGAGGAGGATTGATTTTGTGGAGCACATTCGAATCACAGTTGAGAGGTTGGCTTCATCAACCTGCTTTGAGAATCAGGTAGGTTTCAAATTTCCCCATAGTATGTTGTCATGTTGGTTTCAGATTTCCATTAATAAGAAAGTATATCTACCTTCTCTAAATGTGGAGTGAGGAAAAGAAATAAACAGAATTACAGTTTATATTGTGAGATTTCATTGTTTCAATTTGTAAACCTTCTTAATTCAACGATAGATGAAAACCACTGAAACTATATTGAAAAACAAGAGAGTTTGATGCTTCATAATCTCCATGAAAACCACTATTTTTAGAACCATTTATTTTCCATTTATTCATTAAATTTATCATCTATGTATATATCATTTTGAATCAAGAATCCTATATTTTGTTTTGGAAATAAATTTGGAAACTATACTTCATCCCATAGATGACAAATTAACTAAGTCCTTATGAAAAAAGAGGAAACAAGCACAATATGAACTTAAAACTGGGAGCAAACATACATTCTGGAAAATATACGGGGACTCTTATTTTTCCCAAGCCTTACACAGAGAATATTCTCTCTTTGATTCCCTAAAATATCTATTAGTTTATATGTTTTCCTCTTAATATTATTATAAACATGTTTTAAGGCCTCTTATGTCATTCCCCACTTGTTGAGGGCCCCACAAGGATATTAGGCGCAGGTGTTGGGAGTTTTTAAAGAGTTTTATATTTAAAATTTTTGCCAAATCCTATCCCCCACGTTGGCTTAATGCATGAGGATAGACTTAAACAATAAAAAGTTTTTAAAAAAATGCTATTCCTTCATTTAATGACCTGCTAACTCTTAGCAAATTTGTTTGACCTTTTAGACTCCACCTCCCATGTGTACCTTGCTTGGGGATTGATGTCTGACATCTTCCATTTCTCTTAAATTTGTCTCCCCACCTTGCTTAGCGCACCACCTAACTTGCAGATTTTTCTTAAGGAATGAAGGACACTTGTCTTTTCTTCTTTGCCTTGGGTTGGTCAAAGTACCTCCCATATCTTTTATCATGTGAGCAGCCTTGTGAAAGGTGGCGTGGGTTTTTCCTTAGCCATGTTTATGAATTTATTACCATGTTTGAACCCCCTTTGAAAATGGACGCCCACCTTGGGTCTTTCACCCATTTGCCTTATTTTAAATAGTTTATCTTATTCACTAAGGAGATGAGGTGGATAGTAGATTAGGGACCTAGGTGACTTTAGATTTGGATAGCTTTGATGTTTTTTGAATAAGCTAATACAAAATGAAATGTTTAATTAATTTATTATTTGAATTTGTTATCCATTGGAGTAATGCACTTTTTGGATTTGTTTATGATTGTGTAATATTTGACACCTTATTATTATTAGTAAATGTATCATATTTTCCATCTAATTTAACTAAGAGGATTTAGCTAAAATTAATATTTTATGAGCTATTGTATAATTAATATTTGGATTAATTACTGAGTACATTATAATCACCTTAGAGTCCTTTAACTTTAGTCATTACTTTCATTATCGATTTAGTTACATTGACATCTTTTATAAGTTAACGAAGACATTATATCAAACCATTATAGACATTAGTGAATGATAACAATATGGTTATTAATCTATAGACGTGGATATACTGATTAGTGTAATTAACTAGTGTGAGCGAATAATTACTTGTGTAAGATGTTCTCTTTGGGTATACTGCTCGTGCATGGAAGTATACTGTTGATGTAGTTGTTTTATATACGGGATTAGATAACCGAATAGGGGATAAAATCCAGAGGTCGGGTGCATTGTTGTGGTTATCAGTTATCTATTTGTTGATTTTATTTATGGTGCAATGTGGATTCTATCTTCATTTGTTTGTTTTGGATTAGGGTCAATGTGAGACCTTAATAGGATGGTTAAACCGATCCCTGTTATTATTTCCTCCTGGTGGGTTAAAAACTTGATTTAGTGGCCAAATGAATTTATGTTTTGAAATGAGATTTGCTTTAATTGTTTATCTGGTTATTGGATCTTATTATGTCATAAGTGGCCACAAACCAGGATGGGTATTGTTGTGAAACTAGGGTAGGTTATCTAGATGTGGTGTAGGAGGTGGCTTGGAATGGATCGCCGAGGCCCGCAAGTGGCTGACGGATCATCCATTGTCAAGTTTCTTAATTCCAGTGATAACACTATAAAATTGATTTAGTCAGGATAACATTAAAAAGATAATTTGAGATACCTCGCCCATGCCTTGAGTGCTAGTTAAGACTAAGGATGGATGCGGGAAGATGCTAGATGCATCATCGATATACTTGTCTTCATGAGAGATATCGATGCCACGTATGATCACTTGAGTGCCGTCGGTTCAGTGAGGAACCTTCAGGACTAAACTCAAGGGTGGATCTACGTGATGACACCTTCCTACTCACACCGTAGATATCCTACGTAGGTCAGTGCCTCTGGTAACCCATATACCCTCTTGTATTAGATATATTCTCTTAGATGTGGATTGGGGATTGGTCCTTAGTGTGTGTGTGGGCCTGGTGTTATCTCCCTCGCATGGTGGGGTGGACCTCTAGGTTCCACATGGTTGGGAGGTAGTGTACTTCTCCATTGAGACAGTTGCGGACTACCCTTCGTCACTTGATTGTACACTTGGATCAGTCTATCTCTTTTGTTGCAGATTTATGTACCCAGTGCTGGAAGTTATTATGTTGTACTTATAAGAGGATTCACTTGATTAGTAATGATCCCTACGTGGATCCATGATGTTTTTGGATATTTGTGATTGTATTAAATTCCACCGCATACCCTATGACATGTGTAGCGGATGTAGGTGATCATGTGTTGTAATGAAATATTGATTAAGAGATGTATTTAATTTATCTTTGTACTTAAGAGTTCTTAAGCATTAATCATGTTAGCGTAGTGTTATTTTGATAACGTAATTCTACGTCAGGGACCCTTGAGAATGAAAATGAAATGATATGTTTTATTCAGAACTCATGTTTGTATATCATTGTGTTACTATGTTCAAGGTGTTTGTAAACTTTAGTAAAAAAAAAAAAAAGTTGCATAACTTAGTTTAATTTTAGTGTTTTCTCTTGGGTTCCCTGGCGGGGCATTACAATTGGTATCAGAGTGCGAGTTCTACACTGGGAACTCTGGGAGTAATATGTGCACCCATTAGGTCTTATTAGGTAAACATGTTAAAACCAAACTTAGACATCAAAACAATATGTTTGTGGAAATCTTTAACTTTCACGAAAATTTGAACCGAAGTAGAACTAGAACAATGAAACTTGCTTTAAACTATGTCCTTATGTGATTGCTTTGGTTTCAAATATGACATACTTAATATATATATATGCTTAAATGTTTTGTCCTAACCTTATGGTTGCAGGAAATATGCCTCCTGTGACTAGAGCCCGTGGTAGAGGTAGAGGAAGAGGTAGAGTGGTCACACCCTCTTTCTTAGTTGATCAGGATAGTGCTCAGAGCCATAGTAGAAATCAGGGTGATAGCCACTAGGATGGTTCAGAGGATTTAGACACCAGACAGATTTTACAGGCCATTCTTGAGAGGTTACCACCTATGCAGAATAGAGGTAATCAGGGAGATCAAGCTAGAGAGAGGGAAAGGACTCCCCTTAGACAGGTTGTACCAGTGGAGTATGATGCCGCTATGGCAAGTCAGATGAAGGACCTGTTTAGAATGCCTAAACTTCCAATTGATGGCATAGGTACCAAGTTTGAGGCAGACACATGGCTCATTGGTTTAGATAGGTACTTCTCCATGTACCCATTTGCTAGCAATGTAAAAGCTAGATATGCTATCATGCAATTGACAGATTCAGCATCATCATGGTGGAGGACAGAAGAGAGTAAATTGGGAATCACCATAGATACAGTTACATGTGAGTTATTCCTTGAGAGCTTTAGAGATCGGTTTTTATCAGATCAGTGGAAACAGGACCGTGCGGATGAGTATCATTACTTGAGACAGAGGAATATGACTGTACAGGAGTATGAGCGGAAGTTCTTTGAGCTGAAACAGTATGCTGGTTATAGTAGTGAATCACCCCTCATGATTCAGCATTTTATTAGAGGGCTTAATGCCCATATTGGAGGAGAAGTGAAGGTCTTAGAACCCAAGACCCTTAGAGAAGCAGTAACAAAAGCTATACTCACAGAGAAGAAATTTCAAGGTAAGCAGGGTGGTGGCACATCAGATTTCAGGGGTAAACAGTCACAAGGTAACACTAATTTCAAGAAGCCATCACACTTCTCCAAAGGCAATCAGAAGCAAAGTCAGCAGAGTTCAAAACCCCCTGATCAGAGTGGTACAGCTTCCAACTCCAGAAAGTTTCATAATAGCCAGTGCTTCAAGCACAACCAGTCTTCTCAGCCCACACAATCAGTGCAGAGCTCACATCAGGGTAGTAGTAGAGGCAGTTTCCATCAGTCTAGTGCACCTTCAGCAGGAAGGGGTTATGGTAGAGGCACAGGTTGCTTCACATGTGGACAGTTTGGGCACATTGCAGTTAATTGCCCACAGCGTGGTTCACAGTATTCAAGGCAGAGACCTGCACCATCTGAGCCTATGATTGGGGATTCAGGTAGATCTCACAAAGTGTTTGCAGCAGTAGACCACCATCAGGAAGAGCACCAGGGCACAGTTATTGAGTCATCAGGTGCTATCCGAGGTATTGATGTTTCTACATTATTTGATTCTGGATCTACGGATTCTTTTATATCTCCATTTGTAGTAGAGAGATGTGGTCTAGTGGCAGTAAAGCAAGGCATAGGTTGGCAAGTGGAGCTAGCTTCAGGGGCAAAGGTGATCACAAACACCTTAATCTAGCATTATTGGGTAGATTTGGGTAGCATTGGCACTTCAGTTGATCTTCATATTATCCCATTGGGGTCATATGATGTTGTTTTAGGCATGGATTGGTTGGAATCCCATGGAGCTACTATTGATTGTAGACAGAAGATCATTAAATGTAGGGATGATCAGGGTAAAAGCATTGAGCTTAGAGGCATTCAGCATCCTGTTTCTCTTCGTATGATTTCTGCCATGTAGTTGAAGTGAAGTATGAGAAAGGGGTGCCAAGTGTTTGCAGTGTCCTTGAGGGAGTTTGAGGATGAGGATGGTGAGAAAAATTCCCTTGATCACCCTGTATTATAGGAATTCATTGATGTCTTTCCAGATGAGATCCCGGGTATGCCACCAAAGTGGGATATCGATTTTTGTATTGATCTTGTTCCAGGAGCAGAGCCTATATCTAGAGCTCCATACAGGATGACTACACAGGAGCTGAATGAGTTAAAGCTGCAGTTGGAAGAATTGTTGGCTAAGGGATGTATCAGGCCTAGTGTTTCACCTTGGGGAGCACCAGTCCTCTTTGTCAAAAAGAAGGATGATTCATTACAACTGTGCATTGATTACAGACAGTTGAACAAAGTCACAGTCAAGAATAGGTATCCCTTGCCACGGATTGATGATCTCTTTGACCAGGTGAAAGGCGCTAGGGTGTTCTCTAAAATAGACCTCAAGTCAGGTTATCATTAGTTGCGCATTAGAGAGGAGGACATCCACAGGATAGCTTTCCGAACACGCTATGGTCACTATGAGTTCACAGTGGTACCATTTGGCTTGACGAATGCTCCATCTGTGTTCATGATTTTGATGAATGGGGTATTTCGTAGGTATCTTGATCACTTCATTGTTTTCTTCTTGGATGATATTTTGGTTTATTCTAAATCCATGGAGGAACACAAAGAGCACCTTCGATTGGTATTGAAATGCCTTAGAGAGAATCAATTGTATGCTAATCCAGCTAAGTGTGAGTTCTTCAAGGTAGAGATTCAGTACTTGGGCCATGTGATCTCGGGTGATGGTATTTCAGTGGATCCCGCAAAGATCCAGGCTATAGTTGATTGGCCGGCACCTACAAATGTGCCAGAGGTTCGCAGTTTTATGGGTTTGGCAGGATATTATTGTAAGTTCGTAGAGAACTTCTCTAGAGTTGCTTATCCCATCACCTCATTGCAGAGAAAGGGCAAGAAGTTCATTTGGTCTGAGAAGTGCGAAGAGGCATTCAGAACCCTCAAGCATAAGTTGACTAGTGCACCTATTCTTTCAGTACCTGATTCCATAGGTGATTTTATGGTTTGTACAGATGCTTCTTTGGAGGGTATTGGAGTAGTCCTCATGCAAGGAGGACAGGTGATTGCTTATGAGTCTCGCAAACTCAAAGATCATGAGTTGAACTATGCCACGTATGATCTTGAGCTAGCAGCGGTAGTCCATGCTTTGGTCCGATGGAGACACTTTTTATTGGGACACCGATTTGAGCTTCATACTGATCATCGCAGTCTACAGTACATTTTCACTCAGCCTAATCTGAATGCTAGACAGAGGAGATGGATGGAGTTCCTTTGTGAGTACGATTTTGAGGTTAAGTATATCCAGGGGAAGGATAATGTGGTAGCTGATGCTCTTAGTAGGAGGAGACGAGTTGTAGCTGTGACTACACTTGGTGTTGTCTTGAGGAGTAGGATCTTGCAGGCACTTCCTCGAGATACTTTTTATCAGGAGGTGAAGGCAGAGATTGAGTCTGGGAGACCTCTAGTAGACAAAGTTGAGGGGTATGTGTTGGAGTCTGATGGTTTGTTGCATTATGCGAGCCAGATCTATGTACCGTCATTGGATGATCTTCGTTCATTGATCCTATCTGAGGCTCATTGTGCACCTTACTCGGCACATCCTAGTGTCAAGAAGTTGCATGCAGATCTTCGATAGTTATATCATTGGTCAGGAATGAAGAGGGATATTGCTGATTTTGTTGCTAGCTGCTTAGAGTGTCAGAGGGTTAAGGCAGAACATCAGCATCCAGCAGGACTTTTACAGTCACACAGTATTCCTTCATGGAAATGGGATGTTATATCGATGGATTTTATTGTGGGTTTGCCTTTGACACCCCGTAGACATGATGCTATCATGGTCACTGTTGATCGGTTGACTAAAGTAGCTCATTTTTCTCCCATGAGATCCTCCTACACAGCTTCATCAGTAGCTAGAGTCTTTATGCAGGACATAGTGAGATTGCATGGTATTCCTTGAAAGATTATTTCTGATAGGGATCCAGTATTTACTTCTGCATTTTGGACTTCTTTGCAGCATGATTTGGGTGCTCAGTTGAACTTTAGCACAGCCTATCACCCTCAGATGGATGGGCAGACAGAGCGTGTGAATCAGGTCCTAGAGGATATGTTGAGGATGTATGTCATGGACAGGCAGACACATTGGGAGGATTATCTCTACCTGGTGGAGTTTGCATATAATAATGGATACCACAGCTCCATTGGCATGTCACCATTTTAGGCATTGTATGGACATCCTTGTCGTACACCCCTTAGTTGGGATAGATTAGATGACAGGATTCTTTTGGGGCCAGAGATGCTTCGTGATATGGAGCAGCAGGTAGAGCACATTCGAGAGCATTTGATCACTGCACAGGATAGACAGAAGAAATATGCAGATGCTCATAGGTCAGACATTCAGTTTTCGGTTGGAGATAAGGTGTTCTTGAGAGTGCGTCTAAGGAAGAGTCCAATCTGTTATGGAAAGGGTTCTAAATTGGTGCCTCGATTTGTTGGACCATTTGAGATTTTGGAGAGGATAGGTCCAGTTGCTTACCGTCTTGCATTGCCACCTAGCCTATCTCACATACATGATGTATTCCATGTTTCTGTTCTTAGGAAGTACATTCCAGATGTGACACATGTTCTTGATTGGAATGCGTTACAGGTCGAGGATGAGCAGCTAGCTCTGGAGCCCGTGCGCATTCTGGAGCTTCGGAATATCACACTCAGGGGTCGTATTATTCCTCAGGCCAGGGTCCAGTGGGACCCAAATGATGAGACCACAGCTACTTGGGAGGATGCATCTCGATTGCGGGATGTTTATCCTTATCTGTTTGCAGGCTTCCAGGAGTAAGCCTAGTCCTAGGGGGGGAGGATGTAGTACCCATCGCATCTTACTTTTGCTGATACTATGTTTAGTTTGACACTATTTTATCTTGGTTGTTTAGATCAGACATATATTACATGTTATATTTATATTTTGGTGTGTGATTAAACAGTTATATTTTGGATGTTAATTGTCATGACGAACCTGAAACAAAACTTTATGTAATGGTTAAATCTAGTAATGATGGATTTTATATGATGTTTCAAATGCATGTATAAATTGAAGTAATTAGATGATGGTTATATTTGGCACTTACCCCATACCCGCATGTGTATGGTATCATGTTTGTTATCATTTATGTTTTCTTTTCTGTTGACATGCATGTATGGTAGAGGAGGAGGCGTAGTTACCTACATTAGTCGGGTCCACACATCCTAGCCATCCCTACCATTGTCTGATAGTATGTTATATATGCACATGTACATGCAATGGTTTTTATGTAGGTTGCAGGTACCGGGCATCGACTTCCCTGGCTTGACAGGATGAGCGTGCCATTATTATGTCTCAATGGCGGAGAAGGGGAGTTATCACCTAGGCCAATTCCCTAACCTAACCTAACCATCCTAAAATCATGGATGGGACCTTACTTGACTCACCTAAATCAAATTCGTCCTGGTAGAACAAATCCGATATATGTTTTCCCGGTTGAGCATGATATTGTCTTAGGTTTTGTTCCATGTCGGTGTTGCATTTTGACCTTGTAGATCTCATGTATGATCTCTGATGGTTATTTAAATTATGTTAACGTATTAGTAAGTGTATTTTTATAAGCATCATAATTAGATAAATATATCTTTTATATGTTTATAGATACCATTTATTTTATAATTTAAAAAGAAAATCTTGAGTTTGATATATTCTAAATTGAAAGAAAAGATTTACGAAGATAATAAAAATGTTTTTTTTTCCATGTCACCTTAGGAGTAGGAGAAGTGCATTTAATAGGTTTGGGGAAGAAATAAGAGAAAAAGGGAGTCATTATTATGTTATATTTTTGGATGCTAAATTTAGAGGATTGAAAACTGGTTATGAGGATTTGGAGATGAAAGTTTAGAAAAAGCTTGGAAAAGAGGAAGAGAGCAAGAAGAGGAGGATTGATTTTGTGGAGCACATTCGAATCACAGTTGAGAGGTTGGCTTCATCAACCTACTTTGAGAATCAGGTAGGTTTCAAATTTCCCCATAGTATGTTGTCATGTTGGTTTCAGATTTCCATTAATAAGAAAGTATATCTACCTTCTCTAAATGTGGAGTGAGGAAAAGAAATAAATAGAATTACAGTTTATATTGTGAGATTTCATTGTTTCAATTTGTAAACCTTCTTAATTCAACGATAGATGAAAACCACTGAAACTATATTGAAAAACAAGAGAGTTTGATGCTTCATAATCTCCATGAAAACCACTATTTTTAGAACCATTTATTTGCCATTTATTCATTAAATTTATCATCTATGTATATATCATTTTGAATCAAGAATCCTATATTTTGTTTTGGAAATAAATTTGGAAACTATACTTCATCCCATAGATGACAAATTAACTAAGTCCTTATGAAAAAAGAGGAAACAAGCACAATATGAACTTAAAAATGGGAGCAAACATACATTCTGGAAAATATATGGGGACTCTTATTTTTCCCAAGCCTTACACAGAGAATATTCTCTCTTTGATTCCCTAAAATATCTATTAGTTTATATGTTTTCCTCTTAATATTATTATAAACATGTTTTAAGGCCTCCTATGTCATTCCCCACTTGTTGAGGGCCCCACAAGGATATTAGGCGCAGGTGTTGGGAGTTTTTAAAGAGTTTTATATTTAAAATTTTTGCCAAATCCTATCCCCCACGTTGGCTTAATGCATGAGGATAGACTTAAACAATAAAAAGTTTTAAAAAAAATGCTATTCCTTCATTTAATGACCTTCCAACTCTTAGCAAATTTGTTTGACCTTTTAGACTCCACCTCCCATGCGTACCTTGCTTGGGGATTGATGTCTGACATCTTCCATTTCTCTTAAATTTGTCTCCCCACCTTGCTTAGCGCACCACCTAACTTGCAGATTTTTCTTAAGGAATGAAGGACACTTGTCTTTTCTTCTTTGCCTTGGGTTGGTCAAAGTACCTCCCATATCTTTTATCATGTGAGCAGCCTTGTGAAAGGTGGCGTGGGTTTTTCCTTAGCCATGTTTATGAATTTATTACCATGTTTGAACCCCCTTTGAAAATGGATGCCCACCTTGGGTCTTGCACCCATTTGCCTTATTTTAAATAGTTTATCTTATTCACTAAGGAGATGAGGTGGATAGTAGATTAGGGACCTAGGTGACTTTAGATTTGGATAGCTTTGATGTTTTTTGAATAAGCTAATACAAAATGAAATGTTTAATTAATTTATTATTTGAATTTGTTATCCATTGGAGTAATGCACTTTTTGGATTTGTTTATGATTGTGTAATATTTGACACCTTATTATTATTAGTAAATGTATCATATTTTCCATCTAATTTAACTAAGAGGATTTAGCTAAAATTAATATTTTATGAGCTATTGTATAATTAATATTTGGATTAATTACTGAGTACATTATAATCACCTTAGAGTCCTTTAACTTTAGTCATTACTTTCATTATCGATATAGTTACATTGACATCTTTTATAAGTTAACGAAGACATTATATCAAACCATTATAGGCATTAGTGAATGATAACATTATGGTTATTAATCTATAGACGTGGATATACTGATTAGTGTAATTAACTAGTGTGAGCGAATAATTACTTGTGTAAGATGTTCTCTTTGGGTATACTACTCGTGCATGGAAGTATACTGTTGATGTAGTTGTTTTATATACGGGATTAGATAACCGAATAGGGGATAAAATCCAGAGGTCGGGTGCATTGTTGTGGTTATCAATTATCTGTTTGTTGATTTTATTTATGGTGCAATGTGGATTCTATCTTCATTTGTTTGTTTTGGATTAGGGTCAATGTGAGACCTTAATGGGATGGTTAAACCGATCCCTGTTATTATTTCCTCTTGGTGGGTTAAAAACTTGATTTAGTGGCCAAGTGAATTTATGTTTTGAAATGAGATTTGCTTTAATTGTTTATCTGGTTATTGGATCTTATTATGTCATAAGTGGCCACAAACCAGGATGGGTATTGTTGTGAAACTAGGGTAGGTTATCTAGATGTGGTGTAGGAGGTGGCTTGCAATGGATCGCCGAGGCCCGCAAGTGGCTGACGGATCATCCATTGTCAAGTTTCTTAATTCCAGTGATAACACTATAAAATTGATTTAGTCAGGATAACATTAAAAAGATAATTTGAGATACCTCGCCCATGCCTTGAGTGCTAGTTAAGACTAAGGATGGATGCGGGAAGATGCTAGATGCATCATCGATATACTTGTCTTCATGAGAGATATCGATGCCACGTATGATCACTTGAGTGCCATCGGTTCAGTGAGGAACCTTCAGGACTAAACTCAAGGGTGGATCTATGTGATGACACCTTCCTACTCGCACCGTAGATATCCTACGTAGGTCAGTGCCTCTGGTAACCCGTATACCCTATTTTATTAGATATATTCTCTTAGATGTGGATTGGGGATTGGTCCTTAGTGTGTGTGTGGGCCTGGTGTTATCTCCCTTGCACAGTGGGGTGGACCTCTGGGTTCCACATGGTCAGGAGGTAGTGTACTTCTCCATTGAGACAGTTGCGGACTACCCTTCGTCACTTGATTGTACACTTGGATCAGTCTATCTCTTTTGTTGCAGATTTATGTACCCAGTGCTGGAAGTTATTATGTTGTACTTATAAGAGGATTCACTTGATTAGTAATGATCCCTACGTGGATCCATGATGTTTTTGGATATTTGTGATTGTATTAAATTCCACCGCATACCCTATGACATGTGTAGCGGATGTAGGTGATCATGTGTTGTAATGAAATATTGATTAAGAGATGTATTTAATTTATCTTTGTACTTAAGAGTTCTTAAGCATTAATCATGTTAGCGTAGTGTTAGTTTGATAACGTAATTCTACATCAGGGACCCTTGAGAACGAAAATGAAATGATATGTTTTATTCAGAAATCATGTTTGTATATCATTGTGTTACTATGTTCAAGGTGTTTGTAAACTTTAGTAAAAAAGAAAAAAAAGTTGCATAACTTAGTTTAATTTTAGTGTTTTCTCTTGGGTTCCTTGGCGGGGCGTTACACATTAGCTTCTTTACTTGATTTAATGTATCATTGTCTAAATCTTCTTTGATCTTGTCCATAAGGTCTTGTTTATGAGTTCTTGAAGTTTCAAGTTGTTCCTTTAGTTTTTGATGAAACCTTCTTCTTTTTTCAATTTGAATTTCAATACGTTATTCTCAGCTTTCTATTTGTCTAGGCCATCAAGTGTTGCTTCAAAGTTCTCTTGTAAACTTTATGAATCCATTTTGATCTCCTTATGTTGTTAGGATTTCTCTCCAAGGGCCAATAGCTTTGATAACAATTGTTAAGATTAGGTAATACCGAAAGGGGGGTGAGTTAGTATTACAACACTTTAATTTAAAATTCAACCAATTAAAAATAAACCATAACAATAGTGAAATGAAAAGAACATAAATGCACAACACATAAATCATGAAACCAAGATTTATTTTTGAGGAAACCCTAGCCAAGAGAAAAATCTAGTGGGGATGGTACCCACAACTATGCACTAAAATATTATATCCCTATTAGGAGATCTAGCTCTGTTAGGAGTTAATTATTACATAGTACATTTCCTTTTTAGAGGAATATAAAATCCTATTAATGGATACAAAACACCTAGTTAAAGGTTGTGAGAATACAACTCTTACAATCAAAATACTACCTCAAAGAGTTCTCTAAAAATTTAGAATACAAACACTTTTTATTCTTAGATAGTTCCAGTTATAACTCTATGAAATACTGATCTCCCATCTTCTCTTTGCTCTTAGATTTGCATCATCACATCATCATCACAACCATTCTATTTTTCTTCAACAAAATTCTCTATGGTTATACAAACTCTTCCATCCAGTCATCTCTCCGAAATACATTGCAAAACATAATAATTATTAAATCAAATAATAAACATATAGTATGTGATCATATATTATCAAAGTGTTGGGAATATACAACATCCAAATAACTTAGCACATTTCCATCTCAATTAACCTTTCTCCAATCATTGCAACTACTTATGTGCTCGCTTACACTGATAATTTGTCTTTACAAACCTTCACAACACGCTATCTCACTGATCTGATTGCCAAAACACATGTGATATTAAGTGAAGGTCCTACATATATCCTTTTACTAACTTCGCAAGCTATAATACATCATATAATTATCGCTAACCAAAACTATAACATAATATACTGCTATCCTAATTTTGTACTTAGTAATTTTCATGACTATGACTCTAGTACAAAAGCACTTTGCATGCGATCACTCCAGCATAAGTGTTTCCATAAATGACAACCCTTAAGTGATGTCTAGTTCTCCAAAACATTACTTTCCAATAGTAGCATCTAATCTCATTAGATTAAAGGAGTTCTCTATGACCTTTCTAGACACTCAGACATCTTTTTTTTACTAATTCCTTATTTAACTGCAATTTTGCCAATATTTTTTTTCTATCTTCTTCTTCCTATCACCTCTAGTTGGCTCTTCCCTAACCTTAGAGGACTTCTCCTCCTAGCTGCCCCATCTTTCTTCACTTGGATTAGTATCTTCAAATAATACATGATAAATTTAGAATGTAATAAATTCAACACAAACTTCATACCCAAAAGAGGGAACCACATCATTCTAGGTTTAACAACTTCAAAGAATACACAATCAGCCTCAACCATAAAAAAAAATTGTATCCTTTTATATTTCAACTATTTCATCATGAATTCTCTTTCTCTCCTTCATTTTTGTTTGAAATATTTTTAAAATACCAAACATCTCTCCATCTACCTATTTAGTATCTTGACTTCTGTAACCTTTTCTTAACTGAATAGTAGTATGTTCATTATCATTTCATGCCTTAGGATGTATACCACATAACTTATGCATTATGTAGAAGAAAATGTGTAAGATGAGTGATCGAAACCTGAATTATTTTGACTTGTCTCTCTTGATCTACCTCACATTCTCTAGTAATTATAGTTTTAGAACTTTTCATCTAGATCATATTTAACATTTTATTTCCCTATTTTATATGTCATCATTATATCTCCAATAGAAACTAAGTTTGGTCATCTTCTTTAATTTAATTTATATTTGAAAACCATTAAAACTTACCATACATCATATTGATAGATGCATGTGATTCTCATTTTTATCTTATCCCACTTTGAGTGTGTCAGGGTTTCAAATTTCTTATTTGTCTTCTTCTCTACAGTAGGAACAATACCAAAATTATTCAATCTGGTTACTTCATGGATAATTTGACTAGTGATCTTTATAGGTTTCTCTCTAATCCAAAGAAAATGGTCTTGAATTATTCTCTATTGGGATAGATAGAAAGGTTACTAAGAGGGAAGGGGTGAATCAGTACCCACAAAAACTTTTAACTCTCAAGCCTTAAATAGAAAATAGTAGTAACTTCACATATAATTTGAATCCATTCTATGTATCATTCATTCATTTAACTATCAAAGGTAGTCAAAATGAAATCCACAATAAATCAACCACATAACACAAGTATTTTGGTAGCGTAGAAATGCTTGTTAGAAGGTAAAAATGGCAGTGGGGATGACACCCACAAATTCTTTACTACTGTAGATAGAAAAGGTTTTCCTATTAGGGCTACAAGTGGTGATCACTTCTGGTGATCTTACCTTGTTAGGAGTAACATTTCAGATCAATTAGATCTACCTAGTTATAGTATTTTAACAACACTACTTGAGTGTGCACTAAGTTTAGAGATTTACAAAAAGACTGTTAGGTCTACTTTGTTAAGAGATTTAACCAAACTCTGTTATAGTGATTAGAAAATAATAGGATGTATCTGCTAATTGACAACTCTATCTTGGCTAATATAGATCTATGAAATACTGAATAGATATCACCTTTTCATGTGTAGATCTTTTCTCTAAACTACTCGGTAGCCTTATCTGATTCTATTTAATCTAAATGTCTCTAAATTTTGTTTTGCTCTATCTGATAACTAATATCTTGAAGTTGGCTAATTCTTCAAGAACTTGTCTTCTCCTCCACCACATTACAAAATGATATAAAATATAATTATATAACATACTATTTATGTCACTTAACAAAATTAGGTTACAATATCTTAGAGAAAACCCTAAGATCTACGGTGTACAAAAATAACATAGATCTAGAAAATACATAGAGATCATCATCACAATTAATGAATATATCTATATTAAATTATTCACAATCTTGGTAAAACATTTTTTGATTCTATTGTAACCATTTTCATAGATAAATGTGCCAATCTTGATTACTCTATCATTTTATGTGATGCTCGATAAACACTGTTATATTACTCGGTAATTATACTAGTGCTCGATGTCCAGTCTTATTGGTGTTTACTGTCACTTGGTATTGGTGTACACTAATGCTCAGTACAACTACTCTAGTGCTTAGTGTAAATACTTAACTGAATAGCTTTTAGTGCTTTCAATTACCGACTAGAGTAGCATAGGTAATCGACTGATGTATTGGATACTAATGAAAATCTTTAATGCTCAAATAGAGATAACAATATCCCCATTTTGCATTAGTATCAAAACCATAAATGTATATAGACCTTATGTCTCAAAATCTTTTCTAGCTCTACCATATATACATAAATACTTATCAACACAAAATTTCTATACTACCCCTTGGTTCATCCTCCCAGTAATGTGTAGTATAATTAGCATCTGTTTACATAGTTGGCATATACATTGTTATCCCCCTTTTTGATATTAATGCCAATTACAAAAATGTATACTTACAGCTTATCAAAAATTTTCTTATGGGTTTTCTTCAATAACTCCAAGAGGTTTTCCCATTCCTCTTTCAAGTTGGTGAGAGCAATGTTCTCAAGACCAACTTGTGCATGCATGTCAAATTTTTTTTCAAATAGAGAGATTTATGTTGTTGCAACAAGCATTTGTGTCATGACAATATGCTTCTCAAATATTTTCAAGTATGGAATCAACTCAGTTTGTAATTCTCTGACTTGATCACTAATTATTTCTTCATGCTTTCAGAGATCTTGTCTTAACCACTGGAGTTCTTGAACTTTCAAGATTTTCTTGGAAAATGCTTGAGGCTTAGTTAAGGCTACATGTGCACTAGCTTGGATTTCTTGATCAAGTTGTTTAATCTTTTCATTGACCTTGGTTGTGAAATTGTCCACAGTGAAAAGCTTTATCAAAAGTTGACTACTTAACTGAGTAATACATTGAATGTCAGTTATTACCTTAGATAACTTTACCTTATTCATTTCCACTTCTTGGTTGATCTTTTCTACAAGTTTATCATGTATTTTAGATTCTACTCTTTCTTCTATTCTCTTGTTAGCTTCTATATTTGGGGCAATTATTTCTTCAGCAAGTGTAGCAAGTTAGTCCATAATTGTAGTGTCTTCATCTATGTGTACCTCGGGTACAAAATATTGTAAGATATCTCTTACATTTTCAATAATTTCCTTTATCTTGCATTCTTGTCTCAATTTTTATTGTCCTTCCTTCCTTGTACACAAATCCCCATACTTTCTCAATTACTCAGGGCTTAGGGTCCTGGGGTCACACTCTGGTATAACAATGATTTCTTCTAAGGTGACTGACCCTTTTCCTTGCTTCTTTTTCTTCTTCTTCTTGTTAGGTTCTTGAGGTGAACTCTTTACAAATGGTACAATATCCTTTACATCAGAACTTTGTGTAACCTACCCAGGTGACACTGTATCATCCTTTTGTTGCTCCTCAGTGACCTTTGTGTTGGTTGACTATGCCAAAGCCTCTGATGTAGTGTTTGATGGAGTGGTCTCAGTTACATTAGGATTCTCTTGATCCTTTGTTCCTGTCTCTATTGCCTCTCTCCCCTCAGGCTTGTTTGTATCAGTTGGTATTGTTGCCCAAAATTTCTATTTTACAAATTTGGACAAGTTTCTAGGTCTCTATTTTTATCCCGCCCTACTGCAGCTTTTTTCACGTGCGAAGTTGATCCACAAGGTTTCATGCTTTACGATTTGAACCCCATGTTCTTCAATGTTTCACCATGCCCTAGTCTAGATCACATAGCCTAATTTGCAAAGCTCAGGAAGACATTCAATTTTAAGGGTTGCGGGAAATACTACTGTCGTAGAGTTCCAAAAATATGTTTAAAGTGTCAAAAACCCTCTGTGTTTTCTACCTTTTGGTCTAAAAGCTCAGTGTGTTTTTGACCTTAACTCTAAAAGCTTAGTGTTTTTCTGACTCCTACACTTCACACTTCTTCCTTTGGTAGCATTCATTTCATAAGTGTGCAACTCTGACAAGTGGGGCCCAATTGGTTTTCAACAAGCTGTTATGCAAGTTGTCGCATGATTGGATAAGTCTTTTTCCCCTTATGTGACCATGCGACTAACCATTGATGGTCCTATTGAAGAATTCTAGTGGTCTATCGCATGATCGCATAGCCCCTTTTTAGGCTATGTGAACATGTGACAAACTATTAGCCACACTGATAAGGGCTTTTAGTTTGGTGATGTGCCCACGTTTCATTGGTTGGCTGGTGACAAGGTTTTATAGTGGGCCCGGGATGCAAGTGTGGTAAAGATCTATGGTGGTTGCATGTTCGCATGGGATCTTTTGACACCATGTCACATGCAACAACCATCCGATGTAGTGGTCTGTGGGTCTGGGTTGTATTTTGGTGGTGATGGAAAGAGATCTACAGTGGTTGTAAGATCTCATGGGATCTTCTGACCCCATGAGATCCTACGCCCACCATCCGATTGGAATCTTTGTTTGAGGATGGGCCTAGGGTTGGTAAGAAAGTGCATGGTTGCATAGTTGATGGTTTTGCATGGTCACTGAATGTAGCTAGGGTTAAGGAAAGCATTATGTGACCTGGCGACTAAAGAGAAAGTGAACCTGAGGTGAAGCCTGACGTTAGATTTGTAGTCAGATCTTAGGTGCAGTTTTTGGCCAGCAGTTTCAATTTTTTGGTGGACCCGAGGTGTCTTGTGAAGTGACTAGAAAATTCTAAGGGGCTTGTTGCATGATCGCATAAGGCTTTTTGAGCTCATGTGATCATGCGATCGACGTTGTTTCGAAGTAGTGTGCCTATTTTTCATTGGATTTCTTCTAAGGGAGGATGTTTACAAGGTGTGGGTAGCTAGAAATTTATCACCTCTGAGGAAATGTGTAGTTAAGGGAAGATGATGAGAGGTTTGGGTGGCCATCAGGGGTTGGTTCTTTGTCCCAGTAGGGTGCCAATTAGCATTCATGGTGAGTCTTGTTGCAGGTGAGTTGCTTGATTAGGGATGGTGTGTCTGCAGGTGGTCCTGGTACAGAAAGATATGCAATCATGAGATTTTGGAACTGTTTGTCAAGCTTTTAAGGGTCAGTCTTGTCTCGACCTAGGGTTGATTATTATATTGAAAAATCTGTAACCCCTGGTCAGTTTTGACTCCTACCTCCATGCAGTTGAGTGTTGTATATATTGTTTTTTTGAGCCTTTAGTGCTCAAATTTGGACAATTGTAATAGAAATTCATCTTTCTAAAAGGTCATCTATGGCATTTTTTCTTCCCTCTAGCTTATACAACTGGATTTCTCCCATTGATAAATAAAAATATTGCAGAGGCAGTTTGTGACAATCCTTCATGTCCCTGTGCTTCCTTGTCTTTGTTTATCTCTTATTGGATTTAAGTTTATGAATATTTTCAATGGCAATTTAGGGTTCTTGATCCCTCTTACTTTTAGCTTATATGTGTACTACTATGTATGATCTGATTTGAATGACCTTGTGGGTATTCTTCAGCCCCCTGTCATTCTATCTCATTCCTGTGCCCTTTTGCTGAAGAGAATGTCTTCTTGCAGGTCATAGGTTGTGTCTAATGTTTAGGCCCTCTTATGAAATACTTATGCAAGCCTATTTAGTAAGTTGTGATCTACTAGACCTAGGTCTTTCATTGATTTCATCCCTCTATACTGAGATCCAAACCCTATTTTCAGTACATCACCTAGTAGGATAGTTTGCTTACAGTTATTTCCCTTTCATGCACTCCTTCTAACCCTTTCCCTTCAAAGATTTAATTTCTTGTTAAGAGAAGACTAAGGTGATAATCCAAGAGGAACCAGCCTAGAACCTGGAGGTTTCATCTTGGTTAGAAAAGGTCCCACAACATTGAGAATGATTCCCATGTTATACTGAGTTATCAAGACCATGAGAGCTTGAGACAAGGTGCAAACTCAGTGTATAACAATTCTGGCATGTTTGGTGGGACCACAGTGAAGATCAGATTAAAGTTCAAAGGTCTTCCTATTGTCTCATCTACATAAGGATCAAAGGAGTTTAGTACATAAGGTCTATCAGTACAGACTCAAGCTCAAGGATTCCCCACCTTAGTGCCAGTGTATAACAATTTTGGCACGCCCAGTGGGATTGAAGTTCAGATTCATGTTCAAGATATGGTATCTCTAATATGCTAATAACATATTACAGACCTAGAACAGGTCATTTTGCTGCATATTTGGTGACTCTAGAAAGTCTACTGGTTTCAAAGGTCAAGTGCTAGTATGATTCAAATCTTCATTTTCAAAATTCTAGCTGAATACATGAGTAGACATGTCAAGTTTGTATGGATAGTCAGGTTACTCACCATCTTACTATGAGAATAATGCTCAACCAACTAGTTATCAACCTTATCAAAGCCACCCAAAGCCTCCTTTTACCCCAAGCTATTATACTTCTCAAGGGTATCAATATATCCAATATGCCCCAAATGAGTTTGCCCTTGTGTAAAGTTATGAGCGGGCTCTCAGGCAAGATGGATCATGGGCACAAGAGGCACAACAAAAAATGCAAAGCTAGCTTCCCCATCATGCTTGCCACCACCCTCCCCTTCTCAACCTATTTAGCAACAGATGCAGACTCTAAGCTCAGACTTCAAGAAGATGTAGGAGGCAAAGAGTGTATTGCTTGATTTGATTAAGAAAGTGTCTGAGCTCAAGGAGCAGAGAGAGCAGGAGGCTCAAGGTTATTATGAAGAGGTAGTTCCATACCAAGTGGTAGAGTTTCTTGTTGATGAGAAACAAGTAAGACAATTCCAAGAAGAGATCAGATGCTGAGCTGAAATTGAGACAGCAAGGTTGAGATCACAGATTGCTCAACAAGAGGCTCCTAGGCCTAAAATTCTAGGCTGGAGGGCCCATCTATCTCGAGAACCCACACACGAGGAGCCCACTAAGCATCCTTTTCCAAGTTTTAAAGTATCTATTCCTTATTTTCCTCCCCCCTCTCCCCCTTAGTTTCACATCCCAAGTTTTAAGGAAAAAAATTCTTTTCAAGAGCCTTCACTTGAGATTCAGCCCACCACTCTGCAAGAGCAACCTGTTCAAGAAAAAATTTCATCCCAAGAGGCCCCTCTGGTTTCTCAACATGATGAAGTAATGTGGATACCCCAATGGACTCTACCTCCTGGTTGTCAGATGCTAAGTCTTTTCAAAGACACTAGTCTAGTATCAGAGCAAGGGCCTGTGGTGAATGAACTTTCATGTGATTAGGAGGAGAGGACATATGAGATATCAGTGCAGACTGATGACTATGGTGAAATGGAGTAGCAATGTGTGGAGGTAGAGGTTGATGCTCAGCCTGAGCTCTTGGTTGATTTCCTTGATGAGATCCCTCTCTTTTTTGACATTGAAGAAGAGACTAGGCCATTGCCTATGGCTGAAGGTCAATCAGAACAGTAGGTTCACCATCAACAAGAGGTTGATATAGAGGAGGATGCCTTGTCCTTGTTAGATGAGCTGCCTGGTTTTGTTGAGTAGGATGATGAAGATGTGATCATAGCCACCTTTTTGAAGCTATAACAGCTAGAAGAGATTGATCCCAAGGATATGCTGATTCATGAGCTTGATCTCATCTTTAAGGAGGATAATTCCCAATGTGCAAAGGATAGCCAAAGCCTTGAGGAAGATTGTTTGGAGTACATCATAGGAGGCTTGTGTATGGAGCCTATTTGTAATGAGCTTGTGGCTTGTTAAAAAATGGAGGATGACAGTTCCCTAACTATGGATGAGGAGTTGACTTGATTGTCCATGATGGAAGGAAACCATGAAGATAAAGAAGAAGCCATTAAGGAGAGTCCTACCTTTAGACTTTCAAGATACTACCCCATCAGATATTTGGCCCAAAAAGAGTTCACTAAGACACCTCCATGTGATCCATTTGAGGTGAGTGAACTTGACCTTGTTTTTGCAGAGGCAATGCATCCTCATTTGCCAAAGTTCTATGTGCCTCACGTCCTTGTAGCTATCCTCATGAGTCCAATGCAAAATATCCTAATGAGAAAGGGTAGCTATTTTTCACAATCAGTAAATGGTTTTGTTTAAACCAGGTCTCTACACTAGTTAGTTTAGGTTAGGTTAGGTTTCCCTATTTTCTTTCCCTATTTTCTAGAGTAGTTTCTTGCTTTCCAAGAAGTGCCTGTGCACAGTTTGTCTTGCTGTTTCAATTTTATCTTTGTCAAAGTTTTGTGTTCCTGTGATGACTCTTATGCCCAATGGATATGTCAAGGTCACTGGTCCATGTCTAGCAGGCTGACATCCCGCAGAAGTCACCAAAATGGTGCCCAAAATTTCCATTTTGCAAATTTGGCCAAGTTTCCAGGTCTCTATTTTTATCCCGCCCTGCTACAACTTTTTACACATGTGAAGTTGATCCACAAGGTTTCATGCTTTGTGATCTGAACCCCATGTTCTTTAATATTTCACCATGCCCTAGTCTAGATTGCATAGCCTAATTTTCAAAGCTCAAGAAGATATTCAATTTTAAGGGTTGCAGGAAATATTGGTGTCGCAGAGTTCCAAAAAATTGTTCAAAGTGTCAAAAACCCTCTATGTTTTCTACCTTTTGGTCTAAAAGCTCAGTGTGTTTTCAACCTTCACTCTAAAAGCTCAATCTATTTTTGACTCCTGTACTTTACACTTCTTCCTCTGGCAGCATTCATTTCATAAGTGCACAACTCTGACAAGTGGGGCCCAATTGGTTTTTGACAAGCTGTTATGCGGGTTGTCGCATGATCACATAAGTCCTTTTCCCCTTATGTGACCATGCGACTAACCATTGATGGTCCTATTGAAGAAAACTAGTAGTATGTTGCATGATCACATAGCCCCTTTTTAGGCTATGCAAACATGCAACAAACCATTAGCTGCACTGATAAGGGCCTGTAGTTTGGTGACATGCCCACATTTCATTGGTCAACTGGTGACAAGGTTTTACAGTGGGCCTAGGATGCAAGTGCAGTAAAGATCTATGGTGGTCACATGTTCACATGGGATATTCTAACCCCATGCAATCATGCGACAACCATCCGATGCAGTGGTCTATGGGTCTGATTTTCACTTTGGTGGCGGTGGAAAGAGATCTACGGTGGTCGTAAGATCTATGGGATCTTTCGACCCCATGAGATTTTGCGCCCACTGTCCGATTGGAATCTTAGTTTGTGGATGGGCCTGGGGTTGGTAAGAAAGTGTGCAGTTGCATGGTTGATGGTTTTGCATGGTCACTGAATGTAGCCGGGGTTAAGGAAAGCATTATCTGACCTGGTGACTAAAGAGAAAGTGAACCCGAGGTGAAAGCTAGGGTTAGATTTGCAGTCAGATCCTAGGCACGATTTTTGGCTAGCAGTTTGAATTTTTTAGTGTGCCTGAGGTGTCTTGCGAAGTGAATGGCAGATTCTAAGGGGCTTATCGCATGATTGCACAAGGCTTTTTGAGCTCATGCGATCATGGGACCAACATTTTTTTGAAGTAGTGTGCCTATTTTTCACTGGCTTTCTTCTGAGGGAGGATGTTTACACAGTGTGGGTAGCTAGAAATTTATGACCTCTAGGGACATGTATAGCTAAGGGAAGATGATGAGAGGTCTAGGTGGCTGTCAGGGGTTAATTCTTTGTCCTAGCAGGGTACCAGTTAGCATTCATGGTGAGGCTTGTTGTAGGTGAGTTGGTTGATCAAGGATGGTGTGTCTGCAGGCGGTCCTGGTATAGAAAGATATGCAATCATGAGATTTTGGACCTATTTGTTGACTTGTTTTAGAGCTTTTGAGGGTCAGTCTTTTCTTGACCTAGGGTTGATTATTATATTGAAAAATATGTAACCCCCAGTTAGTTTTCACTCTTGCCTGTGTGTAGTTGAGTGTTGTATATATTGTTTTTTGGAGCCTTTAGTGATCAGAGTTGGACAATTGTAATAGAAATTCATCTTTCTTAAAGGTCATCTATGGCATTTTTTCTTCCCTCTAGCTTATACAGTTGGATTTCTCCCGTTGATAAATAAAAATATTGCAGAGGCAGTTTGTGACAATCCTTCATGTCCCTGTGCTTCCTTGTGTTTGTTTATCTCTTATTGGATTTAAGTTTATGAATGTTTTCAATGGAAATTTAGGGTTCCCGATCCCTCTTACTTTCATCTTATATGTGTACTACTATGTATGATCTAATTCAAATGAGTTCGTGGGTATTCTTCAGCCCCTTGTCATTTTATCTCATTCCTATGCCCTTTTGCTGAAGAGAATATCTGCTTGCAGGTCATAGGTTGTGTCTAATGTTTAGGGCCTATTATGAAATAATTATGCAAGCCTATTCAGTAAGTTTTGATCTACTAGACCTAGGTCTTTCACTGAGTTCATCCCTCTATACTGAGATCCAAACTCTATTTTCGGTACATCACCTAGTAGGGTAGTTTGCTTTCAGTTATTTCCCTTTCATGCACTCCTTCTAACCCTTTCCCTTCAAAGATTTAATTTCATGTTAAGAGAAGACTAAGGTGATAATCCAAGAGGAACCAGCCTAGAATCTAGAGGTTTCAGCTTGGTTAGCAAAGGTCCCACAACCTTGAGATGATTCCCATGTTATACTGAGTTATCAAGACCATGAGAGCTTGAGACAAGGTGCAAACTCAATGTATAACAGGTATCTCCTCTCCTTTTTCACCTATTATATCATTCAGTTCCTTGGGGTCTGAGCCTTTGGGTTATTCCTGTGATAAAATTTCATCTTCTTCCACAAGAATAGGAAGCTCTCTTGGTAGCAATGTGAGTGCAGACTCGATAACTTGACCTTCATCTGTTGTAATATCTAGTGCAATTTTCACATCTTCATATTCATCTCTATCATCAAGATCACCATTTGTGATGTCCTCAATGAGTACATCCTCATCATTTATATCCTTAATTTGGATCTCAACCTGATCTAGAGCATCCCGTGAGATATTTATTGCTTCATTAACAAGTGTTGTATCAATCACCTTGGTAAATGATACATATGTTTTTGCTATCTTCTTTGCTAAATCAACATTATTTATGTAGATACCTTTGCCTTTTAATGTCTGTCTCTTCTTAGACAAATTTAGAAATGCATTTTTATTAGTTTTCTCCTTTGCTGCAATTATTGATGTCCAAATGAGTTGGCTAGTCTCAACAATATCTACCAAATTTTTGTCTGTACTTGCATAGACTAGCCTTTTACTTTGAATCTCCTATAGTAAGTATCCATATAATCCTTAATTCCATCAAGAGATAAATTTGGTGCTACCTAAACTAGGGCTTGTTCCCTTATTTTCTTCTCGGTGTCCAATGCATAAGACACTTCTAATTTATCCTCTCTTCAAATTCCTTAAGAAATTGTTTTGAAAATTCTAATGGAACTCGTTTGAAGCTTATCATCATCTTGATGACTACCTCTTTAGTTTTGTTTTGATCCTCAGTAGACATGTTGTCAAACTGACTGAGTTATGGATCTGTGAGTTCTCCATTTTCAATTATATCTATAGCAACTTCATCTATTGTTATGTTTGTATTGATGACTACCTTGAACTGATTGTTGTCAATTTCTTCATCTTCAAGGTCTTCTCTTCCTTGTTTTAGTTTCTTCCTTTTTCTTCATGCCTCAGCTATGACCTTGGTTCCTATTTTTGCATAAGTCATGGTTAGAGTAGCTAGCTTTTCTTTTGTTACCTTTTCAACTCCCTTTTTCAAAGGTTGTGAAGTTGTAGTTGCTAACCTTTTTTGTGATGTACATTGCACTAGAAACTACTTCTTCTTTAGAGTTGGAGTGGGAGAAATTGGTATTCAATCATTTTCCATGTCAGACTTAGTTTCCTCACTATCATGTGCTTTGTCAGTCAACAGTAAGTGACCTTTGGTTGCAAGTTCAATCGGTGACTTGTCAGATGAGTTAGATTCATCTCCAAACTTTTCAGTTAGTGTCCTCATCATTTTCCTAGATTTTCTAGTCATTTTACCGATTACAAGACCTATTTTTATTCTAGACTTTTCCTCTTCATAGGTTCCAAACCTTTTGGCCTTCATGTCCTTCGATAAAGCCAGTAAAGCCTTGATTGATTTCAAAGAGAAATAAATATTAATTTCATATCCCATGGGAGCTAGCCATTTTGTTCTTGGCTCAACAAATTTGATTAAGGTATGGTCAATGTCTACTAGAAAACAAATATCCATTTCATATTTCTTGACCAGTGATTTTGGAATTCAGCTTCTAAGGTTCATCTTAATCTTAAATTTCTCAAAGTACTCATCTACAACTTTGTTTGAATTTTCTCCTAGACTTGTCATAATATTAGTAATTTGTGAAATAATTGGTTTGTCAGTAGGCCAATCTATGTGACTAATAGAAGGAAAGAATTTTTGTAGATAGAAAAATATACACACCAATAGTGATTATACTTTTTCTACTAGATTGTCTTCATATTATCGTCTAACTAATTCAATAGGATCTCGGCAAAATCCAACTAGTGTCCTTTCTTTATCATTTTGTATGCCATGTCCACAACACTATAAGGAACATTGTTCAATCTACTCAACTAAAAGAACTTATAACCAATTACATGAGCTACAAATTTAACTTCCAGATCAACAATTGAACTAATCTTCAATGCATGATCATCCCATGCTACATCAATATTTTTCTCAACATTGGTTCAGGAGGAACTACAGAAGGGTTTGGCCTTATCAGTTGTAGGGTAACTTGTAAGTCTATAAATCATTCTCTTTCTAACTTTAATTGGACTATCCAGCCAAAATGTGAGCTTGTGATAGTGACTGAGTATAACCCTAACCCATTCAATTTTAAAATTTTTTGGAAAATGTAGGGCTTATATAAGTCCAATATTTTCAACCTATTTGTACTCTAGTTTTATTTTCCCATCATCACTACAAAGTCCCTGGTATGCAACATACATATCAAAGTCTCCTATTTCACCTATGTAGGATCGTACATCTTCGATTAACAAATCCCTAGGTGGGATGCTAGAAAAAGTACCTACTGAATCCATTTTTGATGCAACATTTAGGTGTAGCTTGTTTTTAGGTTCATCATAGTTAGCTGAAACAATAAGGTTCACTTCCTCTTCCAGAATCTTAGAACTGGTTGCAGTATATGCCATTTTAACAAACTAGGTTTTTAGTAGAAAGTGAGGAATATGCTTGGTAGGGGTTTCAACTTACTTAGAATATATGAAGAGTGCCCTCGATTTGATCTACAACTGCTTTGGATAATCTTGAAAATTATGTTCTTGAACTCACTCTGTGAAATAATCACTCCTTGAAATCACTGTGTGAAAATGAACTAAGTCCTCTATGTATTTGTAGCATTTTCCATTTCCCGCTTAAAACTTTTTGTCACTAATGCTTGACCTACTTTCCAGTTCATGACAACTGTTGACTCGGTGAATACCACAAACTTCCCATAGCTTAGTTAACACATGATTTCTCACTCAGTTGATACTAATACTTGGTTAACCTTTAATAACTTGTACTGATAGTTAGCTCATCTCTCGGTCTTACATCTACCGAATATGTGACTTTGTTGTCTCATAACATATAAGCCATAATGCATCTATATTGATGCAGATTTGGTATGTGCTCATCATATATAAGGAACTGTATGTTAAATAAGATCATTTTAAAATGTCAGTTCTGTACATACCTAATTCACCTTAGGTGGAAGTATCAATGTCACCCAATCCAATGGATGAGGTTTCACCGATAGCATTGCTTGACTTAGAATTTTTGTTTGATGCCTTTCTCCATATAGTGTTTTTTATTCTCATGATATTTGCAATAGTGTTTCCACTCTCAAATATATGTCCTTCTTCTCGTGCTCAGTCTCTGCAGTCCTTGCTTAGATGAATGACCTTATGATAATGTAAGCATGCCATACCAGTGGTTGTCCAGCTTTGTGATTGTCCAACCCATATTTTCCTCATACAGTTTGCTGCAATGTGTCCATATCTACCAAATGCTATATAGTTAACCCATGTGTGGTAATCCCAGACATAAGAATTACCTTGTCTCTTTGGCTGATAAGGTTTGGGTATGCTTTTCTATTTTGGTGTCTAGACTTGTTTCATCTTAGCTTTACACTCTTGTGTAGTGTGTCCATGTTTGTTGCAAGTATAACAGAGTTTCACCATAGCAAGATTATTATCTTTCTTATTCAGTTTTGCTCTACACTCATAAGCTTGATGTCCAAATTTTCAATAGTAATAAGAATAACCATTAGACTTAGGAGTGACTGGAGCTTTACCTTGTGCTTTTCTTCTACATACATTTGAGGTATGTCCCAATTTTCCATAGCAATAGCATGACAACGTCTTAGGTCTTTGATTTTGATTTTTGTTGACTTGTTCAGCTTGTTTGGATGATTCTCCTTCGTAAGTATATCCTAATCCATCTTTACTTCCGAATCTTCTTTGATTAGTTAGAAAATCATCAATCTTTTTGGAACTATCTTCAGCCAATTTCATCATTTCATTGTGTTATTGTTGTATCTTTACTTAATTTCTCAATTTCTCATTCTCTCCCCTAAGTATTCCAATATCTTAAATTTTTCTTGACAATTCACCATTTACTCAGCTAACTTCCTGATTTACAACCATTATCTGATTGGATATTTTGAAATGGTGCTTGGTGAGTCTTTGTATCTCATTTTCTTTTTCTTGAAGTTGTTGGTTTTAGTTTCCCATCATCACTACAAAGTCCCTGGTATGCAACATACATATCAAAGTCTCCTATTTCACCTATCTTGCAGTGAATGTAGGATTTTACATCTTTGATTAATAAATCCCTAGGTGGGATGCTAGAAAAAGCATTTGCTAAATCTATTTTCATTGCAACTTCCAGGTGTAGCTTATATTTGGGTTCATCATAGTTAGTTGTAACAATGAGGTTCACTTCCTCTTCCACAATCTTATAATTGCTTACAGTAGATGCCATTTTAACAAACTAGGTTTTCGGTAAAAAGTGATGAATATGATTGGTAGGGGTTTCAACTTACTCAGAATGTACAAAGAGTACACTTGATTTGATCTGCAAATTCTTTGGATAATCTTGAAAATTATCTTCTCAAACTCGCTCTGTGAAATAATCACTCCTCGAAATCACTGTGTGAAAATGAACAAAGTCCTCTATGTATTTGTAGCATTTTCTATTTCCCTCTTAAAACTTTTTTATCATTAATGCTTTACCTACTTTCTCATATGTGATAATTGTTGACTCGACGAATACAAAAAACTTCCAATAGCTTAGTTAACACATGATTTCTCTCTCAGTTGATACTGATACTTGGTTAACCTTTAATAAATTTTACCGACAGGTAGCTCATTTCTCAGTCTTACATCTACCGAATATGTGACTTTGTTATCTCATAATATATAAACAATAATGCATCTATATTTATGCAGATTTGGTATGTGATCATCATATATAAGGAACTGTATGTAAAATAAGATCATTTTAAATGTCATTTCTATACATACCTAATTCACCTTAGGTGGAAGTACTGATGTCACCCAATCTAGTGGATGAGGTTTCACCAACAACATTGCTTGACTCAGCATTTTCATTTGATGCCTTTCTCCACATAGTTTTTTTGATTCTCATGATATTCACAATAGTGTTTCCACTCTCAAATACATGTCCTTTTGGTGCTCAGTCTCTGCAGTCCTTTCTTAGATGACTGACCTTGTGGTAATGTAAGCATGCCATACTAGTGCTTTTCCAGCTTTGTGATTGTCCAACCCATCTTTTCCTCATATAGTTTGCTGAAATGTGTCCATATCTACCAAATGCTATATAGTTAACCCATGTATGGTAATCCTAGACATAAGAATTACCTTGTCTCTTTGGTTGATAAGGTTTGGGTTTTGTTTTCTATTTTGGTGTCCAAACATGTTTCATCTTAGCTTTACACTCTTGTGTAGTGTTTTCATGTTTGTTTCAAGTATAACAATGTTTCTCCATAGTAGGATTGTTAGCATTCTTATTCAGTTTTTCTCTACATTGATAAGCTTGATGTCCAAATTTTCCATAGTAATAACAATAACCATTAAACTTAGGAGTGACTGGACCTTTACCTTGTACTTTTCTTCTACATACATTTGAGGTATGTCTTTTTTTTCCATAGTGATAGCATGACAACATCTTAGGTCTTTGATTTTGATTGTTGTTGACTTGTTCAGCTTGTTTGGATGATTATCCTTCGCTGGTATATCCTAATCCATCTTTACTTCCAAATCTTCTTTGATTAGTTAGAAAATCATTAATCTTTTTTGAACTATCTTCAGCCATTTTCATCATTTCATTGTGTTATTGTTGTATCTTTACTTAATTTATTAGTTTCTCATTCTCTTCCCTAAGTATTCCAATATCTTCAAGTTTTCTTGACAATTCACCACTTACTTAGTTAACTTCCTGATTTAGAATCATTAGCTAATTGGATATTTCAAAATGGTTCTTGGTGAGTCTTTGTATCTCAGTTTATTTTTCTTGAAGTTGTTTAGTTATCTATCTTCGGTCTTCAACAACTAGATTCATTTCTTTCTCTTCCTATCCACCATTTTTCATTACATCTATCATTCTCACCATCTATGATTCTTGACCAATTTGTAGGGCTTTCACTTGTTTAGTTAAGTGAAGATTCTTTTCAAAAAAATTATAGAGTGCCCTTTCAGAACCATCATAAATACTTCTTGAACTAGATCCAATGTGATCAAATATATCATCAATCTCTTCTTCTTGTAACTACTCTCATTCTCCATAATAACTAGGTTCTTCCTCTGAACCAGTAACTTTTTGAATTCATCCTTAGCTTGCTCATACTACTCTATGAACATTGGTATTTGAATCTTTTGATTCTATATTATCTTATCCAACTTATATCTCTCCATGGTTAGATCTATACTCTTTAGTGGTTAAGCCATCCATTAAGAGATCCAAGCTCTGATACCAATAGTTGGGATGGAGAGATAGGGTACTAAGAGGGGAGGGTTGAATCAGTGCCCACAAAAACTTTTAACTCTCAAACCAACAACAAACTATAGTAACTTCACATATAACTTGAAACCATTATATGTATCATTCATTCATTTAACTAGAAAAGGTAATCAACATTAAATCCACAATAAATCAACAACATAACACAAGTATTTTGGTAACGTAGAAATCCTTGTTAAAAGGTAAAAACTACGGTGGGGATGACACCCACAACTTCTTTACTACTACAGATAGAAAAGGTTTTCATGTTAGGGCTACAAGTGGTAATCACTTCTAGTGATCTTACTCTATTAGGAGTAATATTTTAGATTGATTACATCTACCTAGTTATAATATTTTAACAACACTACTTGAGTGTGCACTTGGTTAAGAGATTTACAAAAAATACTTTTAGGTCTACTATGTTAAGAGATTTTACCAAACTATGTTATAGTTATTACAAACTAATAGGATGTATCTGCTAATTGACAACTCTATCTTGTTTGATATAGATCTATGAAATACTGAATAGATATCACCTTTTCATGTGAAGATCTTTGCTTTGAACTGCTCAGTAGCCTTGTTTGATTCTATTTAATCTAAATGTCTTTGAATTCTATTCCACTCTATCTAATAACTGATACCTTGAAGTTGGCTAATGCTTCAAGAACTTCTCTACTCTACCGCCACATTACAAAATAATGTAAAATACAATTATAAAGCATATTGTTTATGCCGCTTAACAAAATTAGGTTACAATATCTTAGAGAAAACCCTATGATCTACTATGTACAAAAATGACATAGATCAAGAAAATACATAGAGATCATCATCCCAATTAATGAATATATCTATATTAAATGATCCTTGATTTTTGTAAAATATTTTGTGATTCTATTGTAACCGTTTGCAAATATAAATGTGCCATTCTTGATTACTATGTTGTTTTTTGTGATGCTCAGTAAATACTGTATATACTACTCAGTAATTATACTGGTGCTCAGTGTCCCATCTTCTCAGTGTTTAATATCACTTGGTATTGGTGTACAGTGATGCTCTGTAGAACTGCTATGGTGCTCGGTGTAAAGACTTAACTGACTAGCTTGAAGTGCTTGCAATTACCGACTAGAGTAGCATAGATAATTGATTGATGTATTTGATACTAATGACAATCTTTAATGCTCTATAGACACCTAAAATTATCCTTTCACACTAATATTAATTTTTATTAATATTTTCCTTTAACATTATGGTTAGATTTATTAATTGTCTATAATGGTTATATTCTTCTATTTATTTAATTAAATTTACTTTAATTAAATAAATTCATTTTCCCTTTGTATTTAATTTTTATTTAAATACTATAATATATTAAATTAAATTTAATATATTATCCCTCCATTTCCATTTATAAAATAAATTTATTTTATTTTATTCTTCCACTAGAATAAAGTTCTTCTAAACCATGATTACATTAAATTTATATTAATTTAATACCTTTTCCTTTTTTCCTATGCTTACCTTTTCCTAATATTCCTCTAATCTTAACTAAAAGGTGGATTACCTCTAAACATGTGCACAATCACCATTTCCAAGGTAGCCACCTCTCCATCTTTTTTGTCAACCAATCATTTTTTTTAAATCCCTTTTTCCCTCTCAAGTGAAGTTTGACTTTTTCCACTTCACCTTTTTCAAATCCTACCTAACATCTTTTTGCCTCTTAATCCTAGCCACTCATTTCTTTTGCCCCTTCTTCTTAGCCACTCCTTTTTTGCTTCTTAATCTTGGCCACTCATTATTTTTCCTCTTAATCTCCACAATCCAATTCTTTCCATTTTCTATAGAAGGAGGCGTCACTCCTCATTTTAGGTCTAAGTTCTAATTCTTCTAAGCTTCTTTTTCTTCTCAATCTCTTAGCTCTTGCATCTTCTATCATTATTAATCATTCTATTTCTTTTCTTACTTTCATTATAATCTTTTTTCATCTAATATTGTTGCATTATCATAGATCTTAATCTTATTTGTATTGTCATAATCTAGAATCAATCTTGCATCAATTTTACTCTCGATCATTTGTGAAGCTTGGGACAAGTTCCTCGTACTTGTTCTCCATTCCTTCACCATCATCTAGCTTGCATCTCCTAGTTTTGCATTTAAATTGCATTTCATTTGTGTTGGGAGAGCATACCTAGAAAATGTCAAAGAGAAAATCAAACAAGGCATTGGGTGCCCTTGTTTTAGCTCATTGGAGGTTGTAATGAAAGTTACTTATTTTGTTGCATTTGAGATTACTAACATCTAATGTGTTTGTTTGGTTTTTTCATTTGTAGCAGATAGGTCCACATTTTCATTGCATATATTTTGGCATGCCTAGTGGGACCCACATCCCTATTGGATCTACACTCATGAAGATTTTTATCCTAATGGTTGTGTAGATTGAGTTGAAGACAAAATCTTAGGGATTTTTGAAAGATTTAATCATATCTTTCAAATGGTTGGGAGTTTGGGTCTGAAATTTTTTTGCAGGTGGGGGATCATCATAATATGTTTCATTATGAAGCTCAAATTTTTTAGATCATTTTTCCATGAGTTGTAATTTTTTTTATGATTTTCAATGAAACTTCATTTCTGGTGGAAAATATCCATATTTTTTGGAAATTTTTACATTTTCAAAAAGGTTTGAGAATTTTACACATGGCCTGTTCTTTGTGTTTTTTTATTTTGATGCACGAATAGGGCTCAAAAATTCAATCTTTGAAAACTGGTATGTTTTGATAAATTAGGTCCCTAGGGCACAAATTAAAGATTTTTTCCAAAATTTTTACATTTTTGGAAAGCTCTCTCTTTTTAAGAAAGGATCTTTTTTTTCATTTCCAGTTTTGTCTATGAAATCATAGCGAAAAAATTAGATCTTGTTGACTAGGTCGAATGCAAAAAAAACAAATTTTGTGATGAGTTTGCACTAAATTTGCACATTGTTCAATGCATGGTTGAATTTTCTTACAAGTTTATGATATTTTCCATCATCTAATAGTGTTTTTGTAGAACGTTTGACCAAGATTAAACATTTTGAGACTACTAATCAATTTGTTTTGTAGGACGTAATTCAAAGAGCTTCAAAAAATTTGAGACTACGAATTCATTGGTTTTGTAGGTTGCCTTGAAGGTTGAAGCAAACATTGTGTCTTCCTGAAGTTGATTTTTATAGGCACCTAGTTTAATTAGTAAGGTTCATTTGTTGTGATTTTATTGGGTAGTAGGAGAGTATTCTCTTTCCTCTTTAAGGGGAAATAAAAAATCCTAACCTACTTAATTTGGTCATTAGAAAGGAATCTTGGGTAAATGAACATGTGCTTGATGTGTTTAGGAGAAACTATGGAGTAGGAGAGTATGCTCTTTTCCCTTGAGGAAAATCAGAAATCTTGACCTCCATTAGCTATCCATCTTACTTTTGTTGCATTTACCTTTAGAGCGCATGCGAAGAGAGTAATCTTTTGGGAATGACCCAAGTGGGGAACAAGAGAACCCGGCTACTCCATCCCACTATAATCAAATGCTTCCTTCAATCCAAAGAGAGGGAAGACATGGCTCTTTCTACTTCTAATGCTTCTTCATGTGTTGGGCCTAGTTTCCTAAATCTTTCTAAGCAAGACTACATTTGATTGCGGACTTTTTTACATGGAAAGTATGTTCATCTAGTATAGGGCGAAGAGTTCTTAATCTTTCTTGCAAGACTATACATTTTGGATGCTTGTAGGGCTATAGGCCTTAATTCTGCTTGTGGAGATATAGGGGATAGTCATGAATGAAGGACCTTACTAGACACCTAAGGACTTAGAGGCCAACTATTTTAGCCATTTGACTTCCTTTGTGCAAGGATTGATCCAAGTGAACTTACTCGGGTCACCCCAAGATACTCACCATATGTGTTCCCTTGGATGCTAAAGCTTGAATATGGTAATATGGAAAGACATGCACCATGAGCATTTTTCTTTTCCAATTGATCCATAACTTTCATAGTCCTAGGAAAGGCCATTCAATCACTTAATTGTGGGGCTAAGAGCATCAAGTTGTGGGAAAAGGTTGGAACACCTCCCTTTTGACTTTGGGTAGTATGTGCTTGATGTCTTTTTTATTGTACTAGACCTGTGACAATATTTTTGGACATGCACATTGCACTATTTATTTCTATGTCCTAATTCAATCAATATATCCCCTATCATGAAAATCAATCACATCATCCATTCAACTTGTCTTAAAACATCCCTAATCTATCCTTCCACTTCATCCATTCTTAATACAAGTCTTATAAACACCATATTCTAATCTTCCACTTTTGGTTTAGGAGCACCATCATAATATTTGGCCTTTAATCATCATCCAAATCAAATCAAATCAAATCCAAAATAAAAATCAAATCAAATCAATCAAACCCATCATTCAATTATATCAAAATTCTTGAGGCCCTTCCCTTTCAAATCAAAATCCAAACTTTCTCCTAGTCCTAAGTTCATATTTATTCCATCATAAAATATTTCACTCTTAATTATAATATTCCTCTACATAATCTTCCTCTAATCCAATCCAAAATCTTTAATTCAACCATCATGAACATGGATTGGTTTCACAAAGTGGTTGAGGACTTCAAAGTGTCAAACCCTAATCCTCAAACTATATCTCCAATCCAACCCACCTACCAAATCAATCCTCAAGTCATATCCAATCCTAATCAATATCACATTTATTATTCTTCCTCTACCTTTGATAAGGGAAATCCACCTCATTATCCTTCATCCACACATAATTTCTTCCATCAACCCCATCATGCCTCTAACATGCTCAACCTTTCCCAAGAGATCGAAGAACATAGAAATACCATCCTAAGCTTGAAAAATGAACATCAAAAGAACACCTTTGAAGACATGTGTCCTCTCCCCTTTCTCCAAATCCATAATCCTCATCCACCATCAAACCCCAATCCTCCACATAATTCTCAAATTCCACACAATCCTAATCCTTCAAAAACCACATCATTCCCATCCTCCAAAACAACACAATCACCCAAAGCTAGACAATACACTCTCCTTGTGGACCCTCTTAATGTCATATTCCACCTACTTATTGACAAAAACATGATGGTGTTTCCAAATTGTATTCCCTTTGATGAGATTCTACCCAAACCTACCTAGTACAAGGAAAATGAATACTATTATTATCATCTCATCAAGGGTCATGATATCAAGAAGTGCTTAAAATTTAAAAACTTTGTCCAAGACATCATTGACAAAGGAGAGATTGAAGTTGAAGATCAAAACCCCTCAATCACATCACCCTCATAATTCTACATATGTCAAGGCCTTGTCCCAAAGCATGCTAGCATGAATTCATATTACTCTTTAGATCAAAGTGTTCCTCCATCTCAAGATCCATTTATCCCTCTTGATTCACCTCATAGTTCCATTCCTACTCAAGATCAAGACATCTCCATTGCACCATCCAATGATTCCATTCTATCCCAAAGCTTAACATGCCCTTCCACTAATCTCCCTTCATGTCAAGATCAAATTACCCTATCTCATGATCCCATTCCCTCCACTTCATTCCACGATATCCTTCCATCTCAAGATCCTACCATCCCTTCCACTCCACCACATAATCCTCCCCAAAGTCAAGATTAAAGTAGCCCTTCATCTCCATGTCATGATTCCAATCCCTCTCAAGATCAAATTATTTCCCCTGATGATCCTAATACTCCACAAGATCCTACTCTCCTTCTTGATCCTCCATCGCAAGATTGTAATCCTTCACGAGATCACATTCCTCCTCAAGCTCTTATTATTCCTATTAAGGATCCTCTCAAAGACCAAGGAAACCCTACACTTGATGGCCTTGGTGACACCCCTCACTTTGCAAATGCTCATATCCCTCCTACACCTTATATACATCCATTCAAGCATAAAAATATTCCTTCATTATCTTCCAAATCCATCTTGGGTCCTTATATCCCTAAAGGAAATCCTTCATCCTGTTTGTCCATTTTGGGCCCTTATATCCCAATGCTAAAGCCTTCATCCCTTCCATCCATTTTATGTCCTTATAGTCCTCCATCCACTATACCTCTCGTTCCTAGTCCATCATTTATTTCCTCCAACATACCTCAAGATCAACAAAGACATGTATCCTTGAGAGATTTTTATCCATCCATCTATCAAAAACCATTATGTGAGCCTCATTCATCCACAATTCCTAAGTCTTTTGGAAGCAATTTGGATGCACAACATTGAAATAAAAAATACAAGATTCCACTTACATATGAAGATCACCATGTCCTAAGATCACCATGTCCTATCTAATCAACATATGGCTACAAAGAAAAGGGAAATAATTAAGAGACCACAAGGGTTCTCCAAGAAAAAAATAAAATCAAAGAAAATATGGGTTCCTAAATCCATGATGGAAGAATTGCAGTCAAAAGCACATAAATGTAAAGAAAAATCAAAAGCTATGTGGATTCCCAAGTCTTTCTTAAAGGAATGGAATATAGAAGAAAAATCAAACTTGACATTCAAGCTTCCAAAGACTTTCACTCCATATTCTTCCAAATATCTTCCATTCTCTCCTCCATCTATTTTTGGTCCTTGTGTCCCAAAATCCATATCACTTTCTACATCAAAACCTCAAGATAGCCAATTCATTCTCCCTTCACATGTCCATTACCCTTCAATGTGTGTGTCATTTTTGATCTTGCCATGATTTCCATCTAGTCCCACACAAACCTTTCAATACCATATCCAATATCCAACTCCTATATCTACTCCCTATCCTTCCATATCATATCCTCCCATTCCTCTTACCCCATCTTACACATAAATCCTTAGCCATCATCTACCTCATCCTCCATATCTTTGTTGGAAATTTGGCTGAGCTGAGTACATAGATGTTGTCATTATGGCAACATATGATTCACATGAAGATCAAAAAGGTCAGAGAGCACGTATAGCAGAGCGCATTGCAAATTTGTCTTTGTGTGAGACAACATTTTCACTAGTGTACCCGGACACAGTTTTTGTTTGTGACATTGACTAGAATAAGTTCAGTGCTTGCACACTTGAACATAGAATCTATGATGTCTGATGATGACCCATCTTAGAGCACAATTCAATATGGCATGTACGGAATTAGTTATGATAGTTTTATAGAAGACAATGTTAAGCCAACATGATAGTTTTGAGCACAAAATTGGTAAAGAGTTAAGGGATTATTTTGTTTATCAAAATAATGTCTTAAAAATATAAACAGATGACATACTATATGTTAACCCTTAGATAAATATATATGGAAGCCGACCATGTAAAGTTATTAGCCTTAATAACTTTTATATATGTAATTGTAAACTGTTAGAAGAAAAAGGGGATGTGGTAATATGATATGATAAAGTGATATGATGTGAATGTAAGAGTAGTGAAAAGATATTGATGAAAGAAGCATAAGGTTATGTACCTTAATCGATTTTTTTAATCAGTAAACATTGTACATTACTTGTTTGGGTAGTGGGCTCATCTGGTAATCAGATTTTGTGTTGACAACTCCTAACAGGGTTGAGGCTTCTAACAAGGCTTATAGTCCTTAATCAGGACTAATACACTATATGCTTGTAATAGACTCCTAACAGGGTCAATATCCTTAACTAAATACTTTTTATTAGTGGATCTTTGTGGGTACCATCCCCACCAGGGTTTTCCTTTGGCTAGGGTTTCCTCGAGAACATATCATGTGTTAGGAGTTCTTTAGTTTTATTGCTATGCATGTTGTTTAGCTTCTTATGTTATGCATGTGTAAAGATAATCTATTATATCCATATTTGGGCAAAAGATAAAGTTTTTAGAATACTGATTCACCCCCCCCCCCCTCTCAGTATTCCCTATTTCTAACAATTGGTATCAGAGCTTAATTACTTAGAAAATAATCATTCAAGGAAATCCTAGCAGCTTCAGAAAGATCTCTATGGATATGGATCAACTACAAAAGAATCTTGAAGAAGCTCTTGAATAGATTGATATTCTTACTAATGAGAGAGACACTCTAAAAGGGAAATATGATGATGCAAAGAACCTCATTGAGAAACTAAAAAAGAAGTTGGAAGATCTGAAATCTAAAAAGGAATCCAAAATTCTTATTGAAGATTGTGATAACAATTTAGAAAAAGAAAATGTGATCCTTAAGCATGAACTGAGGATAGAAAAACTAAAATTAAGTTTGAAAGATCGAAATAGAAAGAATGAAGAAAATCTTAGATCTGAGAATGAAAAGTTGAAGATTGAAAATGAAGAACTAAAATCTAAACTTGGCAATGTAACATTTGAACTTGAGAAACTCAATTTGCAGTATGCTAAACTGGAGAAATACAACAAGATTATGAAAGGTGAACTGACTCAATCCAAACAACAACTTGAAAGGCTATATTCAAATAGTGAGAAGATTGATGAACAAGTATATTTTGGGAAACCATCCTATGATAAGACTGGACTTGGATTTAACATATTCAGAACAAATGATGAGAACAAGGAACCAGATCTAAAAATATTTGAAAGTCTAGATGAGAAGAAGTCTGATAAGATCAACAAATCAAAACAACCACTTAAAGGAGAAGAACCACCTAAGAAAGAAGAATCACCCAAAGGTATGCAAAGAGAATTCAAAGGTAGATGTTTTGGTTGTAATACTATTGGTCATATGAAGAGAGATTGCACAGGTAAGCAATTTAAACCTCTTAATGGTTATTGTTATAATTGTCATGGTTTTGGACATAGAGCTATTGAATATAGAAAACCTAAAGTTATTGAAAACAATTATGGTAGTAGATTGTTTAGGAATACTAACAATGTAGATAAGAGACCTACTGAAGATATGAACAAAAGAAATGGAGTAGTATGTTATAGATGCAACAAGGTTGGACACATTGCTAGAAACTGCAGATCACATATCAATCAGCAAGGACCAAGATATGGAAATAATGGAGCTTTTTGTTAGATATGCAACAAGATTGGACATACATCAAGATTTTGCAGAATGAACAATGGAGTTTTTCATCCTAACCCTAACCCTAGAAATCATGAAAGAAGAAATGAAGATGCAAGAAACAGATAGAAAGGTTGCTATAGTAATGTAGATGAAGTGAAGTTTGTTAAAGGCACATATCAAGGAGACATATTCAACATTAAAGGTAATTAGAAAGGTGAAGTATCAAGTGGTAAGAATGAATCCTTACCTGACCTATCTGGAAGCACTTGATTTATGAAAATTACAGTAGATTAGGAACTTAGAACTAGTGTAGAAGTAGATTTATGATGAATTAAGTCTTGCATAGTTAATGTAAGGTAGTTTATGATGTACTGATGCTATGGTTAAGAGTGCAAAAGAAAATATTATGTTTTGTGAGATTGCAAGAAGTTTTAAGTTTTTGCAGGTTAACAAAAACAACTTTTTGGAAAGAAGCGGCAAAAGAATTGAATGCGATGTCATACCTAAGTGAGATTGAAGTAATAAAAGGTTATGATCAATGTTATTTGATCATCAAAGTGAGTTGAAGTGTTTAGGAGTGCAAAGAGTAGTGATTGGAAGCATTTTGCAATGATTTGGTGAAGGATTTGAGCGTCGAATCTACGCAAGCCCTAGAAATGTGAATTTGAGGTATTTTACTTGGCAGATCTTTGAATCGGTATAAAAGAACTAGAAGAAATCATGGATGTATCTTTAATTCATAATGTTAGAGACAAAAATAGACCTAGAATGAAGAGGGAACCAGTAGAACCCTTGGAAGAAGATAACCCTAGTTTAGCATTATCATCCATACCAGACGGAGTTTTGCATTTGGAGAATGTGAGAAGTTATCTTGGATGCAGGTTAGAAACCATCAGTGATAGTGATTTTACCAATGAATATCAGAAGATTTACAATCAGGATATGACACTAAAACAAGGATATGAACATTTGAAAGACAATGAGATTGTTAAGTATGCATTGCAGTATGAATTTGACAATGAAGAATGCACTAAGATTATTTTGAGCAGAATTCATAATGGAAAGTTTTGGCTAGAGGATAGAGTGATAGACATTACAACTGACTTGATTCATGAAGTCAATGGACTATCTAAAACTAGTGCTATTCCTTTAAATGAAAATAATATGATGAAAATAGTCATGGACAACACAAAATCAACCTATAATGGTAGAGGAATTATGATTAGCAAGATCAAACAACATGATGTTAGATATTTATGCAAGTTTCTAACCACTAAGTTTTGTGCAAATTCTAGAGAAGATGACATGGTAGCTAGAATGGTACACATAGCCTATTTAATGTGTATTGAAAAGGTACCATTTGATATGTGTGAAATCTTGAGAATACAATTGTTTGAAAACTTGGAGAAGATTAAGAAAACTAAGTACACACAATTTAGATTTTCATCCTTAATCACATACATGTTTTTCCACCTATTGAGAATATTTTTGTACACCATTGAAAATGATTGGAATGATGGTCAATCTACTATGGAAAGGATAAATAAAGTATATATGAAACATGTTATTGATAAAGTGAATGAGAGTGTTATGTTAGTGATGAACACATTTCAAAAATTGGTAATCAAAAGATCAAGGATTCCACAGTCTATTGTGGAGAAATATAAAGATGATATATGTTTTATGGTTGACATTGATTTTACCTATATTGAAGTAGTGGAGCCTAGAATTGAGTTCATAGACCCTCTTGGCTATGAGATATCTAAGATAGAAATAAAAGAATATGTTGGAAGGTTACTTAACTGTAAGCTGGATGCTCAATGCAAAAGGTTTGGAACTTTTGAAGAGAATTTCAACTCTGCAAAAGCTATAATTGAGGAGAAGCAGTTTAAGAAGAGAGTTGACAACACTATAAAGAAAATATTGAAAGATTTAGGATTGACACAACATGAGTTTGAGATAGCAAAGAACACAACAACAACAATCAGAATGACTGAATAGAAAGAAGTTTTGTCTACCCCACCAATTTTAGTACAATTGAAAGAACCTCAAGTCAAGGTGAAAGTAGAGGAACTAGAGATGGAACAAGAAACAAGAAAAGCTACTAGGTCTACCTCCTCCACTCCTAGCAAGAGAAAGAAAGAAATTGCTACTGCACCTGGTAAGAGGCAAAATTTTTTGGTGCCACCAGTTCCTAGGAAAGTTGCAATAATTAAAGATGATGACACTACTTTGGTTAAGAAGAAAGCTTGGAAACCTAAAGTTGAAAAGCTTAATGAGAAGATTATTGAAGATGGAGACTTTACCATAATGAATAAGTACTACAGTCTTTATGATTATTCAGACAGACTTAACTTGGAGAATGCAATTGTAAAGCACATTGTTTTTGCAAATAAGAATTTTGACACTATTCAATGTTAGATACCTAATGACTTGTATAACAAACTTGTAAATGGAAAGAAGAGAGCACAAGAAGAAGACACTTCTATCAGAGAGAATCTAGTAAGAAAGCTTTGTGATGTGAGAGATGATGCACACCTAAGGTAGATATTGAAAGCCTTAAGCACCCATCTGACAACCAAAAGGAGAACCATTCTAATTATGGGAGGTAGATATAAAGAAGTTAATTTTGATACAGAGCAGGCAATAATCAAGGTTATGGCAGAAATTGTTGGACAACCACAAATTACAACAGAACAAGCAGGTGAAGCAGAACAAGAGGATATTCCCTTTCCTTCAGCTATTAGCATTGAAGATGAATCAATGAATGTAGAAGGTACAAAGGTCACCTTGGATACTGATGACAATGTATTCAAGAATTTAGGAAACATTGTTGACAATTCAGCTCTTGATGAACCAGATACAAAAGTAGAGAAAAAACAAACCATTGTTGAAGAACCTAAAGCAACAAAGATTCAAGCACCTATTCCTATCAAAGAAGACATCAGTCTTACTCCTGAGACTAGGAGGAAGAAGGAAATTGGATCTTTATTTGAGGATTTAGGAAAAGAAGTTGATGATGATGATCAGTTGGAACTGATCACTTCTTTGAATAAGATTATTGGCAAGGACAAGAAAGTGAAGAATCTTGAAGGGAGTCTGAAGGAACTAACTGAGAAGTTACAACGCATTATAACTACACAAATTATAAAGGTAGACCCTTTGGAGAAAACTAAGAAGGTAATGAGCACTTTTGATAATGAATTCACTAATCTATCTGATATTGCAAAAGTGAGAGCTCAAGTAGCTTATGAAGCTGAAATTCTTTTGAATATTAGCCAGAATATCAAAAATGATATTAACAGTCTTGATGTCTGTATCAAGGACTTAAGGAAGCATTTGGAAATAGGAAAATCTTTGTACATACATTGTACAAAATCAGAGACCTTAACAATAGAAGAAGATCAGAAGATGAAGTTGAAAGAAGTAGAAATTCAAAATGAATGTAACCTTCTTTCTAGCCCCAATGTGAAGGTATTAGATATTGAGAAGAAAGTTAGGAAGATTTATGATGAAATTAGAGTTTTGCAAGATGAAAGAAACATAAAAATGAGAAGATTTAATCTTTTGAGAGAGCACACTTCTATGAAGTTATGCCTTATTGAAGAATAGTTGGAAGAATGTCTTTCAGCAAAGACATCTTTTTAGAAGTTTAACTTGGAAAACCTTCAAGCATGTCAAATAACAGCTTATGGACTAAGCACTTTACTCAATGTGGTAGATTCCATTAAGAAATCATGTGAGAAGGAGATAGAAGCAATGGAATTTGATTTTGTAGATTGTGTTGCAAGCCTACCGGCTTTGCAATAAGGAACTAAGGTATAATCTTTTTTGTGACACAATTTTGCAGCCCTCCCTACTTTATTTTGTCATTGTTGTCAAAGGGGGAGAGATATAGAGAAGAAAATTGTTGTATATGATATGGATTGGTACTCTTAGGGGGAGTATTATATTAGAAATTATATTTTGAGGAGTTATAAGGATAGTATATGTATATGTTATACTATGGCCACAATTTTGAGATAATTTTGAGATTTTGAGTTGTACACAGCCAATTTTCTCATATGTTGCCACCAATGACAAAGGGGTAGATTGTTGGCAATCTGGCTAAGTTGAGTACATAGATGTTGTCATTATGGAAACATATGATCCACATGAAGAGTGAAAAGGTCAGAGAGCAAGTATAGTAGAGTGCATTGCAAATTTGTCTAAGTGTGAGACAACATTTTCACTAGTGTACCAGGACATAGTTTTTGTTTGCAACATTGACTAGAGTAGTTTCAATGCTTTTTCACTTGAACATAGACTCTATGATGTCTAATTATGACCCATCTCAGAGCACAAGTCATTATGGCATGTACAAAATTATTTATGATAGTTTTACTGAAGACAGTGTTAAGCTAACAGGACAATTTTGAAGACAGAATTGGTAAAGAGTTAAGGGATTATTTTGTTTATAAAAATAATGTCTTAACAATATAAAGAGATGATAGCCTAGATTTTAACCCTTAGATAAAGATATATGGAAGTTAACCATGTAAATTTATTATCCTTAATAACTTGTATATATGTAATTGTAAATTGTAAGAAGAAAAAGGGGATGTGGTAATATTGTAATGATATGATAAAGTGATATGATGCGAATGTAAGAGCAGTGAAAAGATATTGATCCAAGCAGCATAAGGTTATGTACCTTAATCCATTTTTGTAATTAGTATACATTGCACATTACTTACTTGGGTAGTGGGCTCCTCTCGTAATCAGATTTTGTATTGACAACTCCGAATAGGGTTAAGGCTTCTAACAAGGCCTATAGTCCATTAATCAGGATTGATACGCTATATACTTGTAATAGACTCCTAACAGGCTCAATATCCTTAACAAGATACTTTTTATTAGTGGATCTTTGTGGATACCATCCCCACCAGAGTTTTCCCTTGGCCATGCTTTCCTCAAGAACATATCATGTGTTATGAGTTCTTTAGTTTTATTGCTATGCATGTTGTTTAGCTTCTTATGTTATGCATGTGTAAAGATAATTTGTTATATCCATATTTGGATAAAAGATAAAGTTTTTAGAATACTGATTCACCCCCCCCCTCTCTCAGTATTCCCTATTTCTAGCAATCTTTCCCCTACCATCACCATTATCAGCATCTATGAGCTTACCATTTAGTAGCCTTAGCCAATCATAGCATATGTTTCTAGAGGAACATTATCCAAAGAGCATCAGGCTTGAACTCCTTAATAAAAGTCAAAAATAAAATTAAAAAAAAAATTAAAAAATTTAAAACAAAGAAAAAGAAATCATTCAATGGTGAAAACTTGGTAATTAGGCACCTTGGACAAGTACCATGATGAAAACCTAGCAAATAGACATCATGTGTAATCCCTCGATCCTATTTCTCTTCATACTTGGGGGAAAATTCCTTCTCACCATCCATCCATAATATCTTCCCTATCATCTACTTCACATACATATCATGTCCTTTCCATTCTCCTATCCTCTTCCCCTTAACCTCTATAGTTGGGAGCAAGCTCCATCCATACTATACTACCATAAATATCTTCCACACTCCATATCCCCCATCCATTATCCTGTCTAAGTTCATTATCATTTCCTTTCCCATCTTTGATCTTGACTATCCTAAGAATCCCCTTTATCCACATGTACATTCCATAATCCTTACTCCTTATCCATCCATATTCCTACATAATTCCATCAATTTTCATATATTTAATCTTGACATTCTTATCTTGCATTTCATAGTCCTTATCATATTCATTCCCTTAATCCATCATTCATAATACTCTTTGAGTCCATACTCCTTCCAATGTCCTTAATCTTGATTATCCTATAAATTTTCTCCATCCATATACTCCTTATCCAAATCCATCTATATCCTCCATATCATTATCCCCTATCCTCTTCATACCCTCCATCTCATATCTCTTATCCATCCACCTTCCACTTTCATATATTTTCTCTTCATACAAACAAAAGGTAGTACAACAAAGAAAATATTCTTGCATGCTTTAGACAATACATAAGCCTTCACTTCCACCCCAAATATCCTTTCTGCATTATCCATCATTCCATCATATACATTGTTATCTTCCATCTTTCCATCCTTCATCATTATCCTTGGTTATCTCTTGTCATTTGTCCCAATCCACTTATCATTTTTTCTATCGTATCCTATCCAATTCCTTAATTGTTATTTCATCTTATTCAAACCATCTTGTCTATCAAATCTATTTATCTTCTAATTCAATCCATTTATTCCCCTTCAATTCTTTTCAATCTCATCTTATCCAATCATCTTCTCTTCCAATTCCATTCTATACAATCCTCTCATCCAAATAAATTTAAAAAATTCAAAAATAAATAAACAATATAAAATGATCCAGAAAAAATTCAAAAAAATTGATATATGATCTTGAAAAAAAGAAAAAAAATTTAAAAATTCATATAATCCAAAAAGATCCCAAATCAGTCCAATCAAGTGAAATCAATACTAATCCATGCAATCCAATCTTCAAATCTAGTACATTAATCTTTAATCAAGCCATCATCTTAAACCAAATCATCTAATAATCGATTGACTAATTTCATATCCAATCATCATTGTGGGATGTATCCTTCCCAATCCTTGAGGCCCTACCCTCGCAATCACTCAATCAGTGAATCAATCAATCAATTGGTTTTCATTTTGACTAGGGGCAATATGTTGGTTTTCTTTTAATTTGTTGTGCATTCTTTCTTTTTGTTTGTATGTATTAGTATTTTTTTCATCTATCATGGTTGGTGCATCCTATTTTCATAGGGGCATCATGGTCTTCAATATCATGGTGTCATAAAACATATGGTTATATTTGACCTTTTTTATCACGTACTTGGCACATGCTCATCTTGGTTCCTCATACCTTGGTGCATAATGTCAAGAACAATATCAAAATCAGATATTCTCTCCCATGTTAACTCAATGATACTCTGCATTTAGGTGTTGGAAGCTGCAATTGAAGCACTTTTTGTATTTTCATTGATGTCAAACCTTAACTGTTAAGACTGTTGCTATTTAAGAAAGTACTATATCTATTTGAGTGTTGCTAAGGGGAAAAGCAAGGATGGTAACAATAGCACCTAAGGAAAGAATGAGTTATCTTGATAATTCAATGAGTACTTGATTATGTGGTACAATGATAAGATAATGTATTGTTTATCTAAGTAAGAATGAAGACTAAATTGGTACACTTAACTGAGGAAAAGTGAAGAAATCTAGTTTAAGCTGAGTTTTGTTAGTGTTGACTGAGCTAGTATATGCCAAGTAAATTTAGTGTTGGCCGAACACCAGTTAATTGCTGAGGAAGATAGTATTAGCCGATGAAACAATTTTTGTGGTGACTGAGCTTTCTAGTAAAGACTAAGAAGTTGAACATAGTATTGACCGAGCATCAGTATTTTATATTTGAGGAAGAATTCAGATTTCCATCCAACATTGTTGAATTCTTGGATTATGTAAAACATGTTGACTTTATTTATTGATTGTATGAAAGCATTTATTGCACTGTAAAACATTTTTTTGTAAATCTATTGAGAGATTTGAGATATTTCTAGAAGGATAGCCGAAGAACATAAAGTAGGATAGATTCAATGAATCTGACCTAACCCTAAGATCTACGAAGGAGATTAAGTGGAAAAAGATTTATTGACCTAATGGAGAAAGTATTAAGGGAACCTAAGTATGAGGTTAAAAAAGAGAAGAGAAGCAGAAGAATTAGATGATGAAGTGGACGCAAGAAGTATTGTTGATGTTATTGACTATCTAAGTAGAGAAGGATGAAGGAAAAGTGTTGTGATTTCTTGAAGAGAGTTCTGAGTAGATCAGTGATGGGGATGGTAAAGGTTCATAGTTAGTAAGCCAGCATATGTGTATGGAATTGGATTTGATATTTGCAAAGTGAGTTGTATGTTTCTCAAATCAATATTACTACTACATTGTAACCATTTTAACAGTCAAAATCCTTTTAATAGAGGTTGACCTAATAGTCATAGGTATAAATATTTTGAACAAGGTTGCATTATAATGGAGTGTATGTAAGTCCTATAACAAGGTGCACTTTTAACAGAGTGGTTTAAATCCTTTAACCGGGTCACATTTGACAGTATGTTTTTGTAACCTTTGAGGGGTTTGTCTTTTCACTGAGCTCACTTCAAAAGAGTGAACATAATAGTAACATGTTACAAAGTGGTTTTTCCCAAATTGGGATTCCACTATAAATCCTAGTGTTGATAGTTGTGTGAATGTTTTGGTTTGAACATTTCTATGTTTTACAAGTTAGATGCTATTGAATAAGTGGACTGTACTGTTATATGTTTCTATTATGCAATCAGTTATGACGAAGTAGCTGTTGGTTATTAGATTTGACTTGTTGAAGAGTTTTAAAGTTTGTTTTATACATGTGGACCTAAGAAAAATAGATTCACACTCCCCTCTCTATTTTTCTATATCATATTAGGGTGAACCCATAATAGTGGGTTACACTTTTTTACTCGAAAGGACACTGGACTCTACATTTTAAAAATAAAATCAAATTCAGATGCATATTGTCGTTAAACCATTTGAAATCAAAAGATGAAGTAAATTAGAGTCTTTTAAGATTTTATGTCTAGATTCTAAATATATTTTTTATTTTTATTGTTGAATATATTTGTATGGGTTTTTCTTTCTCCCACAAAAACTAGTATGTTTCTGAAAATGTCATTTTCAAAGAGTTATATTATTTTCATAGATCATAACTTTTTTTCTAGAATAGATATCAATGTGATTCTTTTGAAATTAGTTTGGTAACATCCATATTAAGGGCATGAAATTGGTTTTATGACATTATCATAATGATTTCATATTTTATTAACATTTGAAGTTGACTAAATTGTAATTTGGACATACCTTGACTACATAGCTTATAACTTGTTGTGTATTTGTCCAATTTGATTTTTATTTTTTTATATAAAAAGATAAGTTAAGTACCTAGGGAATATATATTTTTAATAATTTTTTTTCTCTCATTTACTATTTTTCCATAAGCCTCAAACATAGAGGTAGACATACGGTGAAATATATATGTTTAGTAAAACGAAAAATACAATGTCATAATAAACTATATATTAACATTATAATCATTTGAAAGATTTATCTTACTAGTACCTGACTATATAGATAGGTTTGTAAAATGGATTCATTTGATCTCCCAAAAGATAAAGTCAAAGTGATTTTTTGTCATCATTTTAGTGGGTGTGAAGGAGACTCCATTATAGGTACATGAATGAGTATAGATGTTATATCAATATTTTTTTGATATAAGAGGCTTTGAGATAACTATTTGTAATTAATTCCTTCAAATGTAACCTCTCAAGGATTAACTAATCATATTTTATTAAAAATGTGTTATTTCAACAAAAATCAAAATGTCTAAAAAAGTGTAACCCACTATTGTGGGATCACCCATTAACAATTGGTATCAGAGCTGTTGGTTCTTACAGAGAAAATTTTTGAAGGTACTTGAAGCAAATGATCAGGATTTATAAGGAGGTACCAAAGTTGAATAAGGAGAACTTCCCTGCATGGAAAAGCTTGATGAAGTTGCATCTAGCCAGTATTGGTGATTCTGCAAAGTATTATGTTGAGAATGAATATGTAACACCTACTGCACCTTTGAATGCTGAGGAAATGAGAGCTAAAAAAGAGAACAACCAAGCAATTTTGGAGATTGTATCTGCCCTAAGCTATCCAGAATTTGAAGACACCAAGAACTGTAGTAATGCAAAGAAAATGTGGGACACCCTTGGAAGCATCTATGATGGTGACATAAATGTGTTGAGAGAAAAAGCCAAGAGCCTAAGAGGTAAATTTGATGAAATGAGAATGCAAGAAGGTGAGAATTGTTAATATGATTTAGAACAATAGACAAGGGGGTAAATCAGTTGTTCTCAGGTCCTGATGTATAAAAAAAACTTACAATCTTTTCCTTAAATCAGATCCAATAACCAAAACAAACTCAGTCATCATTGATTTGATAATAGAAACATATAACAATGTAGTCCACTACCCAGTTGTAACTTAACTTGTAAAACACAAAAATATTCAAACCAAAACATTCACACAAGTATTAACACCAGGATTTATAGTGGAAACCCAATGTGGGAAAAACCACTTTGTAACATGCTACTATTATTTTCACTCTTCTGAAGTGAGCTCGATTAAAAGCCAACCTTGTCAAAGGTTACAATACACACTATTACGTGTGACCCGGTTAAAGGATTTCAATCACCTTGTTAAAAGTGAGCCTTGTTATAGGACTTACATACACTCCATTAGTATGCAACCTTGTTCAAAGGATTTAACATATGATTGTTAGGTCAACCTCTGTTAAAAGGATTTTGACTATTACAATGGTTACAAAGTAGCAACAATATTTATCTGAAAAATATACAACTCACTTTGCAAATATCAAATCTGATTACATACACTAATGCTGGTTTACTAACTTTGAAACTTTTCCATCTCCATATCTGATTTGCTCAAAACTTTTCTTCAAGCAACCACCATAGTTCTCCTTCATCCTTTCCTACTTAAACACTCACTAAAACTTTACTGATCTTCCAACATTCTCTTTTCCACCCATGCACTTGCATATCCAAATGCTTAGGTTCCCTTAATACTTTCCTCAATTGGGTTAACTCATCTTATACCGCTCAATCTCATTCGTAGATCTTAGGGTTAGGTCAAATTCATTGAATCTACCCGCTTCATGTTCTTCGATTGCTTTTCTAGAATCATCTCAAATATCTTAAAGATTTACAATAAAATGTTTTACAGTGCATTTAATGCTTTCAAACAATCAATAAATAAACTCAACACATTTTACATAATCCAAGAATTCAATAATGTCGGCTCCAAAACTAAATTCTCTTCAAATATAAAAATGTTGATGCTCAAAAAATACTATGATTAGCTACTCGGTCTTCATGTAGAAAACTCGGTCATTACTAAAAATGTTTCCTCGGCTTACATTGTCTTCCTCGGCAATTAACTATTGTTCAGTCGACACTAGAATTTTTCTCGGCATACACTGACTCGGTCGACACTAACATTAGTTGGCTTAAACATGATTTCTCCATTCTTTGCTCGGTCAAGCCTACCAGTTTAGTCTTCGGTCTTACTAGGATAAACAATACATTGTCTCATCATTGTACAACATAGTCAAGTACACTTTGTAGTATCAAGATAACTCAACCTTTCCCTAGGTGCTATTGTTACCAACCTTTTCCCAATCCTTCACAACAATAGAATAGATATAGTACTTTTCCAAGTAGCAACAATATTACCAATTAAGGTTTGAAATCAATGACAATACAAAAATTGTTTCAATTGCAATTTCCAACAAGAATATTGCACATTATTGTGGTAGAATAAAAGAAGTTATTAATGCTATTAGAGGAGAAAATGGAACTATTGATGATGAGACTGTAATAGGAAAAGTATTGAGAACTTTGCACCCTATCTATGCCATCAAAAATTTTACAATTTAGGAATCTAGATGTAGCCTTGCAAATGCTCTTACTTTGAAAAGTTTGGTTGGTAAGATTACTACTTTTGAAATTTCTAACTATGATAACTTCACTATTGGTAATATTGAATCTTCTTTTAAGTCACAGATGGTTCTAAATAAGTCAAAGAAGGAAAAAGAAAGATGCATAAGTGAAAGTGAAAGTGAAAGTGAAAGTGACACATCTGATGAAGAACTTGAGGATCTAGAAGCTCTTATGGCTAGAAGACTGAAAAGGGGAAAAGGAAGGTACAAAGTTAAACTCCCTATTATATGTGGTTCATGTAATAAAGTTGGTCATATAGCTACTAGATGTCCTGACATGATTGATAAGGATGAAGAAAGAGACAACAAGCATAAAAACAAAAGAGAAGATAGAGGTTACCGAAGATACAAAGACTACAAAAGGAAAAGGTAAGAAATCCTTCTATATTGGCAAAGAAGAGACTGACACTAATAGTGATGATTTTGAAATTAAGGTTGTCTATGTTGCAATAAAAGATGAATCTGATGAGGATGAGAAAATTGCATTGATATCTTATGTGAAAAAAATGATAAATGGATTATTGAAAGTGGTTGTTCACATCATATGAGTAGAGACAAGGGTAAGTTTGATACCTTAGATCATTATAAAGGTAGGAGTGTGAAATTTGGTAATGATGCACCATGTCCTATTAGAGGAAAATGATTGATTAAGCTGATTGATAAGATCACTTGTGAAAATGTCTATTGGGTTGAAGGTCTTAACTATAATTTGTTGAGTGTTGCACAGCTTAATAGCATTGGCTACCGAGTGGAATTTCATCATAAAAAGGCCAAAATATTTAATGCCACTAGTGAACTGATTGAAAGTGGAGAACAAACAAGAGGTAATTTTTTTCTATCTAGACCTATCTGAAGAAACATGTATGATTGCACAACTTGATGATATTTGGTTATGGAATAAGTGGCTATGTCATGTTAACTTTGATAATCTTGTAGAAATTAGTAAGAAAAATAAATTGAGAGGTCTACCTAGATTGAAGAAACCTAAGAATGTAATGTGCAAAGAATGTTAGTTGGGTAAGATGACAAAGTCTAGTTTCAAGAGCAAAAATTTCACTTCTAAGAACATCTTAGATTTGGTTCATACTAACCTTTGTGGACCGATGGGTGTACAAAGATATTGTGGTGCTAGATATTTTATCCTGTTTGTTGATGATTATTCTAGAATGATGCATGTAATGTTCTTAAAATAAAAATCTGATGCTTTTCAAAAAATTTAGTGGTATGTGGCTAAAGTTGAAAAGGAGATGGGTAGGAACTTGAAGTGTCTAAGATCTGACCGAGGTGGAGAATTTATATCCAATGAATTTAGTCTATTTTTCAATGATAGAGGGATTAGAAGATAGATGTTTGCACCTAGAACTCCTCCACAAAATGGTATAGAAGAGAGAAGGAACATATCTATCCTAGATTGTGCAAGGACATTAATGATTGAAAAGAATGTTGCACAAAAGTATTGGAAAGAAGCTGTAAGAATAGTTGTTTATGCTCTTAACCAAGTATAGATCAAAAAAGGTACAAACCTGACACCTTATGAGTTGTGGCATGGGTATACACCTAGTGTAAAGTACTTTAGAATTTTTGGAAGTAAATGCTATATATTAAAGGATAGGAGAAATGAAAAATTTGATGCTAAAAGCGATGAGGGTATATTCCTAGGCTATTATAGAAAAAGTAAAGCTTATAAGTGTTTGAACTCTAACACTAACAAAATTGTGGAAAGTGTGAATGTCAAAGTTGATGAGTATGCAGATAAAAATGAAGCTGATAGTAAAAGAGAACTAGAAGATTACAGATCTTTTGTGTATATAGAAGAAGGATAGGCAAGTGGCAAACTTGCACCTAATGCTGAGTCTCAGCTAAGAAATGCCAAACATTAGGAAAATAATGCTGAGAGAGAAGAAGAATGTGTCGAGCGATAGGAAGAAGTTGTCGAGTATCAGGAAGAGGTTGTCATGTATTCATAAGATGAATTTGATAATCTTGTTGGTGAACCTGATGAGAAAAATGAAAGGAGAGAAAAACCTGTTCTAGCACAATATGTAAGGAGACATCAAAAGCCTGAATAGATTATTGGAGATGAAGATACTGGAATTCTGACCAGAAGTAAAGAAAGAGATTCAATATGTCTACTATGTGAATTTGAGCCTAAGACAACAAAGGAAGCATTAGAAAATGAATACTGGATAGAAGAAATGAATGAAGAGATAGACCAGATAGAGAAGAATGATACCTGGACTCTAGTACTGAGACCAAAAAATAAGAATGTCATTGGGATAAAGTGGGTATTTCATAATAAGCTGAATGATCATGGTCAAATAACAAGAAACAAAGCTAGGGTGGTATGTAAAGGCTATGCACAACAAGAAGGAATAGATTATGGGGAGACATTTTCTCTTGTAGCAAGATTGGAAGGAGTAAGGACTTTGCTTGCATATGTTGCCTATAGAGATTTCAAGGTCTACCAAATGGATGTTAAGTCTTCATTTTTAAATGGTATATTAGAAGAACTATGTATTGAATAGCCAAAAGGATTTGTTGATCCAAACAAAAGACACATGGTTTTCAAACTAAATAAAGCATTGTATGGAGTGAAACAAGCTCCTAGAGCATGGTATGAGATACTGCACAACTACCTGATACAGATTGGATTCTCTAGGACAAATGACACAAGCAATCTGTACATGAAAGATGAAGAAGGTAAAGGAATCTTGTTATCTAAGATCTTTTTCGATGATATTATATTTGGTGGACACGATGTCTTGTGTAAGAAATTTTCAAATGAAATGAAAATTGAATTTGAAATGAGTATGTTTAGGGAGATTAAATTTTTTGTTGGTTTACAAGTATATCAAAATGATGATATTGTAGAAGTTAACCAGACTTTATATAGATCTATGATTGGAAAGCTACAGTATGCTATACATAGCAAACTAGATATTCAATTAGTTGTTGGGATTGTGGAAAGATTCTCTACCAATCCTAAGGAAACACACATGATGGTTGTCAAAAGAATAATGAGATATTTGAAAGGGACTACTAACTATGGATTGTACTACAAGAAGCATGAGAAGTTTGAACTGAGAGTGTATATAGATGTTGATTGGCCAAGACATGTAGATGATAGAAAGAGTACGAGTGGTGGAGCTTTCTTTCTTGGACAAAGATTAATTTCCTAGACAAGAAAGAAACAAAATTTCATTTCCCAATCTATTGTTGAAGCTGAGTATGTGGCTCTAGCTATGAATTATTCAAATTTGATATGGATAAAGCAATTGTTGGTAGGCATTAAAGAACAAATCACTGAACCTATTGTCATTTTCTATGACAACACAAGTGCTATCTGTAATCACCTAAAACTGGGCTAACAGAACCGAGGGCCCTATTTGCCCTTAATTTGGTATGTAACCTTAATTATGCTAATTTGATCTCTGATTATTAGTATAAATTCTCAAAAAATTCATTAAATCCCAGCAATTCCTAGATCAAGCATTTTTCACCAAAGTTCAAGCAAAAATCAAGGTTATTAACTCTAGGCCTATTTAATTGCTTAAACCCCATCAAAAGTAAAGGCTAGAGTTATTAATTATGGAAAATGCATAAATATCTCCTAAATCAAAGAAACACAACAAATAAAACTTAAAACAAGGAGGCTTGCACATGGATCAAGGATCAAGCCTAGATACATCTCAACCACTCCTCATGGATGCATCTTGATCGTTGATTCTCTTCCAAATCTTATAAAAGAGAGCTTTCAAAGGCTTTCCTTCTTCTTCTAGCTCCTTAGGTTTTTTTGAAAGGCTTCTTTTGACACATTGCTATTTGCTTCCAATTTTAATGTTTAAACTCTCATTTTGCTCATGGATTTGAGGCTTCATGATCCATGATTATGAACTCTCATGCTTTGGAGAATTTGTGAACTAATACTTGGATTGATAGTTGTTTTCCATGATTTCAAGCTTTTATTAAGTAGAAAACACTTCAATTTGGGTTCTAATGGAAGGAATTAGGATTTCATGCTTTCATTTACGTTGTTTACATGCACTTTGAATCTCTCATTTTAGTGTAGATTGTCATTGTTTTAAGGGTTAAATCTGAGAATAACTAACCCCTATTTCATACTCACATTAATTAGAGAGCAATAGGATGCTTTTTCTTGTTAGCATTTTCAATTGAATCTATATTTTCTTCTAACAAGTGATGTTATTATCCTATTGAACTATTGTGTTGTAGGTCATAAACTCACACACACATTTATGGCGCCCACCATGGGGCTCAGCCCCTGATTTTCTTTTTTTCTTTTGACATTTTAGACAAATTATCACCGTACTAAATTTGATAGAGGATCACATTTGGTAAGATCATCCATATACGGTATTCTTGGATCATATCCTGTATTCCATGATCACATCTGGTTACAAGGTCACACCTGTTTGAAATACAGGATCACATCTTGCAGATCCGGGTCATGTTTGGGAAATTGGATTATATGTGGTAAATAGGGTCATTTCTGGTAATTTGGGGGGAAAATCTAGGATTGCATTGGTGGAATTTTATGGCATTTTTGGGTTTTTTGACACTTGATTAATTGCATTATTGATGTCTCTAGTTTTTGGCAGCTTGACTATGGTTTTGTAGGTTTAAAATGATAGAAAATTCATAAATACTAACTACTGTCTTTGATTTGCTTAAAGGATAAGTGAACAATTGTGCTTTTGTTTTCAAACACCTAATGACAATTTGATCTCATTTTGTAAATCAATTAGAGGATTATGCTCTTTTCTCCTTGAGGGAAAATCAGAAACTCAAAAATTGGCTTATATTTTGGAGTTAAGTTGAGAAATGAGGACTAAGAAATTTTCATGATTATTTTTCCTTGCAAGTATTATCTTCATATTTTGAATTTTCTAACCCTCTAATCAGCTAATGGGTGATCTTGGTGTTCTTGATTGATTTTGATAGCTTAACAAGTGTTTACAGGATGCTTTTCCAAGACCCAAGAAGGGAAACAAAAGACTACTAATGCTCGTTATGCAGGTTGCCTCTAAAGTAAATCGACAAAAGAATTTCATGCTTGTTTTGTAGGAACCTAAAACAATTTGAGATCAAGTTGCAAATTGACTAGATGATTATGCTCTTTTCTCCTTGAGGGAAAAATAGAAACTCAAAAATTGGTTTGCCATTTGGCATCAAATTGGAGTAATTGAACTCTTACTATGGATGATGTCATGCCCCTGACAGTTCCGGGCTTTACTTTTCTATGTTATGTTATGTTATGTTAGAATTTTATGAGTTCGAACTCTGACTACGTTCTTTTGAACTTTGTTTTTAGATTAAATATGTTATCTCTGTAATTCTGCCAGACACTCAGAGAATTATGTCTATTTCTATCGCTTTATGAGTCTTTTCTGTTGACAAAATTGGCTTAGACTGAATTTTGAATATTGGTTTGATTATGAAATAAGGACAATTTAAATGGTTAGTCAATTGTCAGATTATTGGTTCATTATTATTATTATGGTTAATTGTAACTTAATGTGTATAGACAGTATATAGAGAATTATTGTTATTTAACGTTAATCAAATTATCAATTCAAAATAAATGAATTTGTATATATGTATTTTTATACATATAATTATGAGTGAATGTTTTAGTAAGTATGTGGTATTTCATTTACTGGAATTATATGAATTAACTAAGTTAGTTTATCCTATTTTGTATGTTAGTAGGAGGCTAGTATGATGAAGTGTTAGTTTTTTTGGCATTGTCATGCGCTATTATCATAGATGTTTAAGTTAGTATATGACTAATGTTATTAGCAAGATATTTATTAACCTATCCTTAAGTCTTATTATTATAAACTAGCTTGAAGACATGACTTACGGTAGGGTTTTAATGCACTTTCATTGCATTGAGGTGTTAGTGGGGTTTAAGCTATTTTTCGGGTTGTGGAATTGTACTTGGATGGACATTTGGCAGGTAATGAGTTGTGTTTACTACAAGAGATAAGTTTGCATTGAATGAACTTATTGATGGAAATTCATTGTTGTGTTTGAAGTCCACCATTAGCTCTGGTTAAGGAGTTGCAGTTGTGTATGACTCCATTTTTTTTCACCATGTTATCCTATGGCATTTTGGGTAAACAGTTGGTTATGGAACCGTGTTACTATTGTATCCTTCATGATAAGTGGCTTGGAATGGAAGGGGTTATCATGGAAAAGTTAAACCCTTCTGTTCATGGTCATTTAGGAAGTTGGGTGTTTTATACCATTATCTCTGCATTTTGGGCTCTCTTGCATGACATTTTTGGAGTCTGGGAAGCTCACCAGGCAGGGGCTAGCTTCGACATTTTGGTTTTGGATATCTCCTCACATGAATACCAGGCAGGGGCATCTCTTACCTTATCCTCTGTTTCCATTCTATGTTCTGCAAATGAAAATTAATGGAATCTAGATTACTACTGTTTGTTAGTCGATGAAATGTGAAGTTTTGGTGTTTGCATATTTTGTGAGTTTCGGTCATGAATCGATCTTTTTCTTTCTTGGATAGATTAAGAAGTCATTTTAGTTATTAAATGTTGTGATTAGAGGAGAAATTTGGAAACAAATGACTATTTAGCAAGTGTTTTGGTTTTAGTGTGGTATTAAACACATGTCTTTAATATGTTGTTTTCAAGCATAATTTGTTAAGGGGTTTTCTCTATTCTGAGTTTGGTTTTGGCAATGTTTTACTAAAGTCTGTGCCAAGCTATGGAATATAGTTATGTAGATGTTATATGGTTATTTCCTTATGTGTTTTGGTGTCGATGTTTACTTGCTTTGGACAATGTTAAGGGAGTTAGTCAGTTTTGAGAATCAACATATTAATACAGTATGGAACTAGCATGAGTTTTCTTGTTAAATACTTCTTTAGATCTTCTCGCACTATACCTGTTGTTAGGAGTATTGTAGCATCTTAATGTATTCAGTTTGTATAGACTTGGTTATAAGGTGGAATCAGGTTTTTCTACCATAGTCATTAACCGAAGTTAGTATCGATGTTTTCTTAGAGCTGTATTGTGGAAATTGGGATTAGTGGTATTCATAATGCTATCTGTTACCTGTCATATTTTGTATTTACACTTGCAACATAGGTGTGGAATTGAAGTATTTTTCTAGGTGTATTTCTTTAATTTCCCGGTGTCAATGTTTTGTCAAATAGGTGTTTTTCACTGTATGTATCAGTCAATAGAGAAATGTGTATACCTTTGGTTATATCAGAACTTGATTGTGAGCTTTATGTTTCTTCAGTACTTATCACTAGTGTGTAATATAGTTGTAACAACATTAGGAAATGTTAAGGGATTTATAGGAAAGTCAATTACTATCTTGTTCAGATAGTAAGGAAAAACACTTTGGTATTTTATTTAAAGGTAGAAGTCGGTTATTATTATAATACTGTCATTATTTTATGTATCCGGCAGATTTAGTAGTATAATAAGGTAGATATATTCTATGGCAGAACTGTGATGATTAGTATGTTTTTTTTTATCACATGTCTATGGACTTAAACTATTAATTGCAAGTTTATGCAATTAGATATATAAACATATATACTTGCTGGGATATGTATATGTATACACAAGCCGTGGTGTATACATGTACATATGCCAACATGTATATAATAGATGCTATGACTGTCATTCTGAACTATTAATTACAAGCTTATATAATTATATATTCATATATATATATATACCTATTGGGATATGTATATGTATACACAAGCCGTGGTGTATACATGTACATACGCCAACATGTATATAGAGGTATAAACTTGTAATTAATAGAGCAGGATGTATGGTCAAATAGTTTAATAATTCAGTTATGGCAAGCTTGTATGTTCATTATAAGCTATGGGTGTTGTGTTGATTCAGTTGATATGTGAATATATTAGTTCTTTTCTATTCAATGGAAACATGAATTTGATATGGATATTTTATTGTACAGTTACAGATTTAATGTTAAGTTAATGTGGAGATTATTTTGATTGGATTTGTGATGGAGAAAGAGTTGTGATCTTTTCATCTTTGGAGAAACATCATGTTGATGAATGTATGTTAAAGAATATGGTAACATGGTTTTATAATGGATTTCTGATTGTTGTTTCAATTTTGTAAATTGATGCATTAGAAATGAAATGTTAGTGAAATTGTGTAATGTAGTTCATTTCACTGCTTTCATTAATTACTAGATCAAGTGTTTTTGAGATAATGCAAGTATGATCCTTAGATTGGGGGCTGACACTAGTCTAGTACCTTGTGATGATAGAATTTCTGTCAATGGTGACTGACACTAGTCTATATTCTTATGGGAAAGAATTTCTGTCAGTTGATTAATTAAGTGATAATTATAAATTCAAGGGTTATGGGTTTCAATTAACAAGATAAAACATTATGGTTTCATCAGACATAATGGATTACTATGAGGTTTTCCTTACAGATACATAGCGTAGGTCCTTATGTGGACACCCATGAACTATTGGATCATTACTTGTCATTTTCTTTACGAGTTTATTTCTGTTAGAAAGAAAATTAGTGCTTGATGATTTTGGTGTAAACAAATGGAATTATGTTATTTAGTTTTCAATTACATCTGTATTTAAATATGCATAAATGTTATATTATACTGACTTTTATGATTGCAGATATTTGGAGATGATTCATTTTCTTTATCATTGTGATTGAGCCCTGTTTGCTATTTGCATTTGTGTTCATTTTGGTTTTCAGGTTTTAGATGGATAAATCAATGAGTATGGGATAGTGGATAGCAGTTGTTAAGTTTTATGGGAAACATATCATTTCATGGTTATTAGTTATCAGATCTATTCGTAGAATGTAATGGTTTTGGAAAGAAGGAAATTTTGTTTTTGGAACTTAATCTTTGTATAAAGAGTATTATTATTACTCTAATGTAAATCGATTATAAACTATAGAGCTCTTAGAAGTGGTTGCTATGATTATATGTAACAGTTTGTAATTTTAAGGAAAAAAATTATTACTGTGGTTTTATGTGAATTTTATTTATGGTTGTTTCTTCTTTAGTATCATCTTTTATCTTTAAGTTTAGATGACGGGTGTTACAGTTGGTATCAGAGCCCAAGTTTAAACACTCAAGGCTTGAGGGTTTTTAAAAGGGTTTTATCATTATGCTTTTGTTAGTGATTTTTATTGAACTTTTCTATAGGATTTCAAGCATGCCTCCTGTTACACGAGGAGCACAAAGGCCTGGTGACCCAGTTGATGCCGATTTAGGTAGAGGTAGGGGTGGATGATGTAGTCGTGGTCATGGCCGAGGTAGAGGACGATGTCACCAAGGAATACATGGTGATGAACAAGTTGATCCTTTAATAGGAATGGATTAGGAAGATTGAGAGGTACCACAGGTTGAAGTTCTCCAATGGATTCTTGATAGGTTGGATAACATTGAAGCTAGGAACAATGTTCCAGATGGTGTAGCAAATGCTCATGTTATACAAGTCCTAGTAGCAGAAGATCCTGTTATCAGGACTCAGTTAAAAGACCTTTTTAAGCTCAAAGGACCATATTTCAATGGAACAGAGGGTGGTGCTGAAGCTGAAGCATGGCTCTTGAACATCAAAAGGTGTTTTATTCTCCATGATTATCACGTCAATGTGAAGGTTCGTTGGACTGTAATGCAGCTTAGATCCTTTGCTTCCATTTGGTGGAATATGGAACTAGAACAACTTGGAATTCTCATCTCTCAGGTTACATGGGAGCTTTTCTTGGAAAGATTCTGCGAGAGATTCATGTCAGATTATTGGCAGCAAACTAGATCTAAAGAGTTCTTCAGCATTTCTCAAGGCAACTCAACAGTGGAAATGTATGAGAGGAGGTTTTTCCAACTGAAGAAATATTCTGGTTGGTTAGAGAATGATAAGCCTTTGGTACAACACTTCATTAGGGGTTTGAACCCTAAAATTGGAGAAGAAGTGAGAACTTTCAAACCTAAGATAGTGAAAGAAGTTGTTGATCAAGCCAAGCTCACAGAATTGAAGTCATGATTTTCAGCCAAGGGCTCTGTGAATCCACCAGCTCAAATTAGTGGGAAGAATCAAAAACCTTATCAAGATAATTTCAAGGTATTTTCCAGTGGATCGAGTGGTAAATTTTAGAAGAGGAAGTTTGAAAAGTTTTCCAAATCAAACAAGAGTTTCAAGGTTCCTAAGCAACCTAAGTCCTTTACACCAACTCAGAGTATACAACAGAGTTATGCATCACCTCCAGTGAACTCATCACAGGATAAAAGTACCAAGAGAGGAGTAGAGTGTTGGCAATGTGGGCAATTGGGGCATTTGCAATGGAATTGTCCCCTTCGAGGCAATAGTCAGGTCAGGTCTAAAGCCACAGGTTCAGAGGCTACTGTTAGTGATTCTGGAAGGAATCATCACATCTTTGCTACTGTGGATCAGAAACAAGCAGATCATCAGAACATTGTGATTGAAGCTAGAGGTAATTACCAAGGTAAGAAGATCTCTATTTTATTTGACTCTGGTGCCACTAGCTCTTTTATTTCTTCCAATTTGGTTAAGCAATGTTGAATTCCTATGAGTAAAGCTGAATTGGCATGGCAAGTCGAGTTAGTATCAGGGACAAAGGTTGAATCGGGGTTTATAGCTGAAAATTGTAAAGTCCAATTTAAGGCTTTTACTACTATAGTTAACCTTAGGGTTATTCCTTTAGGTTCTTATGACATTATTCTGGGTATGGATTGGTTAGAGCAACACCAAGCTATCATCAATTGTAGAGAGAAGACTATTAGGTGTATCGATGATAATAGAACCATCAAGATTATTACAGGTGTTAAGAGGCCTATGTCAGTCAGAACTATTTCTGCTAAGCAACTTCAGAGATGTTTTCAAAAGGGATGCAAATTTTTTTCTATTTCTATCAATGATTTTGATGAACCAGTTGCTTGGAACACCAGCTTAGATCATCCAATTTTGAAGGAATTCTTAGATGTATTTATTACGGAGAGACCGGGAATCCCACCTAAAAGAGAAATTAATTTTAGGATTGATCTTTTGTCAGGAACCAAACTGATTTCCAAGACTCCTTACCGTATGACCGCTCAAGAATTAGTGGAACTCAAGGTTCAACATGAAGAACTCCTTGAGAAGGGACTTATTAGACCTAGTGTTTCACCTTGGGGAGCACCTGTTATCTTCATCAAGAAGAAGGATGGATCTTTGAGGCTTTGTATCGACTATAGACAACTGAATAAAGCTACCATCAAAAATAGATATCCTTTGCCTCGCATCGATGATTTGTTTGATCAAGTGAAGGGTGCCAAGGTGTTTTCCAAGATTGATCTCAAATCTAGATACCATCAGTTAAGAATTCAAGAAGCTGACATTCATAAAATAGCTTTTCGCACAAGGTATGGGCATTATGAATTCATGGTAGTGCCATTTGGGTTGACTAATGCACCATCTGTATTCATGAGTTTGATGCAGGGAGTATTCAGGACTTTCTTAGACAAGTTTGTGGTAGTGTTCCTTGATGACATTTTGGTATATTCTAACTCCTTGGAGGAGCATGAGCAGCATTTGAGGCAAGTCTTTGAATGTCTCCATAGGAACAAGCTATATCCCAATCCTAAAAAATGTGAATTTTTCAAAATTGAAATAAGTTATTTGGGTCACATTATTACAGGAGAGGGAATAGCTGTTGATTCTGCTAAGATCAGGGCAATTGTAGAGTGGCCAACTCCTACCAATGTATCTGAAGTATGAAGTTTTATGGGTCTGGCTAGCTACTACAGAAGATTTGTGGCTAATTTTTTCTAAGATAGCTCATTCCATTACTTCTCTCTAGAGGAAGGGTAAGAAATTCATCTGGTCAGATAAATGTGAAGAAGCATTCCAACATCTAAAGGAATGTTTAACTAGTGCACCAATTTTAGCGGTACCTGATCCTTCTAAGGAATTTGTTATGTGCACTAATGCCTCATTGGATGGTTTAGGGGTTGTCTTGATGCAGGACGGTAGGGTCATTGCTTATGAATCTAGGAAACTAAAGGATCATGAAATTAATTATCCTACTCATGATTTGGAACTCGCAGCAGTGATCCATGCTTTGACCAAATGGTGGCATTTTCTTCTTGGTCAACATTTTGAGCTTCATACCGATCACATAAGTCTACAATATTTGTTCACACAACCCAATCTTAATGCACGTCAGCGTAGATGGATGGAGTTTTTGTGTGAGTATGACTTCAAAATGAAGTATATTCAGGGTAAAGAAAACAAAGTAGCGGATGCTCTTAGCAGAAGGCATCATGAACTCTCTTCTTTGACCCTCACAATTGATTTGAAAGAGAGAATACTTCTGAATTTGGCTACTGATCCTTGGTATTTAGATGTCAAAGTAGTGATTGATAGTGGCAGTGTATTAGAAGGTAGATTTGAGGGTTACTCTATCAACACTGAAGGATTAATGACTTATTGAGGCAACATATATGTGTCAGAAGTTGGGGATCTTCAGAACCTAGTTATGACTGAAGCACATAAGGCACCTTATTCAGCACATCTTGGTGTGAAGAAGATGCATGCTGATCTTAAGTAGCATCACTACTGGCCGGGTATGAAGAGGGATATTGCTGATTTTGTGGCTAGATGCTTGGAGTGTCAGAGAGTTAAAGCTGAGCATCAACATCTAGCTAGTTTACTTCAATCTCACAGCGTGCCTGAATGGAAATGGGATACCATATCCATTGATTTCATAGTGGGGTTACCATTTTCAGCTACGCGACATGATGCCATTATGGTTGTTGTTGACCAGTTAACCAAGGTTGCCCATTTTATTCCTATAAGATCCACTTATAATGCTGCATCTGTGGCACAGATATATATGGAACAGGTTGTTAAGCTGCATGGGATTCCTAAGAAGATCATATCTAATAGGGATTCAATTTTTACTTCATCTCTATGGAGGTCTTTGTAGCGTGAATTAGGAACTCAGCTAAACTTTAGTTCAGCATATCATCCCGAAACTGACGGACAGACTGAGCATGTCAATCAGATTTTGGAAGACATGCTTAGAATGTATGTGATGGATAGGCAAAATAGATGGGAAGACTACTTGCATCTAGTTGAATTTGCTTACAACAATGGATACCATAGTTCTATAGGTATGGCTCCTTTCCAGGCTTTGTATGGAAGACCGTGTAGAACACCTTTAAGCTGGGACAATCTTGAAGACAAAATTATTTTACGTCCCAAGATGCTTTAGGATTTAGAATAGTAGGTTAAGCTCATCAAAGAACACCTATCTACAGCTCAGGACAGGCAGAAAAAGTATGCAAACTTGCATAGGATTGAACGTCAATTTGAAGTTGGGAATAAGGTATTTCTTCGGGTTAGACCCCAGAAAAGTCCTATTAAGTATGGTAAAGGGTCAAAATTATCTCCAAGGTTTGTGGGACCATTTGAGATCCTAGAACAAGTGCGTCCAGTTGCCTACAGACTTGCTTTGTCTCCCAGTCTTTCACGAATTCATGATGTATTTCATATTTCCATCTTAAGGAAATATATACCTGACATTGCACACATGTTAAATTGGAAAAATTTATAGGTGGTGGATGGTCAACTGATGTTGGAACCAGTACAAATCATCTAGCAAAGAGAGCTAAATCTTAGAGGACGCAAGGTGGAGTAGGTAAAGGTCTTATGGGATCTTGATGATGTAGCTTCTGCAACTTGGGAAGATACAGGGGCTATGAGAGCTGCACATCCTCATTTGTTTACAGGCTTCCAGGAGTAATCCTAGTCTGGTGGGGAAGGGTGTCATGCCCCTGATAGTTCCAGGCTTTACTTTTCTATGTTATGTTATGTTATGTTAGACTTTTATGAGTTTGAACTCTGACTGTGTTCTTTTGAACTTTGTTTTTGGATTAAATATGTTATCTCTGTAATTTTCCCAGACACTCAGAGAATTATGTCTATTTCTGTCGCTTTATGAGTCTTTTCTGTTGATAGAATTGGCTTAGACTGAATTTTGAATATTGGTTTGATTATGAAATAAGGACAATTTAAATGGTTAGTCAATTGTCAGATTATTGGTTCATTATTATTATCATGGTTAATTGTAACCTAATGTGTATAGACAGTATATAGAGAATTATTGTTATTTAACGTTAATCAAATTCTCAATTCAAAATAAATGAATTTGTATATATGTATTTTTATACATATAATTATGAGTGAATGTTTTAGTAAGTATGTGGTATTTCATTTACTGGAATTATATGAATTAACTAAGTTAGTTTATCCTATTTTGTATGTTAGTAGGAGGTTAGTGTGATGAAGTGTTAGTTTTTTTGGCATTGTCATGCACTGTTATCATAGATGTTTAAGTTAGTATATGACTAATGTTATTAGCAAGATATGTATTAACCTATCCTTAAGTCTTCTTATTATAAACTAGCTCGAAGACATGACTTACGATAGGGTTTTAATGCACTTTCATTGCATTGAGGTGTTAGTGGGGTTTAAGCTATTTTTCAGGTTGTGGAATTGTACTTGGATGGACATTTGGTAGGTAATAAGTTATGTTTACTGTAAGAGATAAGTTTGCATTGAATGAACTTATCGATGGAAATTCATTGTTGTGTTTTGAAGTCTGCCATTAGCTCTAGTTAAGGAGTTGCAGTTGTGTATGACTCCATTTTTTTTCAGCATGTTATGCTGCGGCATTTTGGGTAAACAGTTGGTTATGGAATTGTGTTACTATTGTATCCTTCATGATAAGTGGCTTGGAATGGAAGGGGTTATCATGACAAAGTTCAACCCTTCTGTTCATGGTCATTAGGAAGTTGGGTGTTTTATACCATTATCTCTGCATTTTGGGCTCTCTTGCACGACATTTTGGGAGTCTGGAAGCTCAGCAAGCAGGGGCTAGCTTCGGCATTTCAATTTTGGATATCTCCTCACATGAATACCAGGTAGGAGCATCTCTTACCTTATCCTCTATTTCCATTCTATGTTCTGCAAATGAAAATTAATGGAATGTAGATTACTACTGTTTGTTAGTCGATGAAATGTGAAGTTTTGGTGTTTGCATATTTTTTGAGTTTCGGTCAGGAATCGATCTTTTTCTTTCTTGGATAGATTAAGAAGTCATTTTAGTTATTAAATGCTATGATTAGAGGAGAAATTTGGAAACAAATGACTATTTAGCAAGTGTTTTGGTTTTAGTGTGGTATTAAACACATGTCTTTAATATGCTATTTTCGAACATAATGTGTTAAGGGGTTTTCTTTGTTCTAAGTTTGGTTTTGGCAATGTTTTAGTAAAGTCTATACCGAGCTATGGAATATAGTTATGTAGATGTTATATGGTTATTTCCTTGTGTGTTTTGGTGTCGATGTTTACTTGCTTTGGATAGTCTTAAGGGAGTTAGTCGGGTTTGAGAATTGGCATATTAATACAGTATGGAACCAGCATGAGTTTTCTTGTTAAATACTTCTTTAGATCTTCTCGCACTGTACCTATTATTATGAGTATTGTAGCATCTTAATGTATTCAGTTTGTATAGACTTGGTTATAAGGTG
>BSBK01010996.1:92500-155554 GCA_027943335.1 Chamaecyparis obtusa
TGAGTATGGGATAGTGGATAGCAGTTGTTAAGTTTTATGGGAAACATATCATTTCATGGTTATTAGTTATCAGATCTATTCGTAGAATGTAATGGTTTTGGAAAGAAGGAAATTTTGTTTTTGGAACTTAATCTTTGTATAAAGAGTATTATTATTACTCTAATGTAAATCGATTATAAACTATAGAGCTCTTAGAAGCGGTTGCTATGATTATATGTAACAGTTTGTAATTTTAAGGAAAAAAAATTATTACTATCGTTTTATGTGAATTTTATTTATGGTTGTTTCTTCTTTAGTATCATCTTTTATCTTTAAGTTTAGATGATAGGTGTTACAGATGATGTGTTTGGGACTTGTGATATAAGTTAGGAGATTATGTTCTTCTCCTTCTTGGAGAATGGGAAATCCTGAGCTTACTATCCCTTGTCTATTTTCTTTATTGTACACCTTTAGAGGCCTTTCCAGTTGAGGAAAAAATCTCTTGGGAATGCCCCAAGTGGGGACAAGTCTTTTGTCGACTCTTCCACCCCCCTATAAAATTTGATGCTCCTTTGAGGTTGAAGCCTTGGGAAACATGATTCATCTTGTCCTAGGAGATTGATGATCAATCCCAATGACTGACTTGGATTTCATGTAGAGCGGAGCTACTTTAATCTCACTTCTCGAGACTACACACTTTTAGGTTCCTATAGGGTTAACAGCCTCAATCCTACTTATGGGACTATGGGAGATGGTTGGTGAACAGATGCCTTCATTAAAATCTTTTTGTCAGATGCTACTTGGATCACCCCCAAAAGGTTGTTATCACTTGTGTGAGGCAAATAGTAATTTCCCAAGACATTCACCATATCGAGCCCCCATCGACATTAACACTTGGAAAATATGGCCTCCAATATCCATTGCATGTTATTGGACTGCGATATTCTAAGGAGTCTTTGGGTGTGTTCCTAAGTCAATGAACAAGTGGTTTCAATCTCTACCTAGTATAACAAAGGTTAGGTGTGTTTGCTCTAAAAATGATTTCTTGATGTGTCTTAAATACAAACTCAATTAATTTCCCCCCAAATGAACAAGCACACAACATTTTTCAAGCACTTACAAACACCTGACAATCACTAGAATCTAATAGACATGACACATTTTCTGAGAAACACTAAAATTGCAAAATCTTGGTCATCATAAGATTGCATCCGGTATTCCTACGTCGCACCCCATATCCTGGATCATATCTATTCAAAATAGGGTCACTTCTAGTATTTAAACCATTTCTTGAGTCATATATGGTAACCACAACATTTCCTAAGTCGATATACCATAAATCTTGGATCATATCTGGTGTTTCCAAATTGTTTGCCAGTCACTATTTAGGATCGCATCTGGGATAGGGAGCATTTTCATACATCGAGAAGAAAATTTTTCACATTTCTAGATACCCATTTGGTCAATTTGTAGGTTCTTGTTGCTAAAAAATAGTCATCTGATGTCCAGAATGAGTCATCTTTGAGAGCATATTGTTACCTTACATAGTCTGAATCCACTTTGTCTCCTTGTGAAGTCAGTTAACCCAATCAGTCACAAATAAGTTCTTAGCTCATAAACAGAGCACTTCGACACCCTATTGACGTTGAAACTTTCAAATCCACTTGTACTTTGGTTCCCAACTCATAAGCAGGGCATTCTAACCCCATTTGATGTTGGATCCAGAGAAACATTTCAAACCAACTATTGAATCCTTGAATTCACAATCAGACATTGCAAAATTATCAAACCCACCTTTTAAAAACAAGATTCTCGTTGGTTACTCAATCTAGACTGCATGGTTGTTACTAGAAACAAGACTTACAATTTGAAAACAAACCTGTTCTTGGGAAGAAAACCTAAATTCACATTGGAAATGGGAGAAGAACTTCAGAACCCAATCCATTACATGGTGCTACACCTAATACTACTCATACAACAATACCCAAATCTACAAACATGGATTGATCAAAAGGAATATCGATGGGATGAAAAATTTCATGCACAAAACAAAGAAGCAGAACATGAGGAACAAAAACAAAAAGCCCAATATGATGATGATGATGATGATGAGGATGATATGGCTAATGATGATGGAGACCCTATGGAAAAGGAATACAATAGAGCTTTGAGCAGCAAAAGATTTCACAAAATACTTGAAAGAGCCTTGGAAGAAAATAAAGAAAAATACTTCTTAGAGCTCGCTTCCCAAGGTGTGAAATTTCCCAAAGACTATGATGTGGAACAACTCAAACAAAAGGTGGATATAAGTCCTATGTCAATCCTAAATAGACAATTCCTTGCTATGAAAGTAGAAATTCAAGAACTCAAGGATGCAAAGGATAAACCAAAACAACAATATTCTTTGGAGCACATATGTCCTTTTCCTTTTGATAAAGGACTCACAATGATTCTATTTCCTAAGAATGTTATGATACCAAAATATGAAAAATACATGGGAGATTCCAACCCTCAAGATCATGTAAGGGAATTTTGTACAACTAGTATGGAGTTCATGCATGAACAAACATACCTTATGAGACTATTTCCATGAAGCCTAGGTGGACAATCTATAGAATGGTTTTCCAAATTGCCTATTGGAATCAAGACATTTGATGAGTTGGTGCAAAAATTCATACAACACTACTCCTACAACATCCAACACACCATCACCATGTTGGATCAAAGTGCAATACTAAACAGAAAATGGGAGAGTCATTCTTGAGTTTCCTACAATGATGGAGAAAGATATTTGCACGATATGCTAGAGAGATTCCTGAAAATGAAAAAATGGACATTTTTGTTAACAATTTGGTCCTAGAAATGAACTTCCCAATTCAATTACAAGGACCACCAAGCTTTGACAAAATGATTGATAATGCTCTCAAGATAGAGGAAGTTCTAATCAAGAAAGGTGAAATTACCATTCACAAGGAACATAAAGACAAGTCTTATACCATCCAAAGACAAGTACAAATATGTAAACAAGAACAAACATGTGGTTAATGATGGAGTGGTTGATGATCCTAATTCAAAACCAAAACCAAAGGCTTTTAATCTAACCACAAGTCTTCAAGAAAACAAGAGTTTGACTCCTACTGAGACTCCAAAGATGAACAATACTTTCAGCAAATCTCGAAGAGAACCTTGGGCACCACGCCCTAGGAGAACATTTAATCCATTGGGAGATACCTTGGAAGTGATTATGAAATCACTTGTGGACAATAACATTATTACAATCCTAGAACCAGGTAAGCCTTGGGATCTAGAAGATAAACCTAAGTGGTGGAATGATAATGACTATAGCAATTACCATCATAATAAAGGACACACCACTAATAATTGCTTAAAATTGAGACATGTTATTTAGGATCTTATTGAACAAGGGAAAGTTAAGGTAGATGGACATCACGTGAATAATGATCACAAGGCATTTCAAACCCTGCTACCAAACTATGAAAAAGGAGAAACTTCTAAAAACAATAATGTTCACTACACGTACACTAATAGTGATAATGTAATCAACATGATGGAACCATGTGACTATTCCATCAACATGATCACTCTTAAAGGGGTGAAGAGAAAAATTGAATCTACCAATGCTGTAACATGAAGCCAAGAAAAAATTACTCTTAAACATGTTTCAGCATCTAACACACCACCTACAATAGCAACAACTTCTAAACAAGTGGTTCCCTCCCCAAAATTCAATCTTGTGGAACAATTGAAAAAGACACATGCACAGATATCTATCCTAGAATTGTTGAAAATTTCTCCTAGTCATAGGGAGATTCTTGATCATGCTTTATTAAGCACACATGTACCAAAAGACTTAGATGTGGATAGATTCCAGGCCATGGTTGGCCACATGAGTTCACCACATTACCTATCTTTTTCAAAAGAGGATGACAAGTTGACAAATCAACCACATAATCAACCCCTTCATTTAGAAGTTCTTATTCATAAACACTGAGTCAAGCATGTCTTGATAGATGGAGGTGTTGGCTTGAACATCTGTACTTACAACTTGGTACAACAACTGGGTTTTTTTTGAGCATGCAATTGATCCTAGGAGAAAGATAACGATCAAGGCATATGATGAGGAAGAGAGATCCTCTAAAGGATTGGTTGTCTTACCCATCAGAGTAGGGCCTATAAAGAAAGATGTTCTTTGTCAAGTTCTTGATTTACCCCTTGCTTACAACATTCTTCTTGGAAGATCATGGATACATTCAATGCAAGCAGTGCCTTCTACATATCATCAATGCCTAAAGTTTCCTCACAATGGAGTGGAGGTGACTATTCCAGTAGATACCACACATAATTGTAATAACCTCAAAGAAATTGAAAGCATGGTTCCCCATAACAAGGAAGGGTCCCCCAAGGTAGAAACATCTAAGGACATGGTCTTGAGAAGCTTTTCTTAGAAGATCAATATCCAAGAAACCAGCATGGGAGAGTGCAAAATAGATCTTGTACCATCTTTGATAGATCTACCTATATCTCCTAGGACACAAGGAATGCCCTCATCTACATCTACACCTTCAAATGGTAGTGCTTTAACTATACATGAAGGAACTAGAATGGTAAAAGAAAAAATATCCTTAGAAGAAGAGAATAAAGAAAAAGTTGTCTTGCAATGGCTTTACAAAGAACTCGAAGTAGACAGGAATGTGAAACATGTTGAGATCTCTTTGAGAAAATACAAGAAAGGATATGACATTATCAAACAAATGGGGTACAAAGGAAAAGGACAATTGGGACAAAATAACCAAGGACCAGTGGAACCCCTACACATGGATTTTTGAAATCCTAAAGACAAGACTGGAATAGGCTTCGGAGAAGCTAGATTTCACCCTACAGCAGGAAAAGGTCCAGTATTTGATACATCAGGAGATTCAAATGATGAAGAGGAAGTAGTAGGACAGCCCATTCCTTATGAAAGGTTGTTACTTTTACAAGGAGACCCAGAGGCTACATTCCTTCGTTCAAGTATTAGGCAAGAATCAGAAGGAGAACAAGAAGATGAGCCTAATGAAGAACAATAATGAGAACTTCTTATCATGGATACACCACATTTTTGATGAAGAACCTAAAGCAATGAATCCACAAGAACCATTGCAAGAAGAAGAGAACCATGTTGATGAAGAAAATGAAGTGCCTATGACCATTGCCAACTTTTTGGGAGTCTCAGATTATAGCCAGGTGGATTGACATGAGTATGAATGGGATGTCCTTTCTAATGCAAGCATGGACATAGAAATAAATGTGATACACAAGTTTGCTTCTAGAGTCTTGATGGAAGAAGAATAAAGTTCTAATGTTAGATCACTAGAGTTAGATCCATATAACATTAACATAAACTCTAATAATAATGAATCTAACTCTAATAATCCTAACACTTATCTAGAAGCAAACTTAGTAGATGATGTTTTGCAAGTTATAAGCGATGATAACAATGCAGTGTTTTCTCTTGAACCTGTTATATCTCTATCCTTAATAGATCCTGACTTGATAGACTGGGATGAATCCACAGACACAAGCTTGTTATCCTTTGACAATGACTATTCCATAGCCTGCTATCTTAATGCTTGTGAACCATTCCATCCTTCCACCAGTGTAATGAGCAAAATCATGACTGAAGAGGATATCAAGTTTCTCAATCTCAAAAAGAAAAAAAAATGAACAAGAGATCTAATGGTGAAAACCACTTAGTGGCAGTATCAGATCCTAAAAGAGAAAAAGAAAAAGATGTATTGAATGGTGAAAACCCCCTTGGGGCACCAAAGGATGGGATGCTTGATATCCTCCCAAATCATTTCCAAGAAAGGTCCTTAGTTTCGATTGAACCAACACAACCCATTAATTTGGGAATGATAGAAAATCCTTAGTTAATTCACATAGCTCAATCATTGACAGAAGATGAGAAAATCCAATTCACCAATTTCTTCAAAGCAAAGAAGATCAACTTCACCTGGTCTTACTTAGATATGCCTAGATTGGATACGGATTTGATTATGCACCATTTGTCTATTTCACTAGATGTGAAACCTGTCAAGCAAGAACTTAGAAAAATGAATCCACATGTGGCATTACTAGAGGAAGGCGGCACTAGAGAAACTATTGAAGGCCGGATTCATTAGAGCAATTGATTATGTAGAGTGGATCTCCAATATAGTTCCTATTTCAAAGGCAGACAAATCAATAAGAGTGTGCATAAATTTTAGGGATCTCAACAAATCTTGTCCTAAAGATGATTTTCCACTCCCAAACATAGACATGATTGTCGACTTAATAGCAGGTTATGAGATGTACTCCATAATGGATGGATTTTTATGATATAATCAGATCAAAATTGCTCCTAAGGACCAGGAGGAAAACAACATTCACTTGTGCATGGGGTACATACTATTGGAATGTGATTTCATTTGGTCTTAAAAATGCAGGTGCCACATATCAGAGAGAAATGACCACAATCTTCCATGACATGATGCACAAGAATATGTAAGACTATGTTGATGATACTCTGGCAAAATCAAGGATGAGGTCTACACACATAGAGGATCTGAGGAAAATCTTTGATCAAATGGAACAGTTCCAATTAAGACTTAATCCTAAGAAGTGCGCATTTGGCGTATCATTTGGAAAACTCTTATGATTTATAGTTTCATCTAAGGGAATTGAGGTGGATCCCACAAAGTTGAAAGTAATCCTAGACATGAAACACCAAAGAATATTATTCAGATGAGAACCTTACAAGGCAAGCTACAATCTATAAGATGGTTCATATCTCAGTTGGCTTATAAAGCACAACCTTTCACAAAGTTGATGAGGAAAGGAACCACATTTACTTGGGATGCACAGTGTGAGGAGAATTTTACCCAAGTCAAGAACTATTTGATGACTCCTCCAATTCTAATGGTGCCAATTTATGGAAAACCTTTGTTGCTCTACATATCAGCCACAGACACATCACTAGGTGTGCTCCTCACACAAGAAGATGAGACCAAGAAATAATGGGCCATATACTACATCAGTAGAACATTGGTCACATATGAGCTAAACTATTCAATGATATAAAAATCATGCTTAGCGGTAGTGTTTGCATCTCAAAAACTGAGACACTATATGCTAGCACACAACGTGAAACTAATGGCTAAAATTGATCCACTCAAGTACTTATTGAATAAAGAAATGCTTACCGGAAGACTGGCTAAGTGGGTTTTGATTCTAAGTGAGTTTGATATTGAGTATGTGGACAGAAAGGCTATTAAAGGGTGGGTGATTATTGATTAACTTGTTGAGATGCCATTGACTGATAATGAGCCATTACTGATAGAATTTCCAAATGAATCAATTATGCATCTAATAGAACACCCCTGGAAAATGTACTTTGATGGGTCCTTCACACAACAAGGATTAGGAGCTGGTTGCTTATTCATTATGCCACAAGGGTATAAGATCCCAAAAGCTTATAAGATGATATTTCCATGCACCAACAATATGGCAGAATATGAAGCTCTTGTGAATGGTCTCAAGTTGGCAATAGAGTGGAAAATTATTGAATTACACATATACGGGGATTCACAACTCATCATCAATCAAGTAAATGGTGATTATCAAACTAAGGATGAAAATCTTATGCCCTACAAAACAATGGTGGATGATATGAAAAAGTAATTTATCTTCATCACTTTTCAACATATCCTAAGGTTAGAAAATAGAGCAGCTAATGTGATGGCTACTTTAGCATCTATGTTACAATTGGAAGAACACCAATTTCACTATGACTTCCTGGTAGAAGAACTCCCTTTCCCAGCTTATGATTCCCCTACTTGTCAAATTGTCTACGCCCTTGCAACCTAAGTGTTGTCCAGATATGCCTCTATCTATTCTTATCTCATAGACCAAATCATTCCTAAAGGCTATTCTAGAAATGAAAAAAGATCCCTTATAAGAGTAGCATATCGCTATGTGATCATTGCTAATGACTTGTTTAGATGTAGTCTAGATGGCACGCTTCTTAGGTGTTTAGAACATGAAGAGTCCAATCATTTATTAAAAGAAGTTCATGAAGGTTTGTGTGGATCACACTCAAATGGTTTTTTGTTAGCCAAGAAACTCCTAAGGGTTGGATACTATTGGCCCACCATGGAAAAGGATGCTATTCATTTTGTAAAAACTTGTAAGAAATGCCAAATTCATGGTAACCTCATACATGCACTAGCTAGAGAGATGATTCCCTTTATAACACATTGGCCTTTTCAATAATGGGCCTTTGATTTGGTTGGTCAGATCTATCCCAATTCATTAGGCAGACACAAATACATCAGCACCATAGCTAAATATTTCACAAAATGGGTGGAAGCTATCCCATTGTCTAATGCAATAGGAAAACAAGTTTCAATGTTCATCTTGAATCACATCATTTGCCGTTATGGTGTGCCCTCATAGATTGTGACTGAAAATGGGGGACAATTCAAGAACAAAGACATAAATGAGATGTGTATTCAATTTAAAATCACTCAGCATTGCTCCTCAATCTATTACCCTCAAGGTAATGGGCAGGCTGGGGCATCCAATAAGAACATTCTAAAAATCTTGCTTAGGACAGTAAACAAATCAGGAAAGGATTGACATTTACAAATAAATCTAGCCTTATGGGCTTATAGAATGAGCATAAGAACTCCAACTGGTGCAACTTCATTCGCACTAGTTTATGTGTCAGAAGTAGTCTTACCAGTTGAAGTAGAGGTTCCATTACTAAGAGTATCACCGAAACATTTAGTCACTGATGAAGACTATAGAATCTCTACATTGCAAGAGCTTGAATTGCTGGATGAGTGCAGACAATAGGTGTTTGATCATCTCAAAGCTTACTAGAAAAGAATGTCAAGAGGATACAACAAGAAAGTGAAACCTAGAAGCTTTCAGATTGGGGATCTAGTTCTAAGAGAAAATCCAAAAAACCAAGAACATAGAGAACAAAAGGGAAAATTTGAACCCAACTGGCTGGGTCCCTTTATCATTATAGTAGCATTTGGATTAGGAGCCTATTAGTTGGCTACACTTGAATGAGATGTGTTGCTAGATCCTATCAATACTTTGCATCTAAAAAGGTTTTATGGCTAACATTCTTAAGGAAACCCCTGTATAGAGAAAATGGATCCTGAAAAAAATAAAAAACAATGGAAAAAGTCCTGAAAAATGACTATCTTGGTGAGAACCTAGCAATAGGCACCTTGGTGAGTCCAAAAAAAATAGAAAATCAAAAAGAAAAAAAAATTGAAAAATAAAAAATGGTGTCTTGGTGAAAACCTGGTAAACAGGTGCCATGATAGCAAAAATAGAATAAAACTTTGGCCAAGTAGTGAAAACCTGGTAAACAGGTGCTACTTGTAATCAACACTCTATCTATCAAGCTAATGCTTGCACATTTGGCCAATGTAAATATCAGCTTGTATATATTTTCCAGCCACTTTCGTGACGTGCCAAGTCCTAAAAAAAATTTTAGACAATTGTTCCTTCCTAAGACTGGAATCTATCCACATTAGGGTCCTAGGTAAACTATTTTTCTAGGGGGCATTGGATTACATTCACAATCACATTTTCTGACATGATGATACGTCTGTAATGACAATAAACTATGAACATCAGTATTTCTCAAAACCACCCTTGTCCACAACTGACTATAAACTACGACAAACAGTGTTTCTCAACACCCACCAGCTAGATCTCAAAATGTGTTTCTTAATGCAACGCCATGATGAAAACAATGTCTCTAAGCACTACAATAGGTGAGACACTTATCAATGATGACATAAATTGTTGGTAAAAATTCTTAAAATCATGTGTTTGCAAAAATGAATCAAGAGTTTTTTTCAACACTATAATCACAATTGCCTATTTATATTTTGTAAATACGATGAACATGCTAAGGGATAAAGAATCTTTCTTTTTCTTATTATCAATTTTTGCTAAGTTATGCTTCCATGAGTAACTCGATGATGTTTTTGGACTAAGAGAAACAAGGACTGGGGGCATGACATTTCCTTTGTTTTCTATTTGTGGTAATAAATCCAATGATCTGAGGCAATCATGGGGAATGGGTGTCTACTTATAAGTGCCTCCACCTTGTAGTGGAACGCAATGTATACCTCGACCTGTTTCCTGTGAAAGCCTTAGTGAGGTTGGATCTATTTACTTGCCTATTTAACAACTAACAAAGATACATCAGGAAGTTGTTAGTCCATTTTCTTGTTAATGCAAAAATCTAATGAAAATGGCCTTTCCCCTGCAAATCTAGTTAAGTTGTCTTGCCATGCTTGCAATCATAGTTTTTTTTTGTGAAGAAAATATATGATGTTTCCTAGTGTGTGCTCTTAGCCCTGTGTTCTTCATTGTGTCACCAAGCTCTAGTCCAAATTGCACGTGCTGAATTGCAAAACCCAGGGAGAAATTTAAATTTTAAAGTCTGCAGGAAATAGTTTCAGAATATGCCTCAGTGTCGAAAACCCATAGTGTTGTCGAGAACCGATGATATTTTCTATCATTTGTATGAAAACCTTGGTTGTTTTCAACCTTTTGCTTCCTATTTTTGCACGCTTGTCTTCTGGCATCGAAAACCCTGGATGTTTTCGATCCTTCATAATTGTAAAAACTCTAGATGTTTTCACCCTCACTTTTCTTCCCTTTTGTTGGCATTCCTTGTTTGTCAGTCTTAACTACACAAGTGCGACCAATTGGTTGGACCTTTTCCTTCCCAAGGGGTTAAACTTCAGTAAGATCTCATGGTTGTCATTATACCGCTAGGGAAAGATGCTCATTTTTTAAGATCATGGTATAGTGACAACCGTCGATCTTCTTTGGCGATGCAATGGAATGTGGGACCGCTGTCAGAGGATGCTGAGGTGGTAGAGTTCTATTGGATGCAGAGCGGTGATGTGGTGAAGTTTCTAGTCACTGGCCCGGTTGTTAGATCCCTTTGATCTTATGGGTATCACATGACCGCAAGGAATATTCTTTCCCCTTGTGATCATGTGACAACTATCCGATCTTTCAGTGATTCAAAAGGGCAACAGTGCGGTGGGTCCGGTTCTCAGTTTGTTGCGACATGGGCACATTTCATTGGCTAGGCGGTGACAGGGCAACTAATGATGGTGAGTGCTGATGGTTAGTCACATGTTTGCATAGCCTTTTTCAAGGCTATGTGATCATGCGATTGACATTTTGTGTTAACCCTCAATGGTGGCGGTTGCAGCAAGGTAAAGGGGTGTAGCTTGTCGCATGTTCGCATAGCCCATTTTCGGGCTATGCGATCGTGTGACAATGATCTAATTGCACTATTATAGAGTTAGGGTGGGTCCACGATGCCTGTGTTGCTCACATGCTAGTTTTTGATTGGCTATTGACTTTTCAAGGGGCCGACGACTGTTGTGAACTTAAGCATAGGCTGCTCGATGTGATGGGAAAAGGATGAGATCTACAGCCATGTTTTAAACTTTTGGGGGTGATCGTTGGATTTCAATTTCAAATCTATAGAGGGTTTTCTAGTGATAAGAGGTATCAGAATTCAATGCTTTCATGGCCAGATTTGATTGGTTTGGTGGTGCTTGTTGTTGCAGTGTGGTCTAGGGGCTCTATGGTCGATTACAGAGGTTGTTTTGTACCTGATGGAGTGTGGTTTTTTTCTCGACGTTTGTTTGAAGGTGGTTGATTACATTGATTTTCATGGCAATTCCTAGTTTTCTATCCTAGCTCATAGATTTTCACAATTATAGATCTATTTAAGATTTTCTCTCTCTGGATTGCCTGGATTTCTTTTCCCTGCATTGAATTTTTTATGTGTTCTAGTTGGTTAGGTGGGTGAAACTTTGACCCCAGTCATCTATAGCTTGTTGCAACCTATTTTGGGTTTCCAAGATGACTGGTGGTATATATTGCAAGTTTTTGATAGAACAAGGGTTAAAATTTTGATCAGTTCCAAGGGTTCTAAATTTTGTCAGTTCCAGGGAAATAGAAAACTTTGTTGCATTGTAGGAAGCTGAATAGAACTTCTTTGCATCTTTTGTAGGTTATTGAAGTGGTAGTCTCATTTCTGGTATAGACATGTACATGCCTCATCATACTTAATATAACTATTATCATTCTTTCAAGTCTCTCCTTGGTGTCATTCTTATGAGTTTTGGATTTTCTAGTCCATTACATTGGGTTGCCTTTGTATATGTTCTAGTCTTTACTTCTTGATCTAGGATCAAGTAAAAGATACTTTGGATAGGGCATAGATTCATTAGATTCATCTACAGAAGGATCTTATAAGTAGTGGATGGGCTGGAATAGTTGTATTTATGGCTGTGAGTCTTTGACAGTAGTTGGTTCATGTATCTATACATGCATTTGATGTGCTACCCAATGGATAATGGCATTGATCAAGGAAAAGTACATTTAGTTGAGTCCAATGCTTGATGGTCTTTGGCTATTTCCTGCATCTTTGAATATCAATCACCAGTAATACCCTTCACAAGGCCATTTTATCCTGCATAGTAGAGTTGATTCAATGAATACCTGCTTAGTATTTAGCAATCCTTTACTATGATCTACTATATAAATCTAAAATTATAAGGTGTGTAGTGAGTTTGAATTTTGTTTGGATTAGGTGCACCCACCTTGCTTTTGTAGAGCCAGAAGTAGAAGAGGGCATATTAAGACCCTATAGTTGGTCCAGTTGTCTTGCAGAGCTCCCATACTTGGAACTAAGCACTCCTAACATCAGTCTCAAGGCATATTGGCAACCCTAAGTGGCGTAAGAATTTTCAAACACCAAAAAGATGGTGACTCTACTAGGGAGGCCATTGGAAAGGGTCAAATACAAAAACAAAGTGTTTGCTGATATTTTCTCACCTAGTTGTGAGTGGCGGCTCCAATTTTTCTTTGTTTGATCAGTGCATTTCCTGATAAATAGTGTGGTTACTTGTGGAGTTTTGGTTGTCTGGAAGAGAACAAAAACAAGTACAAAAATTTTCCTCTTCAAGGAGGTGGTGACTCTACAAAGAAATGAACTTGATGGAGCTGCATGGTGAGCTCGAGATCTGCTTAGCCTTCCCATCAACAAGTTTTCTCCTGCAAAACTTCTAGGTAGTCTCTTGTTGAAAATGTATCCCTATCAAGTGTCCAACACTATTGTAAAGGGATGAGTTGTAGTGGGCAGTTTCTCATGGAGGAATGTAGGCCTTTTTTTTTTTGATGGCATTGAAGGTGCCTCTAATAAGTTCCTTACCGAGGATGGGTATGAGGAAAATAATGAAGATTAGACACAAGAAACTAGTGTCTCGGTTGATCCCATCATGAGTGATACTGACTATGAAAATCTGCTCGTCAAGATTGCTACTCTTAAGATGAAGATTGCAAAGAGCAATGCTAAGATCTGGCAGTTAGAGGAAGACAAGAGACTACTAAGTCTTGTGGTTCCTGATGATGATGATGGGGAGGCCAATGTTTCTGATATTGAATCTCATTGTGTAGAAAGTGTTGACTATGAAGCTGATGTTGAGATCAACACATGTGAGAGTGATGAAGATGAATCTGAAGTTGACAATATTTCCAATTTGTCTGCAGATTTTTCTTCTTTTCAATTTCAGGATTCTTGCTTGTTGTCCCAGTTCGATGATGTTTTGTGTGAGTAGAAAAATATTGAATATGATGTAGATGATGATTCCTGCATAGAATTCTTTACACAAAATGATTTGATGCCAGTACTGTTAGTCCTTGTTTCAGATGAGGAAGATGTTTACAATAATAGGGATGTAGCTAATGAAAAGGAAAATGAAACCCAAATTCCATTAAGTAGTAAAAAAATATCAGCACTCTTGGCTGATGAATTCCAAAGGTATGCACTTTGTGTGGACTTTAATTTGTAGCTCCCCTATGATATAGTCTTTGACACTGATAATGAGGCTAGTGTTCAAAGTGATCTTGATGACCCATGTATAAATAATTCCCCCTCTGGTAGTGACTCTGTAGAAGAAGAGGTTGAAGACCATAACAATGTGTTTTCCTATTATGATGATTATTGTGATGAGAAAGTTTCTTGTTCATTTTCTATTCCTTCTTCTGCCAGATATGATAGTGAAGAAGACCTTCACTTGGTTTATGATCGAGTCAATGATAACATCATGGAGGAACCAAGTTGCTTAGTGGCTGAGGCAATGTATGAAGGTAAATCAGAGGATTCAAGTCCTTCTCAGCCAGGTACTTTTATAGTAATGCATGATGATCAGTATGTTTTATTTCCTGATGCACTACTAGATGGTATTTTTACTTCCAGTCAGTAGGGAGAAGTAAGTGATGTTCCTTACTTCTTAGAATATGAATGTGAGTATGATGGTTGTGACTAGAAGAACATGGGTAGTGACCAGCATAGTTTCATTCTTCAGCCCATGAATATTCACATATGTTTGCAGCAAGGTGGTCATGAAATTTTTAGGTGGCTGTTTGCATATGAGGATGAAAATTAGACCTTTGATTCAAGAGGGTTTCTGATTTTCTTTTGGTGGCCCAGGGCCACTTTGTAAAGTTTTGATCTTGTAAATCTTGTAAATATTCTTCCCTTTCTTTTGTGTGTTTCCTTTCCTGTTTCCTGGTTCGGTTGCCAGTTTTTGTGGGTTCTTTGTTTTTGTTTTGTGGGTGGTTTGCTTCTCCTAGAAATTTTAAATCCTTGTCATACCTGCAAGAGCCATGCATCCCCAACCAGAACCACTGTTAGTCCATTTTCCAGTTAATGCAAAAATTTAATGAAAATGGCCTTTCCCCTGCAAATCTAGTTAAGTTGTCTTGCCATGCCTGCAATCACAATTTTGTTTTGCGAAGAAAATCTATGATGTTTCCTAGTGTGTACTCTTAGCCCTATGTTCTTCATTGTGTCACCAAACTCTAGTCCAAATTGCACGTGTTGAATTGCAAAACCCAGGGAGAAATTTAAATTTTAAGGTTTGTAGGAAATAGTTTTAGAATATGCCTAAGTGTTGAAAAGCCACAATGTTGCCAAGAACCCATGATGTTTTCTGTCATTTGTATGAAAACCCTAGTTGTTTTCAACCTTGTGCTTCCTATTTTTGCATGCTTGTCTTCTGGCGTTGAAAACCCTCGATGTTTTTGATCCTTCACTATTGTAAAAACTCTGGATGTTTTCGACCTCACTTTTCTTCCCTTTTGCTGGCATTCCTTTTTCGTCAGTCTTAACTGCGCAAGTGCAATTGGTTGGTGGGACCTTTTCCTTCCCAAGGGGTTAAACTTCAGTAAGATCTTGTAGTTGTCATTATACTACTAGGGAAAGCTGCTCATTTTTTAAGATCGTGGTATAGTGACAACCGTTGATCTTCTTCGGTGATGCAATGGACTGTGGGACCACAGTCAGAGGATGCTAAGGTGGTAGAGTTCTATTGGATGCAGAGTGGTGATGTGGTGAAGTTTCCAGTTGCAGGCCTGGTTGTCAACTCCCTTTGATCTTACGACTGTTGCATGACCCCAAGGAATATTCTTTCCCCTTACGATCATGCGACAACCATCTGATCTTCTAGTGATTCAAAAGGGCAACAGTGCGATGGGTCCAGTTCTCAATTTGTTGCGACGTGGGCACTTTTCATTGGCCAGGTAGTGATAGGGCAGTTAATGATGGTGAATGTTGATGGTTAGTTGCATGTTCGCATAGCCTTTTTCAAGGCTATGCAATCATGCGACTGACATTTTGTGTTAACCCTCAGAGGTGGTGGTTGCGGCAAGGTAGAGGGGTGGGGCTTGTTGCATGTTCGCATAGCCTGTTTCTGAGCTATACGATCATGTGACAATGGTCTGATTGTGCTATTGCAGAGTTAGGGTGGGTTCACGTTGCCTGTGTTGCTAACATGCTAGTTTTTTTATTAGTTGTTGACTTTTTGAGGGGCCCGTGACTATTCTGAACTTAAGCATAGGCCGCTTGATGTGCCGAGAAAAGGATGAGATCTATGGCCATGTTTTAAACTTTTTGGGGTGATCGTTGGATTTCAATTTCAAATCTATAAAGGGTTTTCCAGTGATAAGAGGTACCATAATTCAATGCTTTCATGGCCAGATTTGATTGGTTTGGTGGTGCTTGTTGTTGCAGTGTGGTCTAGGGGCTTTGTGGTTGATTGCAGAGGTTGTTTTATACCTGATGGAGTGTTGTTTTGTGCTTGAGGTGTGTTTGCAGGTGGTTGATTAGACTAATTTTCATGGCAATTCCTAGTTCTCTATCCTGGCTCATAGATTTTCATTATTGCAGATTTGTTTGAGATTTTCTCTCTCTGGATTGCCTAGATTTCTTTTCCCTGCATTGAATTTTTGATGTGTTCTAGTTGGTTAGGTGGGTGAAAATTTGACCCCAGTCATTTGTAGCTTGTTGCAACCTATTTTGGGTTTCCAAGATGACTGGTGGTATATATTGCAAGTTTTTGATAGAACAAGGATTAAAATTTTGATCAATTCCAAGGGTTCTGAATTTTGTCAGTTCCAGGGAAATAGAAAACTCTGTCACATTTTAGGAAGGCGAATAGAACTTCTTTGCATCTTTTGTAGGTTATTGAAGTGGTAGTCTCATTTCTAGTATAGACATGTACATGCCTCATCATACTTAATATAACTATTCTCATGCTTTCAAGTCTCTCCTTGGTGTTAGTCTTATGAGTTTTGGAGTTTCTAGTCCATTACATTGGGTTGCCTCTGTATATGTTCTAGTCTTTACTTCTTGATCTAGGATCAAGTGAAAGATACTTTGGATAGGGCATAGATTCATTAGATTTGTCTATAGAAGGATCTTATAAGTAGTGGATGGGCTGGAATAGTTATATTTATGGCTGTGAGTCTTTGACAGTAGTTGGTTCATGTCTCTATACTTGCATTTGATGTGCTGGCCAATGGATAATGTCACTGATCAAGGAAAAGTACATAGCGTTGAGTCCAATGCTTGATGGTCTTTGGCTATTTCCTACATCTTTGAATATCAATCACTAGTAATACCTTTCACAAGGCCATTTTATCCTACAGAGTAGAGTTGATTCAATGAATACCTCGTTAGTATTTAGCAATCCTTTACTATGATCTTCTATATAAATCCAGAAGTATAAGGTGTTTAGTGAGTTTGAATTTTGTCTGGATTAGGTACACCTGCCTTAGTTTTGCAGAGCCAGAAGTTGAAGAGGGCATATTAAGACCCTATAGTTGGTCCAGTTGTCTTGCAGAGCTCCCATACTTGGAACTAACCACTCCTAACATTAGTCTCAAGCCATATTGGCAGCCCTAAGTGGCGTAAGTATTTTCAAACACCAACAGAAGTAATTGACAACATTTATAGCTTGGTGCTTTAATGTTTGGGTTGACTTTCAACATGGTGAATGATCAGGAGGTATTCATATTTTCAAAATTTCTAAATCTATTCATGAAAATTGTACTATCCTCTAGAGGTCCTGCTCACACAAAGGTTCTATGATGAAAACAACCTGCTTTGAATAAAACAGTGACTGTCCTAGATGTCTAGGTGCATTTCATATTAATTGCATTTCATTTTAGTTGCGTGTCATATTAATTTGCATTAGGATTCATTTAGATGCATTTCATTGTCTTTAGTTGCATTGAAGTTCATGTTAAATTGCATTCATTTTAATTTAGTTGCATTCATTGTAGTCTTGCATAAGCTTGAAAAGTGGATTCAACTATTAGAGGTAATGTTATCAACTGAGATTTATTCTAAAAAGAAATGATGTAAGCTGAACATCTATCTAAAACATTCATGATATGAGCTGAAAATACTTAAATATTAACCATTTGACTAAGTGCATCATGGAATCATAAGCAATGGAATAAAAAAATGATGGAGTACAAATCACTAATATTCATTTGCATTCATAAATCATTTCATATCATAACAACACTTGCATTTTGCATCCACATTAATCCATACATAAATAAGATTGAGATGTCCATACATACTATCATAATACATCTCATACATCCATACATCCATACATTCATGAAGCTTTGAAAATAACAAAAACATGAGCATATATCAGTGAAATGTATTATGACATCATTTTATCATCACTTTATCTATTCTAGAACAAGCATGACTATCACATTAAAAATCTCAAGCATAAGACAAACATCATATATCACATGTGCAAAAATTGAAAGCATGAAAGATGAGACACATCAGATAAAGAATACCAATGGTAGAATCAGTACGAGCATCAATATATAATAAAAAGTATCCATGAGAAATGGTATCTATCAGAGGTCACCAATGAAACATAGTATCAACATATCAAGCACGAAACAAAGTATCAAAAACATGAAACAGAGTCCAGGAGATATAATAGTACAAATGATACAAAAAATGGTATAGATAGAGGATATGTCATGATATACAAGATGTCCAGAAATACAACATGAATGGTCTATGTCCCACTGGCCCCCTCATCCTCTGCAGGAGGATTGGGAGGGGGTGCATCTTCTCTATGATGTGGTGGTGGTGGCGGCATGGCACCCTCTAACTGCTAAGCAATGAATGAATACAATGGAGCTTGCTATGTGGTAGGAACCACAATAGAATATAAGGTGAGGTAATAAGTGGCCCACTGTCCCTAATGGGTGGCTGTATGTGCATACCTATCCCTCTCAGCTCTCAACTATGCCAACTGAGTATCCCTGTCACCTCTCAGCTAGGCTATCTATGTATCCCTCTCAGTTCAAACCTATTCTAGCTATGAGTCCAACTCTAATAACTATGTCGTGAGGGTAGCCACCTATAACCTCAATGCTGCTCTCTCCTACTCACACTGTGAAAGTCAATCACCATCACCACCTACTAGAGGATCCTACCATGTCTGTCACTACTCCTGATCTCCTCCAATAGGTCTTTGTGCATGTTGATCATTGTGTGATAGTGGTCATGTGTCTCTCTAGGGAGAGGTGACCCATACTCTCTACTGACAATGACTAGTGTCACCTCCTGAGGCTCACCGCCAGCTACCACCCACTGCTCCACCTCCACCACCTCTATCATCTCCTCCATCTCCTCCACCTCCGTAAGCTCCACCTCCATCTCCTCACCCTCTACCGGCACCTCTACCTGCATCTCTCCCACCACATCCACTACGAGCTCACCCACCAACATCATCCTCAAGATCATAATCAAGAGCATCCTCAATGCATGGAACAACATCCTCAGGAGTAGTAAATCAAGGATAAGGATACCTCATGTAATGGGTTTGATACTCATCCATCACCCTAACATCAAGGACACCAACCTGATAGTCCCAAGCTACAACCTGCATCTATGCAGTCTCATGAATGGCTATCTCATATACTAATCTAGCTCCCCACTGAGCCTCATCACTCTTGATCTGTGCATATCTGCAAGTCTCCTATGACATGCCTTGTACACGTCCATACTGATGGTAGACTCGAGTAACCAGAAACTACTCAATCACATAGCGGGTCTGCCCGACCAGGTACCGACTCTGAAAGAAAAAGGGCATCTACCTAACAAATGAGGGCCAAGCCTCACAATCATGATATGGTCACCACTCTACCTTGGTCACATCATCTAATAGATGGTGCTAGTACTCTAACTTACCTAGGTGGGGCTACAGAATGAATCCTACATACATGTAAATATATGGCAACCAGCATTGTGGTGCCTATCAACAATAGGGTGAGTCACAGGGATGTGCTCCCATTCCTAGATCTATAGTACAACTCTCCCTATAGTCATAGAGTGGGAATATTGATAAACAACCTCATGTAACTCACAATACAAGTGAGCTAGTATGCAGCTACCCTAGGCATACCTCATAAGACTCTGAATCATCTGCCCTATAACATGGGACCAGCCACACATAAAACCATGCTAGCCCCTATCTAGCATCATGATGCCTCCTATCAAACTAGTTAGATATACAAGAAGAGGGGCATAGTTCATGACCATATGGTCCCAACTTAGATAGTGGTCATCAATAGTATCATCCCTAAACAGTCTCCTTGCATCAGCAATTGCTGTAGGTCCCGAGGCCTTGTACTCAATGCAATGTCCCATCACGTATACATGTAGAATCCTCCACATGTCCTCAGGGGTGATTGTCATCTCACCAGTTGGTAAATGGAAGGTGTTGTGCTCTAAATGCCATTGCTTTTCTGGCACTGTGAGAAGACCTTGATTTACCTAAATGTGAGGTAAATCGGCTAAGCTCCATAAACTGCAATATCGTATGATCTACTAATTAGCATCACTCAACTAATCCCAAAGAGCTAACACCTGGGCTGGTCATAGTGATCTAAAGGATACAACCGGGAAATTGACCTACATAATAGAAAATAGGGGCACTATGTCAGAGTTAGACCAATGGCAGTTAACACAAAAATGCTCAAACAAATCAGAAGGACAAGTTAACTGAACTCAGAAATTAGAAAAATTGGATGTGATTCTTAAATACTGGATGCAATTCAAGAAACCCTATATGTAACCCTAAAACTATGTGTGACCCAAGAAATACGGGGTGTGATCCATGAAATATGGGGTGCGATCCGGTATACCGGATGCGAACCTGTCCTAAAATTTGGTTAAAACCATTTGAATTTTACCAGACACAACCCGCTGGGGTGCGATCCAAGAAATACCAGATGTGATCTGGAATTCAAGAGGTGACATGGGTTTGACATGATGTGATCCCATATACGGGATGTGACACAACACTAATTGGCCTATAAAATGCATGGAAATGCATGAAATTGAAAATTTTCAAATTGAAAAGGTTCATTTATCTAATACTCATAGGTGCCTCATAATGTCTCAGGAAATTGTGTCATCTAGCCCTCTCAAATCGATGCTTCTCCATAGGAAACACCATGTCTACTCAAAGCTACGTGAATTTCTAAGGGGTAAAAGTGAAAATGAATAGTAAAAAGTCAATTTTTGGCCTATTTAAGCCTCCCAGGAGCCCCGGGGCCTTAAGGGACTTTCTTCATTAGACATGACAAAGGCCTAATCTTGGGACCGAAATTGAAATAGGTGATTTTTTTTTTAATCATTTCAATGTTGTAAAAATAGAGTTACACAACAAAGTTAACATCCAAGAGGGCACAAGTCAAAATGGTCATAGTACGGTCAAACAGGGGCAAAATGGTGTGAAACTGATGCAGTGGGCAAGGAAAATCAGATTTATATGCTGGGATATCATTTCAACACAAGTCAATCATGGTTAATTTTCTCAAATCTTTGGTCAAACTTGGTCAAACTATGCTTCTGGGGCACTTTAATCGATCTAAACAACTTGAAAATTCTTTCTAATCGATCTATGCTTGACCTGAGGTCAATTCAATCACTGTAATGCTTGAAACTAATCAGTTTATTCCAATTTGTTCCACTTTTGGTCCCGAGGGGGCATCATCATACCAAAATCTAATGCTTTGAATCAAATTCTTTAACACCAAGGGCATGACAGTTCTCTTCAATCAAGTTGAGACTGTTGTTTTCAATTGAAAATTCTTTTCAAATCTCATATTGACCTTCGTTCAATCAAGCTCAGAGTTGGTATTGTCAATTCCTATTCGATCAAGCTCAGAATTGATAGTTTCTAAATCAAGCAAGAATTCATTCAATCAAGCTCATAATTCTTTTATCAGTTTTCGTTCAATCAAGCTTGGAATCAATATTGTTAGTTTGCATTCAATCAAATTTAGAATTGATAGCTTTTTGGAAATCAAGCAAGAATTCGTTCAATCAAGCTCAGAATTATTTTATTGGTTTTTGTTCAATCAAGCTCAGAATCGGTATTGTCAGTTTGTGTTCAATCAAGTTCAGAATTGACAGCTTTTTGGAAACTAGGAAGGATCTTGTTCAATCAAGCTCGGAATTCTCAATTTCAAAGTAGTTCTCACTACTTGATAAATCTCCTGAATCACGCTTTGAATAAGATTTTCTTTGAATTCCTATTCTATTCACAAAGCAATTCAAAGAGGGGCAAATGTAATCACCTAAAATTGGGCTAACAGAACCTAGGGCCCTATTTGCCCTTAATTTGGTATGTAACCTTAATTATGCTAATTTGATCTCTGATTATTAGTATAAATTCTCAAAAAATTCATTAAATCCCATCAATTCCTGGATCAAGCATTTATCACCAAAGTTCAATAAAAAATCAAGGTTATTAACTCTAGGCCTATTTAATTTCTTAAACCCCATCAAAAGTAAAGGCTAGAGTTATTAATTATGGAAAATGCATAAATATCTCCTAAATCAAACAAACACAACTTAAAATAAGGAGGCTTTCACATGGATCAAGGATCAAGCCAAGATACATCTCAACCACTCCTCATGGATGCATCTCGACCGCTAATTCTCTTCCAAATATTATAAAAGAGAGCTTTCAAAGGCTTTCCTTCTTCTTCTAGCTCCTTAGGTTTTTTTTAAAGGCTTCTTTTGACACATTGCTATTTGCTTCAAATTTTAATGTTTAAACTCTCATTTTGCTCATGGATTTTGATGTAGGAGCATCCTGGGTGTAAGAGCAATCTTGCATCACCCAAATATATATATATATATATATATATATATATATATATATATATATATATATATATATATATATATATATATATATATATATATATATATATATATATATATATATATATATATATATATATATATATATATTTTAAAAAATTTTCAATAAGGGCTATTTTGTGCAGAGCTACTATTTATGGAAAGTTACTATTTTTGGTAATTTTTGTATGTGCTCAGAATGATCTGATTTTTTTCTTGGAGGTTCATTTTGGTCATATAAGTCTGCCAGTAAAGTTTCATTGCCAGATCAAGTGTATATTGGAAGATATTGAAGATTTTCGGTATTGGCAGCAGGGTATAGAAACTTTGAACTCAATTTTGAAGGCTTTAGAGGCCCTGGATGAGGTCAAAAATTTGGGTGATGGGCGCTTGTGTGGGTCAAGCCTGTAGAGCGTTTCGTGGCATTTCCAAAATGGGGTTATAATAGCCGAGCGGGTCAACGGATGATGACTTATGGTCTTCGGAAGTTAGGGCCACCGGAAATGGTGAAAAATAATTTTCTTCAAAATTTCTGTTCGGGTTTCAAAGGTTATCTTGAGCCGACTATGATGTAATAAAATGTAAAATAAAATAATTCTAAGTTTGGTCGGCCTTATTGGCTAAAAATTCTGGAACCTTCCCAGGCGGTGGAAAATTGCCTATATAAGGAAGGCTGTATTATTGTCTTAGGCAGTTCAGAATAGTTTTGGGTAGTAGATCTGGGTATTGATTTGAGGCTTTGTCCTACAGAATATTGTAAGGAATACCCATGTGGCTTTGCATATTGTAATTCTGGAAGTTTGTAATTCTACATTTGTGGAGATAATAAGAAGCCAATTTTCTGTTCTTGCATATTATTGTTGTTGTTTCTCTATTTCTGTTATGTGTTTGTGGTATTAAGGGGAGCACCCTTCATCAAGTGGTATCAGAGCAGGATTTCTTGAGAGTGTAAACAAATCACCGACTGTGAGGTAGTTTGCACCAGGACCGTGGCTAGGGTTTCAGTGTGCATCACGAAAATGCCTCCACGAAGGGAACATGGCGGAAGAGCTGGTGTTGTAACACCTAAGGTTAGAGAGCTGCAGAGACAAGTGCAAGCATTGCAAGAAGAGATTCATAGAGGAATGAATCTTAATGTCAGAGATGAAAGCGAGGATGAAGCCGAAGAAGAATATCAAGAAGGAGAAGCTAAAATTGTGAACCAGGAGGAAGAAAGACTTTTTCGAGCGATTTCCAAGATTGGGAAAAGACCTAAGATTGAGGTTCCTACATTTTTTAGAAATCTTAACCTAGAGGAATTGATCGACTGGATCAATGAATGTGAGGAATATTTTGAGTACGAAGATGTTGAGGATCCTGATAGGGTCAAATTTGCAAAAGCCAGATTGAAAGGTCATGTGAAGATCTGGTGGCAAGAAATTCAATTGGAGCGAAATAGAAGAGGGAAAGATAAAATCACAAGATGGGATCAGATGGTGGATAAATTGAAGTGACAGTTCATTCCTGTTGATTATGAGCTTGACCTACTAAAGAAAATGCAAAGTTTGAAGCAAGCAGGAAGATCTGTTCAGGAGTATACAGAGGAGTTCTATCGACTCCTCATCAGAACAGGCCATGCAAAAGCTGATAAGGAGAAATTCGCCCAATACCTTAATGGGTTAAGGCCAAGCATTCAGGAGGAGTTGAATTTGGTTTGAATGAACAGTATTGAGGAGGCATACCAATTTTCCCTAAAAGTAGAGGAAAAGCTGAACAAGAAGTTTGAGAGCAGACAAAATGGAAGAGGTCATGGTGGACGATCTGGTGGATGGTCATATGGTGGCCGAAATGAAGATCCAAAAAAGAAGGATGAGGCTAGTAGTAGTCAGAATCAGCGAGGAAATAATTCCAATCACTTCCAGGATCAGAATAATAGAGATCAGAGAGGAAGAGGAAGAAGACAAGGATCTGGAAGAGGAGGCTTCCGTGGAACATGTTTTCACTGTGGAGAAGAAGGTCATAGGGCATTTGAATGTCCTCAGTGCCAAGGTAGAACAAAGAGGAGAAATGAAAGCTAGGCCAGAGTTGCACATGTAGATGAAGATGCCAGATCATCAAATTCTGAAGATGCTGAAATAGGAGAAACGTTGATTAACAGAAGAGTCCTTTTGAGCGGTGAGAATGAACCTGAGCAAAGAAGGAGCCTATTTTGCACCAGGTGCAAGTGCGAAGGTAAATGTTGTGATATGATTATTGATAGTGGAAGCACTGACAATTTGGTGTCAGAAGAGATGGTGACAAAGTTGAAGCTCAAGAGACAGAAACACCCACATCCATATCAGATTGCCTAGGTATAGGATGACCACAAGGTCATGGTCAATGAACAATGCCTGGTGAAGTTCAAGATTGGCAGATACCAAGATGAGGTATTGTGTGATATCATATCTATGGATGCATGTCATATGTTGTTGGGTAGACCATGGCAGTTTGACAGATGTGATGTACATGATGGTCGTGCGAATACCTATTCCCTGATAAAGGATGGAGTGCGACATAAGCTAAGACCATTGAAGGAGACTGAAGAAAAGGTATGTGGTAATGCAAGGATAACTTTTTTTGATGGAAGAAATTTTCTAGATGGTATGAGGCATGAGCATGTATGTTTTGCTTTAATTCCAAAAGTTGGTAAAGAGGAAGTAGAAGATGTTCCTGTAGAAGTTGTAGATTTGTTGAATGAGTTTCAGGATATTGTATCCGATAACGTGCCTGATGGATTACCAGCAGTCAGGAAGATCAGTCATCAGATGGACTTGATCCCAAGAGCGAGTTTGCCGAATAAGGCAACACACAGAATGACACCTGCAGAAAGTGAGGAGTTGAACAGACAATTACATGAACTGTTACAGAAAGGATTGATCTGTGAGAGTCTGAGTCCCTATGCTGTACCAGCGGTATTAGCACCAAAGAAGAATGTAGAATGGAGGATGTGTACAGATTCCACGGTAATAAACAAGATCACAATCAAGTACAAGTTTCCATTGCCACGAATGGATGATATTATGGACTATTTGAGTGGAGCTGTGTATTTCTCAAAGATAGATCTGAAAAGTGGATATCATCAGATTTGAATCCGAGAAAGAGATGAATGGAAGACTACCTTCAAGACAAAGGAAGGACTATATGAGTGGTTAGTCATGCCTTTTGGGCTAACCAATGCACCGAGCACTTTCATGCGGCTCATGAACGAGGTTCTGAAAGAATTTCTGGGTAAGTTTGTCATTATTTACCTAGATGATATTTTGATCTTTAGTAAGACATTGGATGACCATATGATGCATATTTGTATGGTATTTGAGAAGTTGAGAGAAGAGAAATTGTTGATTAATTTGAAGAAGTGCAGTTTTGTGAAGAAAGAGTTGGTGTATTTGGGATTTGTAGTTTCAGTAGAAGGTCTAAAAATGGACCCAGAGAAGGTACAGGCTATCCTTGAATGGCCTACTCTGAGGAGTGCTACTGAGGTAAGATCTTTTCATTGTCTAGCTAGCTTCTATAGAAATTTTATCAGAAATTTTAGCAGTATTTGTGGACCCTTGATTGAAACAATGAGAGGGGATAGAAAAGAGTTTAAGTGGACTAATGGGGTAGAAAAGAGTTTTCAATTGTTGAAACGAAAAGTTACAGAACAACCAATTTTAGCACTTCCAAATTTTAATAAGGTGTTTCAAGTAGATTGTGATGCTAGTGGTACTGCAATAGGAGCTGTTATGAGCCAAGAAGGTAAACCTGTTGCTTATTTCAGTGAGAAATTAAATGACGCCAAGAGAAAATATTCTGTTTATGATCAAGAATTTTATGCTATAGTTTAGGCATTGAAAAAGTGGAGGCACTATCTACTTCCTAAGGAGTTTGTTTTGTATACTGATCATCAAGCTTTGCAATATTTGAATAGTCAAGGAAAATTGAATCAAAGGCATTTGAAGTGGGTTGAGTTTTTAAAGAGTTATACATTTGTTTTGAAACACAGGAGTGGAAAGTCTAACAGGGTTGCAGATGCTCTTAGCAGAAGGCAACTATTGCTGACAGAAATGTAGATTGAAGTGGTTGGGTTCAAAGAACTCAAGAATTTGTATCCAGAAGATCCTGATTTTGGTGAAGCTTGGAAAGCTTGTACAGAACCTGTTACTCTAGACAGGATGAAATGGTTGGATTTCATCATCCAGGATGATATGCTCTTCAGAGGGAGTCAGTTGTGCATTCCATGAAGTTCTATGAGGGAGAATCTCATCAAAGAGAAGCATAGCGGAGGATTGGCTGGACATTTTGGTTGTGATAAAACCTTTTCTTTGGTTAGTGAGAATTATTATTGGCCATAGTTGCAGCAAGATGTGAAGAAGTTTGTACAGAGTTGTAGAGTATGTCAGATGGTGAAAGGAGTGAAGCAGAATACAGGGTTGTATTAGCCATTACCTATACCAAAGAAGCCTTGGGAGGATATCAGTATGGACTTTGTTCTTGGTTTACCGAGGACACAGCGGGGGCATGATTCAATTTTTGTGGTGGTTGACAGATTTTTGAAGATGACACATTTCATTCCCTGCAAGAAGACTAATGATGTTGTTCATGTAGCAGGATTGTTTTTCAGAGAAGTGGTGAGACTACATGGTTTACCAAAGACCATAGTTTCAGATCGAGATACTAAGTTTGTTGGATATTTTTGGCGTACATTGTGAAAGAAGTTGAAGATAGATTTGAAGTTCAGTTCATCACATCATCCATAGACTGATGGACAGACAGAGGTGGTGAATAGGAGTTTGGGAAATCTGCTGAGATGTTTGGTTGGAGATAAGCCAACAGGATGGGATTTGATTTTACCACAGGCAGAATTTGCATACAATAATTCTGTCAACAGGAGCACTGGTAAATCACCATTCCAGATTGTATATGGAAGTAGTCCAAGAAATGCATCTTAATTGAGGAAGATAGATAAAGGAGAAATAAGTAGTGCTGAAGCTGAGGATTTTGCAGAACATTTGAAGAACATCCATGAGGAGGTGAGGAAGCATATTGCCAAGATGAATGCATAGTATAAGGCTAAGGCAGATGTGAAAAGGAGGCATAAGGAATTTCAAGTTGGAGATGAAGTCATGGTTCATTTGCGGAAGGAGCGGTTTCTGGTTGGTACATATAACAAGTTGAAAATGAAGAAGTTTGGACCATGTAAGATACTGAAGAAGCATGATTTAGGAAATGCATATGAGGTAGAATTGCCTAGTGGGCTGAATATTTCACCAGTGTTTAACATTTCAGATCTGACAGAGTATCATGAAGGAGGTGTTGAAGATGAGATCATAGCAGCACAGTGGATTATTCCAGCAACTAGTTCAGACACTAAGGAGATCGAAGATATAATGGACAGTCGTGTTGGCAGAAGCATAAGGAATAGGACATATGAAGAATATCTGGTCAAGTGGAAAGGATGACCTATTGAAGATTCATCATGGCTGACAAAGGAGGAGGTTAGCCATCTTGGTTTTCCTCTGCACACCTGAGTCGTGACAGGGTCACTTCTCAAATTACCCTAGGTGTCTGATGCAGGAGCATCCTGGGTGTAAGAGCAATCTTGCATCACCCAAATATATATATATATATATATATATATATATATATATATATATATATATATATATATATTTATTTATTTATTTTAAATTTTCAATAAGGGCTATTTTGTGCAGAGCTACTATTTATGGAAAGTTACTATTTTTGGTAATTTTTGTATGTGCTCAGAATGATCTGATTTCTTTCTTGGAGGTTCATTTTGGTCATATAAGTCTGCCAGTAAAGTTTCATTGCCAGATCAAGTGTATATTGGAAGATATTGAAGATTTTCAGTATTGGCAGCAGGGTACAGAAACTTTCAACTCAGTTTTGAAGGCTTTAGAGGCCCCAGATGAGCTCAAAAATTTGGGTGACGGGCGCTTCCGCCAATCAAGCCTGTAGAGCACTTTGTGGCATTTCTGAAATGGGGTTATAATAGTCGAATGGGTCAACGGGTGATGACTTATGGTCTTCGGAAGTTGGGCCACTTGAAATGGCGAAAAATAATTTTCTTCAAAATTTCTGTTCAGGTTTCAAAGGTTATCTTGAGCCGACTATGATGTAATAAAATGTAAAATAAAATAATTCTAAGTTTGGTTGGCCTTATTGGCTAAAAATTCTGGAACCTTCCCAGGCGGTGGAAAATTGCCTATATAAGGAAGGCTATATTATTGTCTTAGGTAGTTCAGAATAGTTCTGGGTAGTAGATCTGGGTATTGATTTGAGGCTTTGTCCTACATAATATTGTAAGGAATACCCATGTGGCTTTGCATATTATAATTCTGAAAGTTTGTAATTCTATATTTGTGGAGATAATAAGAAGCCAATTTTTCTGTTCTTGCATATTATTGTTGTTGTTTCTCTATTTCTGTTATGTGTTTGTGGTATTAAGGGGAGCACCCTTCATCAGATTTGAGGCTTCATGATCCATGATTATGAACTCTCATGCTTTGGAGAATTTGTGAACTAATACTTGGATTGATAGCTGTTTTCCATGATTTCAAGCTTCTATTAAGTAGAAAACACTTCAATTTGGGTTCTAATGGAAGGAATTAGGATTTCATGCTTTCATTTAGGTTGTTTACATGCACTTTGAATCTCTCATTTTAGTGTAGATTGTCACTATTTTAAAGGTTAAATCTGAGAACAACTAACCCCTATTTCATACTCACATTAATTAGAGAGCAATAGGATGCTTTTGCTTGTTAGCATTTTCAATTGAATCTTCATTTTCTTCTAACAAGTGATGTTATTATCATATTGAAGTGTTGTGTTGCAGGTCACAAACTCACACACACACTATCAACATCTCTAAGAATCTAGTGATGCACACAAAGACCAAACACATTGCCATCAAGTATCATTACTTGAGAGAATTGGTACAAGATAAAGAGGTCCGAATGGAATATGTGAATACAAAGGAACAACTAATAGATACATTCACTAAGGCTTTACCTAAAGAAGCTCATGAATACTTGAGAAGTCAATTAGGGGTCCTTCCCCTAACTAAGACTGCCTAGTCAAGCTAGGAGCACTCTATCAAATGTGCTACAAAGAGTATTTAACAAGTTGATGCAGAAACAAGTCACACTTTAGGAGAAACCTAGAGTTTTGAGAAGCACAAAAAAGTCAAGAATGAGTCATAAGAAAAGATGAAAGAGGGAGAAATATTGTTACTAAACTGAAAAGATGATATCTACATCTGCAGGATGTATGTCTTTGGTAGTTTTGTCAAAGAGGGAGATGATGTGAGATGAATACATAGATGAATATGATGTGAGATGATGACAGATGAATACACAAGAATACAAAGATCAAGAATGAGGGAGAGATTCATTGGATGGTCATACAAGCATGTCTAATTGATTATGTATGAAAATGAAGCTAAGGATATTATAAATATTTCTAATGGACATATAAGTTTTGGATTGGTTGGTAATTCATGTGATATTCATATGGTGTTTCCATTAATTCTAAAGACAAAGATTGTTGAAGCTGCAATTGAAGCAATTATTATATTTTCATTGATGTCAAACCTTAACTGGTAAGAATGTTGCTATTTAAGAAAGTACTATATCTATTTGAGTGTTGCTAAGGGGAAAGGCAAGGATGGTAACAATAGCACCTAAGGAAAGGTTGAGTTATCTTGATACTTCAATGAGTACTTAATTATGTGGCACAATGATAAGATAATGTTGTTAGGAATGAATGCTGAAGCCTTTGGCAGTCATTCTTTAGTAGTAGTTGTTACATTCATGGCTATGATTATCATTGATGTCAACACAGTGATATTCTAGAGTTTAGCAGAGAAGCAGGCACAGTTTTATTTTGCGCACGTGTTATATTACAAATTGAGTTATGCACAATTGATAGTATGTTCTTTGGTGTGTTATTAGCCTATGGTTAAGATCACAAAAGGAAATTTATTTATTCATGAAAGTTATAAGCATTTTGGTGGAAGCAGTATTCTGGCAGTGTTCCTGAGTAGCAGTTTTTCATAATCAGAGGATATCTCCTAATCCGGATGGAATCTGATTCTACATAGTTAAAGGGAAGTTTGAGACTCATTGGTGGTGATGTGGTTCATAGTGAAAACTTTGAGGTCACACGATTGGAAAGTTATTGTATCTGGAAGCTGACAGTTTTTATGTAATTTGTGATGTAGCATGTTGAAATTATTATTTTGTATTTGCATGTCGACTCATTTGTAATTATTTGAGTGTGGTATAAATGAAAGAATGTTTTCCTTTTTGTGATAGATAATTGTAATAGTTTTGATATGAAATTTTGAAAGTTGTGATGCGAATGTATGCATGAAGTGAAGAAAAGAGCTAATTCAGTGATGAAGGAAGACTTGCGAAGTACAGAGATCTAGATTTGTGATCTTGTGTAGTAGAGAGTGTGGTTTTGGCACAGTATGAAGGAGGTAACATATTTCATATTATTCTATTGAATAATTCTTAGATCTATTGGATAGTTAGTTAAGAGATCTTTCCTTGATGTTGTTTGGGCAGTGGGTCCTTCTGTCTTCCATAACTCCTAATAGGGTTAGAATCTTTTAACAAGGATTCAAAATCTCCTAACAAAGATTCATATGTACTAAATATATTTCATAAGAATCCTAACAAGGTCCATCCTCTAACAAGGAACTTTCATATTAGTGCATCATTTTGTGGGCATCATTCCCACCGGGGTTTACTCTTTGATCAAGAGGTTCCCTAGTTAACATATCTTGTGTTATTATGTCATTGTGTATGATTATCTTTCTATGGTTGGTTACTGCATTGATTATATGGTTTAAAGCTATTGAAGTTGATATTGATGTTGATGTTGATAAATGGTTTAATTATCAGATAACTGATTCAACCCCCCCCCCTCTCAGTTAGCTTGGTGGTCTTTACTTTCTAACCATTGGTATCAGAGCGACAGGTCCTTGAAAGAGAAGTTTAACAACTTAAGGAGATCTATGGTGAATTTTAGGAAAGAAAGCCCTAAGTTTAGAGTAAATTTTGACAGCTAGAAAGAAAAAATGAAGACACATCTCTTGTGTTTAGAACTAGGGTATTGGTTGATTACAAAGAATGAAAGGACTATAATTGAAGAAGATAATCTTGAAACAAGTACTAAAGATGAGGTAGATCTATTCATGTGTAACATACTTGCAAGAGAAGCACTTTTATCAGCACTTCCAAAGAATGAATACATTCAGGTAAAAGGTTTAACTAGATCTCATGATATTTGGAAAGCTTTACATTCTACTTTTGAAGGTGATGAACATGAAAAGAAAGTTAGGTTACATAACTGGATTTGTGCATTTGAAGACATAAGAATAATGGAAGATGAATTTGTTAGAAGCTATATTGGTAGGATATCAGAAATTGTTGCAGGAATAAAGTCTTGTGGAGGTGAAAAGATAGAGAATGAAGTAATATGGAAGATTTTGAGAACATTGACACCGGTATTTAGGAAGACTACACAAATGATTGAACAAGTGATATCTTGGACACCAAAATTTTCAAGAGAGACTCTTCTTGGAAGATTGGAAGCAACAGAGATGAATTTGAGATTATCAGGTGAACTACCTAGAATGGAGACAGTATTTAGTGCTCTTAGCATCAGACCTACTTTGTCTAGAAGTACAAGTGTGAATGGAGATTATGCCAGCAATAGCAGATCCAAATCTGATGAAGATAAGAAGATTGAAGAAGGTATTTCCTTGCTTGTGAAAAGAGAACTAGATGGTAAGAAAATCTTTAAATGTTGGACATGTCAAGAATATGGTCATTTTGCATCTAAGTGTCCTAAGAGAGTTAAGAAGTATAGAAACAATTTTAAGCCTAGAAGATCTAAAGAATGTTATTATGCAAATGATGAAGAAATTGAAGCAGGAATTGAAAGACATTTGAGTGATAGTGATAATGATAACTTTGATGACATAGGATTTGTAGCAATTAAGGAAGAAAATTCTAAATCTAATATTAAAGAATAAAAATCCTTAGTTTCCCAAGTTAAAAAGAAAGTTGATTGGATTATAGATAGTGGTTGTTCACATCATGTGACTAGTGATAAAGGAAAGTTCATAAAGTTTAACAATTATGATGGAGGAGTTGTTAAAGTTGGTAATAGCGCACCTTGTTTGATTAAAGGTATAGGATCTATTACTCTTGATGGAAAGACTAATACTGATGATGTTTACTTTGTTAATGGATTGAAACATAATCTTTTGAGTGTTGTATAGTTAGTACATAAAGGATATCAAGTTTGGTTTACTCAGAAAACTTGTGCGATTAAGGATAAAGATGGAAATATAATTGGAATTGGATCTAGAACCAGAGGCAATGTATTTCAGTTGAACTCTACTGAGATGACATGTTTGATGACTAAAATTGATGATAGTTGGTTATGGCATAGGAGGTTTTGTCATGTAAACTTTGATAATACTGTGAAAGTAAGTTCTACACTTGCAGTAAGAGATTTACCTAAGATTATGAAGCCTACTAACATGATTTGCAAGGAATGTGTGATGGCTAAGTAGAAATGGAGTTCATTTCATAGCAAGAAGTTCACATCTATAGAGTTGGAGATTGTTCATACAGACTTGAGCGGTCCTACTAGGACTAGAAGATTCTATGGAGAAAGGTATTTTATGATTCTTGTTGATGATTTTACAAGAATGATGTGGATTGAATTTTTGAAAGAAAAATTTGAAGCATTTGATAAGTTTAAGGTCATGAAGAATAAAGTTGAGAATGAATCAGGAATGAGGATTAAATGTTTGAGATCTGATAGAGGTGGAGAATTTACATCTAAAGAGTTTAACACTTTTTGTGAAGTAAATGGTATTAAGAGATAGTTATCAGCCCATAGAACACCTAAACAAAATGGTATTGCAAAAAGAAGGAACAGATCAGTGACTGAAGCAGCTAGAGCTTTGTTGTTTGAAGGTGATTTGGAAAAGACATTTTGGAGAGAAGTAGTGAATACAATAGTATATACAATGAATAGAGTACAAATTAGAGTAGACACAAACAAGACACCTTATGAATTGTGGTTTGGACATGCACCCTCAGTTAAGTATTTTAGAATTTTTGGAAGTAGATTTTATATTAAGAGAGATGATGATATAGGAAAGTTTGATCCTAGAAGTGATGAAGGAATTTTTCTTGGATATTCTTTGAAAATAAAAGCATATAGATGGTACAATAAGAGAACTAACACTATTATTGAAAGTGCAAATGTAAAAGTTGATGAGAAGTTTAAAATTTAGGAAAGAATGCTTGATTATGAATTTGATGAAGGAACTAAACCTCAGCCTAACATTGAAACTACTAAACAATTTTTTGAGACTGATAGTGAATTGTTGAATGAAAGTCATGCTGAAGAAAAAAGAGAAGAATCTAGAAAAGAATCTATAGTTCAAGAAAGATTAGTGACTATCACACCTAACATGTATATATCAAGACATCATCTAGTTGAACAAGTGATTGGAAGTTTGGACAGAGGAGTTATGACTAGAAAGAAGGTACATTTATGTTTGATTTCTCAAATTGAACCTAAGTCTACTAAAGAAGCTTGTGAAGATGAACATTGGATTAAAGCTATGAAAGAAGAATTGGATCAGATTGAAAAGAACAAGACATGGGAATTGGTCCCTAGACCTAAAGAAAAAAATGTGATTGGAACTAAATGCGTATTCAGGAACAAGATGAATGAACTATTACCCAAATTCCCATGTATATGCAACTTTGGCTAAAACCTATTCCAAAATCTTTTTTTTTACCTTGCTAGGCATCCCTAAAATTTTCATGTTTTTATGTCCCTTCTGGTCTGAGCAATTTGTTTCATTCCTTGGTCTGCAGATCAAACTATTTGAAAATGTAGCCATTGTGCCAAAAATCCCTAAGTAACCCTAAGTCAGTTTCTATTTCCATGTTACTTTATCTCGGCCACTTAAATCCTCAAAAACCCATGTGTGCTTTATTCTCTTTGGTCGGTCGCAGGTTCTCTAAGTTCTCTGGCAGTTACCCCTTTTATTCGGTGATTTAGTGACTACATTGGTTCTCTTAGTCACCAAATGTTTAGTGGTTAAGTCTTAACATCCCATGACCCAGCAAAATAGCTAACCTTCCCTCAGTCGCATATTTGCTAATTTTTTTGGTGGTCACTTTAGTGGGGTCCCAGTCAAGAAGATCTGACGGTTGTCATGAATTTGCAAGGGTTTCTTCTAACACATGCAATCTTGTGATAGCCATCGATCTTCCCTTTTGTCCAGTGATTCATTTGCTAAGTGGGTCCACTACCATGTCATCCTATGTGGAAGCTTTTCATTAGTCAGTTGGTGATGATTTGGAAGTTCATCAGAGTGGGCCTAGAGGACTGTGTAGCTTTTAATCCAATGATCGACGCATGATCTCATAGAGTTTTTCTGACACATGAGATTATGTGCCGACCGTCAATCTTGATTTGTTGTCAGAGCTTCATTTAGTGGGTCCTTCCTTTCTGATGTGCTCACATTCAGTTGGTCACTGGGTGCACAGATGGAATATGTCAATGGGACCATGTCAAAATGTTTACAAGGATGTTAGTAGGATGAAGATCTACAGCTAGCATATCTTCGCATAGTCCTTTTCTAATTCATGTGATCTTGCACTGACCATTCAATCTGCCAAGTGTTGAGGTCCTATCAGTGGGTCTAGTGCTAGGTTAGGGTGACGTTCTCAATTTTCATTGGTCAAAGTAAAGGGAAAATCTATGGGACCATGTTGCCAGGTATGCTAACTTGCTCAAATGTGATTGGTTACCACATGCTGATGAAGACTTCTAGGTGGACTGATGTGTTAGTGGGGTCATATCTTAATGAAGATCTACAAAGGGCGTATGATCTGAAGGAATATTCAGTGGTCATTAGATCATGCACTCATCGTTAGATTGGGATCTCATTTTGAGTGGGTCCATTGTCAGAGCCTCCCAAGGTGTTTGTTGATGAGGTGGTCGAGGTGAATGAAGGATTGCCAAGTGGTGAATGGGCCCAGGGTTAGAAAAAATTAAATGAATTAGTGACTAAAGGGTTATTTCATGTTCACTAGACTTAACCAGGGTTGGTTAAAACAATTAACGGTCTTGGGACCAATGAGAAAAATGTAACCCGAGGTGAACTTGAGGTTAATTCTGTAGACGAATGGTTCCTAGGTAAATAAGAAGATCTAATGGTCATGTTTTAAAAGGAGATTTATATTTAAACATTAGCCATCGATGGAGGAAAAGTATGGTGCCACCTGCTAGCCATTAATATTTAAATTCAAATTTATTTGTTTGCAGGGTTTTGGCTAGGTTTTGATCCAATAGTCATTTGCGACAGAGTGGGTAGATAGAATTTATGTCTTCATGACATTTGTAGTTGAAAGAGGATGATGAGGAGGTCTAGGTGGCCATCTTTGGTCATTTATTGTTTTTTGAGAGTACCAAATCAGTGCATTCATGGTGGGCCAATTTGCAGAGAGGTAGATGAGTCTGGGTTGCTTGTCTGCAAGTTGATTTCAATCTAGGGATGGACACGTAAACTAAAATATCTGATCGGCCATGATGTTGTAGAGATACAATTATGATTAGATTTTTTTGAGTTATGGTTGGCTATTATTTTATGTCAAACATATGTAACCCTAGTTAGTTTTTTTACTCCTGCATGCATGCAGTTGAGTTGGTATATATTGTATTTTTGGAGCTTTTGAGCTTAGAGTTGGACAATTGTAGAAGAATTTCACTTTTCTTAAGGGTCATCTGTGGTATCATTCCTACCCTCTGACTTATATAATTGTAAACCTTTCATTGATAATTAAAATATTGTAGAGGTATTTTGTGACAATTCTTCATGTCCCTATACTTCCTTGCTCTGATTATCTCTTAGTGAATTGAAGTATATGATATTCAGTGATAACTTAGGGTTACTGATACCTCTCTCTTTCTACAATTTTGGGTATTATTGTGGGTGATTTGATTTGAATTCTCTTGTGGGTATACCTCAAGCCCCTGACTATCTATCTCATTCCTATACTGAGTTGTAGAGGTGAATGTTTGTTTGTAGGTCATAAACTATGTCTAAATTCTTAGGAATGCTATTGTTTGTGAGAGTTTTCTTCCTTTCCCTGAATAGCCTCTTTCTATTGTAGACCCTTCTATGAAACACTTATGAAAACCTATTCAGTGAGTTGTGATCTCCTAGACCTAAGTCGTTCATTAATTTCATCCTCTATACTGAGATCCAAACCCTAATTTCATTGTATCACCTAGTAGGTAGTTTGCTTTCAGTCATTTCCCTTTTTCAAGCATTCCTTCTATCCCTTTCCCTCAAAAGATTTAATTTTCATGTCTAGAAGAAAATTAAGGAGATTATCTAAGAGGAACCATTCTAGAACCTAGAGGTCTCACCTCAATTAGCATAGGTCCCACAACTTGGAGATGATTCCCATGTTATACTAGGTTATCAAGACTACGAGAGCTTGAAACAAGGGTGCAAACCTAGTGTACAAAAATTTTGGCTTGCCCGGTGGGACTACAAAGATTAGATTGAAGTTCAAAGGTGATCCTATTGGTTCATCTACAAAAGGATCAAGGAAGTTCAACACACAAGGACTATCAGTATAGACTCAAGCTCAAGGATACCCCACCTTGGTGCTAGTGTATAACAATTCAGGCACACCTGATGGGACTACAAAGATCAGATTGAAGTTCAAAGGTGCTCTTGTTGTTTCATCTACAAAAGGATCAAGGAAGTTCAATACAGAAGAAATATTAGTATAGAATCAAGCTCAAGGATACCCCACCTTGGTGTCAGTGTATAACAAATTCTGGCAAGCCCGGTGGGACTACAAAAGAAGTTCATTGTTTTAAGGTTATGCTATCTTTGATATATTGATTGCATAATACCAGCTTTTAGAAGTTGTTCTATCAAGTATATCTAGGGACTCCACTGATTTCAAAGATCCAGGCCAAGCTTGTTCAAGGTTTATGAGAAAGATTGAGACTAGAAGCTCAAAGCCCACTAAATTTTTACAGTTTCCCTCAAAAAGAAGTTACAAAGGTAGGTCAGCTCAAAGAACATCCCCTGCAAGGAGAGTTCACTCTACACCTCCTAATACTGTAGAAAGGAGACCTTTTCCCTTTCATTCTAGAAGAAGAGGCAGATCTCTAACTAGAGATCTAGAGGAAGATTAAAACCTAGTAGCAAATAAAGCTCACATAGTTGTTAATCTTCAGATTCCAACTCCTACAATAGCTAGATAGTTTTCTTTTGCACCATTCAATCAAGGGAGTCCATTAGCCTTCTCTCAACATCATGATATGCCCTTGGTGGCACTAAAGAGTATACCTAATTTCACAGGTGAAGGGCAAAAAACTTCTTTTAAGCACATAAGAGATGTGACCACCATCTATAAAATACACAACATAACTCAAGAAGATGTGAAAACAAAATTATTAGCAGCCTCTCTGAAAGGTAAGGCTCTTGAATGGTTTAGAACTCTAACTATTGGTTCTATTACTTCATGGGATGAGTTAGGAGATGCACTAAGTAAGCATTTTGAGGATAAATCAGATAACTTGTCTCTGGTAGAATAGTTCACAACAATTAGGAGAGACCCTCAAGAGCAAATGATAGATTACAATAGTAGATTGCTCAAAACATGGAATAGAATTCCAGTCTCTGTGAGGCCATTAGTTGACCATGTTTTTCTATATTCCTTACAAAGTTTGAATGGTTAGATTTTTGTCATGATCCAATCTATGGGTGGTATTTCTTTACCCCAAGCTTTTGACATAGCTGTCAAGGCTGAAAATTGTTTAATCCAAGTAGACATGATTGCTAGAAGGCCACCAATGCCCATTTTTCCTAGCCTTCAACCCCTTGAACCTGCACAAGTACCCCCATTCACCCCTATTCCCACCATATTGGCACCTCTGGCTAGTACCAGTGGTCAAGAGCTAACAACTATTTTTTCTCAAGAGCTATAAGAGATAAAGAATAGTCAACAGAGAAGTCAACAAGAGATGACAAACTTGTTGCAGACCTTGACTAAAGAGGTCACAAATCTAAAGAAACAAGGTCAAGCAAACAAACCACCATTCTAGCCACAAGGCCAAGGTCCTAATCAACAATATCAAAATCAAGGACAACCTTATTAACAAAATAGGCCACCATATCAAGGAGGCTATCAAGGACAAAGATAAATTTTTAATCAAAGACCATTCCAACCATATAACTCTACACCTCTAAATTCTATAAATTTAGTGAGGGCCATGGTTCCTACTCAAAATAATATGGCTATGGATAATGAATGGTTTTTTCCTTGTAATCAACCTCATAATTAGGCTACATGTTCAAATGGATGGATGAACCAATCTCTAATGGTTCAAAATACCTCACAAGCTCAATCAGAGGCTTCATCCAGTGGATCAGTTCCCCAACAAGAATCACAAGAAAAATAAACTACTCTCTTTAATTGGGAGCAACCAGACTTCAATGGAGTCAATGATTAAGCTACTTTTGTTGCCTATACAAGAGAAAAAAGAAGAGCTCAAGACATGGAAAGAACAGATTCCAATGCCAAAGCCACTACATCTACAGATCCACTGCAACAAGCTAATCTCATCACACCTAAGGAGGCTCCTGCCATCACAAGCAAAGAAGGCCAATAGTCCAAAGAAGTGGAGCCCATCATAGTGAAAGCACAACAAAGAGTACACACTATGACACCTTTTAATATTGTAGACAACATGAAGAAGGTGAACATTACCATGTCCATGTGGGACTCTTTGGCTCTTCCAGGATAGCCTGAAATCTTGAAGAAGGCCATGACTAAAGTAACAACTACTCAACCTGCAAAAGAAGTTGCAAAGCCAGTGTTGGTTAACACTGATCAAGAAAAGGAATCTCCAAGTGGAAACTCCAAGGCCAATGCCATGCAAGGTAGGAACTAAAAGCCACGTCCCTTTTATGTGTCTCTAATTATTGGAAAATCTTTAGTACATAATTGTATGGTAGATAGTGGAGCTACTAGCACTGTAATTCCCAAGAAAGTAGCTGACCAATTAGGACTGAAATATGAACCCTTCCAAAAGAAGGTCACACAACTTGATGGATCCTCAGTCAATACTATAGGTGTGGCTAAGGATACCAGTTTAATCCTTCATGCTAGTCCTAATTTTTCCATCCTCCTTGATATATATCATAGATCTCCTTGCATTATTTGTCATATGTTTTTCAAGGGAGTTTACAGCCAAGATAGGAGGCTACCTATCTTCTGACTGGTCTCACATGCTCTTTCATACAAGGTATGGAACCAAGGTCACCATTAAGTCAAAACCATTGGTAGCACACCATATAGAGCCATATGTATCCAATGCCATCAATGTAAACTACCCTATATTTGATAATAGTGACTTCCAAACCATTAGTGAAGCAAACACAAAGATAGAAAGTATCCCTAATTATTTTCTTGATGAAAGAGCTTCAGAGGTCCAAGAAAATCTTGTTTGGGATTTTGGTTTGGGAAGTTATTTGATACAAGAAAGTAGATCCATAGAGCCATCCTTCTCAAAGAGGACACTGATTCAGAGGATCAGAATAATTAGGTTTGGGAACTATTTTTTGATGGAGCTAGAAGTAGACATTGTTCTGGTGGTGGTGCTATGCTAGTTTCCCCAAAAGGAGAAAGGTATTATACTACCTTTAGATTTAGTTTCTCCTGCACTAGCAATATTGCAGAGTATGAAAGTCTAGTCAATGGAGTAGAGTTGGCTATGAAAAGAGCGCTTAAGGCCTTAAAATTTTATGGTGATAGTGAATTAGTTGTCAGCCAAGTAAGAGCAATAAGTGCAACCAAAAATGACACTTTGAAAGCAAACAAACATAGAGTTTTAGATGTAATTGAAGATTTTTGTGCTATCAATATTGTTGCTATCCCTAGGAAACTAAATCAAAATGCAGATAGGTTAGCTACTGTTGGACCTCAGTATGATATTCCAAATAGCATTTCAAAAGAAGTGGATCAACAACATATCAAAGTGATTGTCAGACCCTCTATTCCTGATAATGATGTCAATTGGCAAGTGTTTGACAATGATGAACAAATTCTACAATTCTTGTTTTAGGAAGATGTTTTTTCAGAGCATAATTGAGATAGGCTATCACAAAACTATGGTGATCAAGTGATACAACTAAAGTCCAACAAGATGTCTAGAGGTATTTTTACCCTAGAGACTGTCTTCAACAAGGATGATAAAGTTAAGAGAAGCAAAGCTGGCCTGGTAGTTCAAGAAGAACATTGTGTTGAATTGGAGTTGGAACCAGGTAAAAGCTTACAATTTGGAAAGGTGAACACTGAATTGGAAAAGCAAGCTTATACCCAATTATTCAAAGAATTCAGTGATTTTTTTACATGGAAATATGAAGACCTCAAGGGTTTTGATCCTGCCCTTTCTCAACACACTATTGAATTAGAACCTAATGCTAATCCAGTAAGACAAAAGCAAAGGCCTGTTAATCCCAAGCTTGAGCCACTTATGCATAAAGAAGTACTCAAACTAATAGAAAGTGGTATCATCTACCCCATTAAGCATACTAGTTGGGTTTCCAACCTTGTTCCTATCAGGAAGAAGAATGGGGAGTTGAGGTTATGCATTGACTTTAGGGATCTTAATAGGGACTCCCTAAAATACCGCCATCCATTACCCTCTATGGAACAAATCTTACAATGTGTCTTTGGATTCGAGAGATTTTCATTATTGGATGGCTATTCAGGATACAATCAGATCCTAGTGAATGAAGAGGATTAATATAAGACTGCATTTACAACCAAGTGGGGAACCATGGCTTATCAAAAGATGCCCTTTGGTTTGTCAAATGCAGGTGCCACATTCCAGAAGGCAATGGATATGGCCTTTAAAAGCCTCATGTACAAGTTTTTGCTGGTCTACTTGGATGACATAACTATCTATTCTAAGCATGCAACAGATCACATCAAACATTTGAGGAAGATTTTTGAAAGATGTAGAGAGTTTGGGATATCTCTTAATCCAAAGAAATGTGTGTTTACAGTTCATGAAGGGAAATTGTTGGGATATGTAGTATCCAAAGAAGGAATTACACTAGATCCTAAGAGAATTGCAGCCATCCTAGAGCTACCATTGCCACATCACAAGAAAAGTCTCCAATCTTTCATAGGAAAGATTAATTTTGTTAGAAGGTTCTTGCCTAACATTGAATATTTACAAAAGCCTTTGACAACCATGTTAAAGAAGAGTTCAGCTTTTAGTTGCACCAAAGAAGGGAGAGTTAATTTGCAAGCTATCAAAGAAGCCTTAACAAAAGCCCCTGCTCTCCTAAACCCAAATTTTAGTAAGGATTTCATCCTTTATGCTTATGGAGGTCATAATGCTATGTCTGCAATGTTGACTCAAGAAAATTTAGATGGATTGGAGCAGCCTATTGCTTTCTTTAGCAAAGGTTTAGAAGAATATGAATAGAGATACTCTTTTGTAGAGAGACATGTACTTGTTGTGGTAAAGAGCCTTAAAAAGTTTAAATATATGTTGACCCATAGCAAGGTACACTTGAAAGTTACTCATCCAAGTGTCAAAGAATTTTTACTTTCCAAGGACCTAAATGAGAAAAGAGCTGGTTGGATCACCAAGGTGATGGAATATGACATAGATATTCAAACTACCAAGCTGGTTAGAGGAAGAGGTCTTTGTGAGCATTTGGCATTAGATGAGAGTTCAAAGAAATCAGAGCAAATAGATGCATCTTTGGTGGTGCATTCTATAGAAGAACAAGCCAATGCAACAAGATGGTTGCTTAATATGATCAATTATTTAAAGATAGGACAATGTCTTGCAGGCCTGGATTTAGCAAAAAGAAGATACTATAGATTGCAATATATTCCTTTTGTGTTGATAGATGAATTTCTTTTCAGAAAGGGTCACAATGGTGTCATTTTGAGATGCATTGATTTAGAAAAGATAGCAGACATCCTATTTGAGTTTCATGATGGACCTTCTGGAGGCCATTTCCCTCCTAGGACTACTACTTTTAAAATCATGAGGGCTGGATACTATTGGCCATCTATCTTTAAGGATAGTCATGAGCACATGAGAAAATGCATCAAGTGTGCCATGTCTGGAGGAAAAGAAAGGCTTGCAGCCTTGCCCCTACAACTAGTCAAAACAAAGCAACCTTTTATGAAGTGGGGCATAGATTTCATTGGTATGATTAATCCTCCATCTAGTGCAAGACATAAGTGGATAATCACTGCAACAGATTACTTCACTAGGTGGATAGAGGAAATTTCTTTAAAAGAAGCAAATGAGAATGCTATATTGAGTTTTTATGATGATATAATTCATAGATTTGGCACTCCATACTCTATAATATCAGATAATGCATTAGCATTCATAGGCCTCAAATTCTTAGAGTGGGCAGTCAAGAATAGCATCTATCAGAATACCAATTCAAATTATTACACTCAAGGCAATGGTTTGGTAGAATCAACAAATAAGAATTTGATTAAGATAATCAAGAAGACTCTCCAAGACAACTAAAGGTATTGGCATACTAAACTAAGGTCTACCTTATGGCTAGACAAAATTACTCCAAAGAAGATCATTGAGAATTCTCCTTATGTGTTAGTATATGGCAAAGAGGCCAAGTTGTCTATCACAGTTGAATTTCCAGCTCTGGACTTGGCTACTTAGTATGCCCTATTTGAAGAGGAGGATCCCTTACTGATCAGATATGCTCAGTTGATGGAATTAGAGGAAATTAGAGACAAACCAATGTAGGATATGGAATTCCATAAGATCTAAACAAAGAAAAGTTTTGAGAAAAGAGCCAGGGTCAAAAACTTCAAGGTTGGGGATGTAGTCCTCAAGTGGGATGAGTTCAAATCGAGGCTTGGCAGACATACCAAATTTGATTCGATTTGGAGTGGACCATTTATTATAATAGATTACAAGGGATCCAATGCTTTCTAGCTATCAAATCTTGAAGGAGTTCCCCTGCCTATCTCAGTAAATGGATTCCACTTGAAGCCTTGCTTTGAGGTTAATCCCTCTCTATAAATTCTTGTAAATATGTGTTTTTCTTCTTTCTTTCCCTATTTTCTAGGTTAGTTTCCTACTTTTCAAGAAGTCCCTATGCACAAGTTCTATCTCCCTATGAGAATTTTTTACTTTTTTATGACCCCATGCCCAATGGATTATGTCAAGGCCACTATTTTTCCATGTCTACTAGGCTGACATCCAGCAAAAATTGCCAAAATGTTACCCCAATTCCCATGTACATGAAAATTTGGCTAAAACCTATTCCAAAATCTTTGTTTTTACCTTGCCAGGCATCCCTAAAAATTTCATGGGTTTATGTCCTTCCTTCTGGTCTCTACAATTTGTTTCATTCCCTGGTCTGCAGGTCAAAATATTTGAAAATGTAGCCATTGTGCCAAAAAACCCCGAAGTAACCCTAAGTTAGTTTCTATTTTCATGTTACTTTATCTTGGCCACTTAAATCCTCAAAAACCCATGTGTGCTTTATTCTCTTTGGTTAGTCATAGGTTCTCTAAGTTCTCTGGTGGTTACCCCTTTTATTCGGTGATTCAGTGACTACATTGGTTCTCTCAGTCACCAAATGTTTGGCGGTTAAGTCTTAACATCTTGCAACTGAGTGAAATAGATAACCTTCCCTTAGTCATGTATTCGCTAATTTTTTTAGTGGTCACTTTAGTGGTGTCCCAGTCAGGAAGATCTGACGGTTGTCATGAATTCGCAAGGGGTTCTTCTAACACATGTGATCTTGCGATAGCTGTCGATCTTCCCTTTTGTGCAGTGATTCATTTTCTAAGTGGGTCCACTACCATGTCATCCTATGTGGAAGCTTTTCTTTGGTCGGTTGGTGATGATTTTGAAGTTTGTTAGAGTGGGCCTAGAGGACTGTGTAGCTTTTAATCCAATGATCGGTGCATGATCTCATAGAGTTTTTCTAACACATGAGATTATGCACCGACCGTTGATCTTGATTTTTTTTCAGAGCTTCATTCAGTGGGTCCTTCCTTTCTGATGTGGTCATGTTTGATTGGTTGTTGGGCACATAGCTGGAATATGTCAGTGGGACCATGTTAGAATGTCTGCAAGGATGTCAGTAGGATGAAGATCTATGGCTAGTGTATCTTCGCATAGCCCTTTTTTGATGCATGTGATCTTGCACCGACCATTCGATCTACCAAGTGTTCAGGTCCTGTTAGTGGGTCCAATGCCAGGTTGGGGTGCCATACTCAATTTTCATTGGTCAAAGTATAGGGAAAATCTATGGGACCGTGTTGCTAGGTATGCTAACTTGCTCAAATGTGATTGGTTGTTGCATGCTGATGAAGACTTCCAAGTGGACTAATGTGTCAGTGGGTTTATAGTTTAATGAAGATCTACGGTGAGTGTATGATCTGAAGGAATATTCAGTGGTCATTAGATCATGCACCCGCCATTAGATTGGGATCTCAGTTTGAGTGGGTTGGTTGTTAGAGCCTCTTGAGGTGTTTGTTGATGAGGTGTTTGGGGTGAATGAAGGATTGCCAAGTGATGAATGGGGCCATGTTCACTAGACTTAACCAGGGTTAGTTAAAACAATTAGCGGTCCTACGACTAATGAGAAAAAGGTAACCCAAGGTGAACTTGAGGTTAATTCTAAAGACAAATGGCTCCTGGGTAAATAAGAAGATCTAACAATCATGTTTTAAAAGGAGATTGAGATTTAAAAATTGGCCGTCAATGGAGGAAAATCATGGCACCACCTGCTAGCCATTAATATTTAAATTCAAATTTATTTGTTTGCAGGGTTTTGGCTAGGTTTTGATCCAATAGTCATTTGCGATAGAGTGGGTAGATAGAATTTATGTCTTCAGGACATTTGTAGTTGAAAGAGGATGATGAGGAGGTCTAGGTGGCCATCTTTGGTCATTTCTTATTTTTTGAGAGTACCAAATCAGTGCATTCATGGCAGGCCAATTTGTAGAGAGGTAGATGAGTCTGAGTTTCTTGTCTACAGGTTGATTTCAGTATAGGGATGGACACGTAAACTCAAATATCTAATCAACCCTGATGTTGTAGAGATACAATTATGATTAGATTTGTTTGAGTTAGGGTTGGCTATTATTTTATGTCAAACATATGTAACCCTAGTTAGTTTTTTGACTCCTACTTGCGTGCAGTTGAGTTGGTATATATTTTATTTTTGGAGCTTTTGAGCTTAGAGTTGGACAATTGTTGAAGAATTTCACTTTTCTTAAGGGTCATCTATGGTATCATTCCTACCCTCTAACTTATACAGTTGTAAACCTTTCATTGATAATTAAAATATTGCAGAGGTATTTTGTGACAATTCTTCATGTCCCTATACTTCCTTATTCTGATTATCTCTTAGTGAATTAAAGTATATGATGTTCAGTGATATCTTAGGGTTCCTAATCCCTCTCTCTTTCTACAATTTTGTGTATTATTGTGGGTGATTTGATTTGAATTCTCTTGTGGGTATACCTTAACCCCCTGACTTTTTGTCTCATTCCTATACCAAGTTCCAGAGGTGAATGTTTGTTTGCAGGTCATAAACTGTGTCTAAATTCTTAGGAATGCTATTGTTTGTGAGAGTTTTCTTCCTATCCCTAAATAGCCTCTTTCTATTGTAGAACCTTCTATGAAACACTTGTGCAAGCCTATTCAGTGAGTTGTGATCTCCTAGACCTAAGTTGTTCATTAATTTCATCCTCTATACTAAGATCCAAACCCTAATTTTGGTGTATGACCTAGTAGGTAGTTTTCTTTCAGTCATTTCCCTTTTTCAAGCATTCCTTCTATCCCTTTCCCTCAAAAGATTTAATTTTCATGTCTAGAGGCAAATTAAGGTGATTATCTAAGAGGAACTAGCCTAGAACCTGGAGGTCTCATCTCAGTTAGCATAGGTCCCACAACTTGGAGATGATTACCATGTTATACTAGGTTATCAAGACTACGAGAGCTTGAAACAAGGGTGCAAACCTAGTGTATAACATGAAAAAGGAGAAGTAATTAGAAAGAAAGAAAGATTGGTATGTAAGGGATACTCATTGCAAGAAGGAATTGACTGTGAAGAGACTTTTGCCCCTATGGCAAGACTTGAAGCAGTAAGAATGTTTTTGGCTTATGCAGCATTTAAGAAATTCAAAATGTATCAGATGGATGTGAAGTCATCATTTCTGAATGGTGAATTAGAAGAAGAAGTCTACATTGAGTAGCCTGAAGGTTTTCCTTTGACTCAAGAAGGATACATGGTATGTAAACTAAAGAAAGCATTGTATGGACTAAAGAAAGCACCTAGAACTTGGTATGCTAGATTAGATAAGTATTTGGTAAAGTTGGGATTTAAAAAAGGAACAGTTGATAGTAACTTATATACAAAAGAAATTGAGAATGGATTGTTAGTTTTGGTTATTTTTGTTGATGACATTATTTTTGGAGGAGAAGATGAAGCTAGTGACAAATTTTTTGATGAAATGAAGAAAAAATTTGAAATGAGTATGATTGAAGAAATGAAATACTTTTTGGGATTACAAATAACACAAAACAAAGATGGTATCTTTATAAGTCAGACAAAGTACTTGAATGATTTGTTGAAAAGATTTGGTATGGATAATTGTAAACCAATTGGAACACCTATACTTACAAGACATAGACTATCTAGTAAATATGAGACACCAGGAGTTGAGAAAAAGAAATACAGATCTATGATTGGTGGATTATAGTACTTGACACACACTAGACCAAATATACAACATTTAGTTGGAAGGGTAGCAAGATTTCAAGCTAAACCTAGAGAGTCACATTATGCAACAATAAAGAGGATATTGAGATATCTTAGAGGCACAATGGACTGTGGACTATGGTATGAAACTTCTAATGATTTTACCCTATGTGCATATACTGATGTTGATTGGGGAGGCAGCATTGATGACAAGAAAAGCACCAGTGGTGGAGCCTTTTTTCTTGGAGGAAGATTAGTTTCTTTGTTGAGAAAAAAGAAAAATTATATCTCATAGAGTACAACAGAAGGAAAATAAGTAGCAGCAACAAACAACTGTAATCAGATAATTTGGATGAAGCACATGTTGATGGACATTGGAATCAAGTTTGATGGGCCTATTATCATACATTGTGACAATACAAGTACAATGAGTATGTCTAAGAATCCTATATTACCTTCTAAAACAAAGCATATAGAAATCAAGTATCATGTTGTAAGAGAGAAAGTTGCAGATAAAGAAGTTAGAATTGAGTACATAAGCACAAAGGAGTAGATAGCAGATATTTTTACAAAGCCTTTGCCTAAGGATACATTTGAGTATCTTAGAGGTATGCTTAGGGTTATGCCCCAACCTACTTTTGAGTAATGATGTATTTGGTTGCATCCGTCTGGTGGAATATGGCCCTATCTATTTTTTGGATTGGATGTTGGTACTTCCTCTATGGGGGAGTATGTGTATTTGAGCTGAGTCATTAAGGACTCTAGTGTATATTTTTTTCTAAACAGTGTCTTTTGACATTGAGCTATTGTTTGACATAGTGATAGAATTTATGTCATTGATGTCAATGGGGGAGAGAATCATGAAAAACATTGAAGAACTACATTTGTTTGAGAGATTGAATAGCATAACAAAGCAAGATTTGATTAATGAAGAGCAGCAAAGTAGTTGAGCAGTAGTGATTGGATTTTCAGAACATTGGATGTTTTTCATCTATGTTGCCATCAACTCCAATGGGGTAGATTGTTAGGAATTAAATTTGAAGCCTTTTTCAATCATTCTATAGTAGTAGTTGTTGCATTCATGGCTATGATTGTCATTGATGTCAACACAGTGATATTCTGGAGTTTAGCAGAGAAGCAGGCATAGTTTTGTTTTGCGCACATGTTATATTGTAAATTGAGTTATGTGTAGTTGATAGTATGTTCTTTGGTGTGTTATTAGCCTAGGGTTAAGAGTGAAAAATGAAATTCATTTATTATTGAAAGTTATAAGCATTTTGGTGGAAGCAATATTCTGGCAGTGTTCCTGAGTAGCGGTTTTTGGTAATCGGAGGATATCTCCTAATCAGGATGGAATCTGATTCTGCATAGTTAAAGGAAAGTTTGAGATTCATTAGTGGTGATGTGGTTCATAGAAAAAACTTTGAGGTCACAGGATTGGAAAGTTATTGTATCTGGAAGCCGACATTTTTTATGTAAGCTTTGATGTAGTGTGTCAAGAAATTATTATTTTGTATTTGCATGCCGACTCATTTGTAATTATTTGAGTGTGGTATAAAGGAAATAATGTTTTCCTTGTTGTGATAGGGAATTTTAATAGTTGTGATAAGAAATTATGAAACTTGTGATGCGAATGTATGCATGAAGTGAAGAAAAGAACTAATTTAGTGATGAAGGAAGACTTGCGAAGTACAAAGATCTGGATTTGTGATCTTGTGTAGTAGAGAGTGTAGTTTTGGCACAGTATGAAGGAGGTAACATATTTCATATTATTTTGTTGAATAATCCTAAGATCTATTGGACAATGAGTTCAGAGATCTTGCCTTGAAGCCGTTTGTGCAGTGGGTCCTTTTGTCTTCCATAACTCCTAACAGGGTTAGAATCTTTTAACAGGGATTCAAAATCTCCTAATAGAGATTCATATGTACTGAATGTATTTCATAAGACTCCTAATAGGGTCCATCCTCTAACAAGGAACTTTCATATTAGTGCCTCATTTTTTGGGCATCATTCCCACTAGGGTTTAATCTTTGATCAAGAGGTTCCCTAGTTAACATATCTTGTGTTATTGTGTCATTGTGTATGATTATCTTTCTATGGTTGGTTACTTCATTGATTATATGGTTTAAATATATTGAAGTTGATATTGAAGTTGATGTTGATAAATGGTTTAATTATCAGATAACTAATTCACCCCCCCCCCCTCTCAGTTATCTTGGTGGTCTTTACTTTCTAACAAATGTATTGTTTATCTAAGTAAGAATAAAGACTAAACTGGTAGGCTTAACTAAGCAAAAGTGAAGAAATCTAGTTTAAGCTAAGTGTTGTTAGTATCAACTAAGCTAGTATATGCCGAGTAAATTTAGTGTTGACCGAGCACTATTTAATTGTCGAGGAAGAAAGTATTAGCCGAGGAAATAATTTTTGTGGTGACTGAGCTTTCTTGTAAAGACTAAGAAGTTGAACACAGTATTCATTGAGGATCAGTATTTTACATTTGATGAAGAATTTAGATTTCCAGCTGACATTGTTGAATTCTTGGATTATGTAAAACATGTTGACTTTATTTATTAATTGTATGAAAGCATTTATTGCACTGTAAAACATTTTATTATAAATCTATTGAGAGATTTGAGATATTTCTAGAAGGATAGCCGAAGAACATAAAGTAGGATAGATTCAATGAATCTAACCTAACCTTAAGATCTATGAAGGAGATTAAGCGGCACAAGATGTATTGACCTAATGGAGAAAGTATTAAGGGCACCTAAGCATGAGGTTGAAAAAGAGAAGAGAAGCAAATGATGAAGTGGATGCTAGAAGTATTGTTGATGTTATTGACTGTCTAAGTGGAGAAGGCTGAAGGAGAAGTGTTGTGATTTCTTGAAGAGAGTTCTGAGTAGATCAGTGATGGGGATCGAAAGGTTGATAGTCAGTAAGACAACATATGTGTACAGAATTAGATCTGATATTTGCAAAGTGAGTTTTATGTTTCTCAAATCAATATTACTGCTACATTCTAACCATTGTAATAGTCAAAATCATTTTAACAGATTCACCTAACAATCATAGGTATAAATCCTTTGAACAAGGTTTCATTCTAATGGAGTGTATGTAAGTCCTATAATAAGCTGTACTTTTAACAGACTAGTTTAAATACTTTAATTGGGTCACATTTGACAGTGTTTTTTTGTAACCTTTCACAAGGTTGGCTTTTCACCGAGCTCACTTCAGAAGAGTGAACATAATAGTAACAAGTTACAAAGTGGTTTTTCCCAAACTCGGTTTCCACTATAAATCATGGTGTTGATACTTGTGTGAATGTTTTGGTTTGAACATTTCTATGTTTTACAAGTTAGATGCTATTAGATAAGTGGACTCCACTATTATGTAATGCCCAAAATCCACTAGGCATTACACAACTTATTTTCTTCTTTATTAATTTTGAATGTTCAGATTTTACTTCTAAACCAAATAGTAGGAAAATATAGTAAAAGTTTTATTTTTAAAACAGAAACAAGAGAATCCTTAAATGATAAGTATTCATAGAAACTTTTATTCCACTACGTAATGTAAAGCAGAATTGAGTAGTAATTTTTAGGAAATTTAAATTATAAAAAAAAGAACTTTTATATAACAAATCATCATTTTAACTATAATATCTTTTAGAGAATTTTACATAGAATTTGAAGGCAAATAAATCAATAATACTTCTCATAAATTATCTTCTTGGAAAATTGGAAGATTCAAATTTATTTATTAAACTGAACATTTTCAACCCAAATAAATTTTGATAACATAAATGTAGGATACTAATTTTAAGTACCATTTTAGATTACAACAATTTAACTTTTAAAGAACATTAATTCAAATATGAAATAACTTTGAAATACAACAGTAGCAAATCCTTTTCACTTTTACAATTACATTATCCTTGAGTACAATAGGAGTAGTACAAGACTACTTAAACTCAATATATTAGTATCAATTCTTTAAAATTATTTCTTTCATCTTTAACTTAAAACTTCAATTTTGAACTTCATCTTCACATCATGCATAAACCTACAACACAAAGGCTTCTACCACATGACCATGGAGGCTCACATCTCAGCCTAGGCCATTTCATGGCCACCCCTGTGCTAGGGGAAACAAGAGTGGATAGGTGACAAACATGCAACTCACATAAACATTCAAACAACACATTTAGAGAAGTACATATGAAATTTTACTCCCTTTTTTCCCAAGCTTACACAAAGGATCAAACTTAGATAAATAGATGGGTGATGGTGGAAAATTCACATATGGAGACACCTTACTCATACATAAATAAACAAAATTTTTCATACTTTCTTACATGCCTTCACAAGGCTTCCCCCAACCAACATCTCAACATCAAGAGTATAATCAAATCCCTTATGGCCCCCAAAATAAAACATGAGTAGGCTCTCAAGGATGCTCGTACATCCTAGCTATCAACATATGGACTTCCCAACTAGGCCCATCACCCTAAGACCACCCTTAAATTCTCCCAAGAATGAGAAGTATCTTTCACACCCATAAACATATAGCAAGAACAAGATGGTAAAACAAGAACAATCCATAAAATCACATTGAAATAGTACAATTCAAGATTCACACATAAGATACAAAAAATTACAATATTCACACAAGTTTTATCTTCTCAAAGAAATTCCACAAACATATACATGATATAATTCACCAACCTTTCTCCTATGCAATGGAAAATTGGTGGTTTGTAGAAAATATTTCCCTTGGTACCTAGCTTGCTTCCTTTTTCCCCAAAACACTTAGCAATTTTCTCAAGTACTTCTCTCTCTCTCCCCAAAAACTAGCAAAGCCAAGAAGAGTCCTAAATCCTATACCTTTATTCCTAAAAGACTTCATCATTTCTCTCTCATTCCCTCATTCCTAAGCAAGCTAGTTTCTAGATTCTAGCTCCCATGACACTTGCCCTAGCCATGGACAAGGAATGTAAAACAAAACATGGAAAGGTGTGATATCCTAGAAACATTGCCCAATTTCGTGTATACAAAAAATGGTCCATTTAGAGAGGCAAAATAGTGGTCTAGGGAAGTGGAAATGGTAAAAATAGACCCCCTAACCCATGTACATGACTTGGGGCACTAAAACCCAACCTTAACTACCCCCTAGGACTCCCCATAACCCCTCAAAAACCTTTGTTAAGCTATCATCCGAAAATGGCATAATGATGACTTAAATCTTGATTCTCTAAACCATTATCAAGCCTAGAGATTCCCAAAATAGCCCAAGGGAAAAGGGTGGGGTCCATATTCCAGTAGGGCATGCCATGTCACAAAAGTGTCAAGTGACAACTCATAGAATTTACACATCATATTACATACTTGGCATGCCTAGTGGACATTTAACATTAACATTTTAACAAAAAGAAATTACATCTAATATTATATTTACAAGCATTTAGCATCCACATACACACATGTATCACTTTTAGAAATAAAATCACATAAAAATGAGGTTGTACTCTTCTTTAGAGCCGACCATGGTTTTAAACTGTTTCATATAGACCCATCCTTGTTTCCCCGTTTTACAACCTTGGTCACAACCTGCACACTCAATTTAGATGTGAGTACCACATAAATCCAATGTATATATAATCATATCAAACATCAAGAAGATACAATAATAGCATCTATACTCAATACATAAAAAAATTGCATATCATGAATCATAAACGTATTCCTAAGTTAACCATCGAACCATTGCACTATCAACATTTACTATTATATAAGATAACATTACGAATGTTGAATTTAGAATGCATATAAAGAGTACCAATAACATCATTATCATATATAATAACTATCTCATATGGTCTAATGATAGGAAGAAAAATCCAAAATATGTCAAATGTCTCTAAACAAAGTATCAACAAGGTAAGCCAAATGTTGAAACAATAGTCAAGCTAGGATGGGTCAGGGTGGGACCTCACATCCTCCACCCCTACACATGAATTTCCTCCTTGAGTTTGTCAAATAGATGGGGGTATTGTTTTCTCATCTTTGATGTGTCCTCCCAAGATGCTTTGAAGCTGTTGACATCTGATTGCTGTCTAGATGACCTGAATGACAATCTCTCACAATGTACCCCACGGCACCGCATGAATAACATGGTCCTCTAGCTTGGAACTAACTCCCCTAAATTCTAGACTATTGCTGCCCACTTGTCATACTAAATCTACTGAAGCCATCTCTAGATGACCAAGTTTGAGTTTCCTAGTCACATCAGGGACTCTACTAAGACTACTGCTGTTGTTGTGGTGTGCTAGAGTTCTCTTCATTTCCCTTCCAGTGGGATTTCTGGAAACTAGAGTACTATGGTATGAAACTATGGTTCTGTGACCTATCTTGTGTATAATTAGACCTATTATGGATCTCCTCAGCTATCATGGCCCTCTCTACTATATCATGAAAGTCACCTAATGGTACCATCCACACTCTATCATCTATGACATAGTTCAACCCCTTAATAAAGTGGTTGACTTGGAGTTTACCATCCTTCATGTAATCAACATAAGGAAGGAGCTCAAGAAACCTGCACTCATACTATGCTAGTGATAATCCTCCCTGCTGTAGGTCATGATACTCGTTGATGCGATGCTGTCTAAAATGCTGTGACATATATCAGGTTTAGAATCTCTCCATGAAGGTCTCCCATGTGAGGGTATCTATGACAAGATGACTCTTATATTCCTCTTGCCTCCACCATGTAGAGGTAGTCCCCCTTAGCATGTGAACTACAAGTCGTGCCTTAAGGTTTCTCTCATAAGGGCGCAACCCAAAACATCTCTCAAGGCTAAAAATCCAACCCTCGACATCTTCTCCTTCTGTGGATCATGAAAAGGGTGGTGGCTCAAGTCGTAAGAGGTTTCTGATTTGGTCCCCTATATCACGGGGCACTCTCAACACTATCACTAGTGGTGGCTCCGACATGTGTACAGACTCATCCCCATGATTTTCCTTGTCCTCTACTCATTTAGGTGGGGAACTCCTACTCCACTCCCAGACCTTAGCCTTCTCACCTCTTGGAGGCAATCTATCCATAATTATATCAACCAAACTTTATAATGCATTAAAGATGTCCTGCTTGGGATTAGGTGGTGGTATAGGAGGGGTGCCCTACATGTCACCTACTCCCTTAGATGTACATTCATCTTCCTCTATTGCCACACATCTACATCTAGGTCTCTACCCACGTCGGTGAGCACTATGCATTGTACACAATCAAATGGTGCACTTCTCTAAGTCATTACAACCAAGGGAATCCATGAAGATGAAACCTTAGAAAGCAACCTAGAGCTCTCTATGCATGGAGTTGCAAGATTATTTTAAGTTTTCTCTCACCTAGAGCTATTAAGCTAATGACCTTGCTAGTCAACCACACAATGAGAGATTCAAATGAAGACAAGGGCAAGAATGCCAATATCCCCAAGAATCCAATTGAAATGCAATGCAAGTAAGCTAAGAATGAAAATGCAAGCTAGTTTATGGAAATGAAAGTACAAGCTATGCTATGAAAAGGAAACTACAAGTATTACAAGGCCTTCTGAATTAAGCTAGATGAAGTAATCTAAAGCATAAAGGAAATCTATACTATGAGTGCCATGATAATGAAACTAAGATGTAAGAAATGAAACTAGAATAACATGTAGATGTAAAAGCCAAGAATGCTCCAAATCTTCAAAAGCTCCAAAGTGACCTAGAAAACCTACAACATAATATTAGCATAAAAGATTGATCATGAAAATGAGGAAGAGAGCTCTTCTTTTATAGGAAATGAGAAAGAATGGACCATGGAGTTTAAGAGGTAAAAGTCTCAATCAAGGGTGGAGCTTGAAAGAGGAGCAATCCATGTGCACAAATATCCTCCAATGAGAAAATAAGAGTTGACTTTTGTGTCCATATGAGACAAAAAGTGCTTTTCTTCTTTTTATAAAATAAGAATAATGCTTTATTTGTGCAACTTAGGATAAGTGGAAAAGTGGGGGCTTTTTATTTAATAAAAGGGGAGGAAATATTCCTTTTAAATAAATAAAAACTTAGGATAAAATGGTTAGCCCAAGGCAAATAATTGAAAATGATAAAATAGGATTTGATCAAGGAAATTGATATAATTGATAAAATGTTGATTTTTGAAAATATCGATTCAGGGATTTGATAAATTTCTGAATGGGGGCCCAAAGTCTAGGTGACCATTTTAAGGTGCATACACACATGACTGGAGGCATCCTACTATTGGCTTCACTTAACTAAGGTTTTCCCTTAAAGGATGGATGTCTTAGAAAGGAAAATATGAGCTTTACTAGCATGACATAATATACATTCATAAAGTCGAAGAAAAGAAAACCCTATTCTTCTTTATATATATAAGTATAAAATTTATTTTAATTAAACATAACTCTAATGTTTATATGAGTAATTCATTAATTTTCAAAAGTTTTCAACTTAATTTAGGTTAAGCTGTAATGCTATTTTTACGATGACCAGTATACTGGCCACATATATTGGCCTCATAAAAAGAACATTATCAAGTTTTAAATGAACTAGCTTTTAACTAAAACTTAAATTACAATGGTCTTGCATAGCAGAATGTAATGCCCCAAAATACTAGGGTTGGTTATGTCCTGCGAAACTAAATAATTCAAGGAAAGGAAAAGTCCAATTATTAAATAATAAATAACTAAGTAGTCCACTAGTTTAATTTAAAATATTTATTACTAAATTAAACTTATTGAATTCCTAATTTTTAATAAAATCCGGTTTCCAAGTTATCTAAAAGTCTATATTCATTAAAGGGAAGGCTTAAATATCATTATAAAAGTCATCGATAAAATTAATACTATAATCCCTTCGAAATTACATCTTTTTAAACTACCAAGCTTAAATAATGATTTTAGTCATAACATCGTTTAAAGGATGAAACCGACATTAACCTTTATTCCTAGTGTGTATCCACACATAATCCCAATTTATGATGAAATGTTTAGGCAGGGGACTAAATTATCAATTAATTAAATAACCCACTTCTTAAATTAATATATAAAAGTTATCCTATAAGTTAAATTATTTAATACTAATATTTCCAATTTAATTTCTAATAATACAAATCTAGTTAAATGGCAAAATATAAGATATCAAATTTATTATTTAAAATAAATAAAATTTAATACTCAAATATCATTTAAGAGGATGAACAGTCATTAAGAAATTTTTTTTTATAAAAAAACATTCATTACAATAATATTTAAATAAAGGGTTAGAATATCCATTAATAAAAATATTAATAAAATATTACTGTTAAGTCAAAGGGGCAAGTAATGACCTAAGTCCCCAACCTAGGTCATCAAATACTTTTACAAGAGTAACCCTTAAAGAGTATACTAAAATATTAATAGTTAATTAATTTCTCCATGTATCAAAATAATTAAATATATTAACATTAGTTGAATTTCCTTTTTCTTTAAAATTATAATTACAAAATATATATATATAGATATATATACATATATATAGATATATATACATATATATATATATATATATATATATATATATATATATATATATATAGATATATACACACACACACACATATATATATATATATATATTACATATATATAGATATATACATATATATATATATATATTATATATATATATATATATATATATATATGTATATATATATATATATGTATATATATCTATATATTATGTATATGTATATATATCTATATATATCTATATATATCTATATATATATGTATATAATATCTATATATATATATATGTATATATATATGTATATATATATATATATCTATATATATATATATAATATATATATATATATATATATATATATATATCTATATATATTATATATATATATATATATATATATATATACTATGTAATATATATCTATATATATATATATATATTGATGAAGGGTGCTCCCCTTAATACCACAAACACATAATAGAAATAGAGAAAACAACAACAACATGCAAGAACAGAAAATTGGCTTTTTATTATCTCCACAAATGTGGAATTACAAAGTTTCAGAATTACAATATGCAAAGCCACATGGGCATTCCCTTACAATATTTTGTAGGACAAAGCCTCGAATCAATACCTAGATCTACTACCCAGAACTATTCTGAACTACCTAAGACAATAATACAGCCTTCCTTATATAGGTAATTATCCAACGCCTGGGAAGGTTCCAGAATTTTAGCCAATAAGGCCGACCAAACTTAGAATTATTTTATTTTACATTTTATTACATCATAGTCGGCTCAAGATAACCTTTTCAAACCCGAACAAAAATTTTGAAGAAAATTATTTTCCGCCATTTCAGGTGGCCCAACTTCTGAAGACCATAAGTCATCACCAGTTGACCCGCTCGGCTATTATAACCCCATTTTGGAAATGCCACGAAGCGCTCTACAGGCTTGACTGACACAAGCAACCCATCACCCAAATTTTTTGACCTCATCCGGGGCCTCTAAAGCCTTCAAAAACTGAGTTTGAAGTTTCTGTATCCTGCTGCCAATACCGAAAATCTTCAATATCTTTAAAAACTACACCTGATCTCGCCATGAAACTTTGCTGGTAGACTTATATGACCAAAATGAACCTCCAAGAAAGAAATCAGATCATTCTGAGCACATACAAAAATTACCAAAAATAGTAACTTTCCATAAATAGTAGCTCTGCACAAAATAGACTTATTGAATACAAAAATAGAAATATTTTTGGGTGATGCAAGATTGCTCCTTACACCCAGGATGCTCCTGCATCAGACACCCGGGGTAATTTGAGAAGTGACCCTGTCGCGACTCAGGTGTGCAGAGGAAAACCAAGATGGCTAATCTCCTCCTTTGTCAGCCAGGATGAATCTTCAACAGGTCGTCCTTTCCACTTGACCAGATATTCTTCATATATCCTGTTCCTTGTGCTTTTGCCAATACGACTGTCCAGTATATCTTCGATCTCCTTAGTGTCTGAACTAGTTGCTGGAATACTCCACTGTGTTGCTGTGATCTCATCTTCAACACCTCCTTCATGATACTCTGTCAGGTCTGAAATGTTAAACACTGGTGAAATATTTAGCTCAGTAGGCAATTCTACCTCATATGCGTTTTCCTGAATCATGTTTCTTCAGTATCCTACATGGTCCAAACTTCTTCATTTTCAGCTTGTTATATGTTACCAACTGGAAACTGCTCCTTCCGCAAATGAACCATGACTTCATCACCAACTTGAAATTCCTTATACCTCTTTTTCTCATCTGCCTTAGCCTTTATACTGTGCATTCATCTTGGTAATATGCTTCCTCACCTCCTCATGGATGTTCTTCAAGTGTTCTGCAAAATCCTCAGCTTCAGCACTACTTATTTCTCCTTTATCTATCTTCCTCAATTTAGATGCATTTCTTGGACTACTTCCATATACAATCTGAAATGGTGATTTACCAGTGCTCCTGTTGACAGAATTATTGTATGCAAATTCTGCCTGTGGTAAAATCAAATCCCATCCTGTTGGCTTATCTCCAACCAAACATCTCAGCAAATTTCCCAAACTCCTATTCACCACCTTTGTTTGTCCATCAGTCTGTGGATGATGTGATGAACTAAAACTTCAAATTTATCTTTAACTTCTTCCACAACGTACGCCAGAAATATCCAACAAACTTAGTGTCCCCGATCTGAAACTATGGTCTTTGGCAAACCATGAAGTCTCACTACTTCTCTGAAAAAACAATTTTGCTACATGAACAGCATCATTAGTCTTCTTACAGGGAATGAAATGTGCCATCTTCGAAAATCTGTCAACTACTACAAAATTTGAATCATGCCCTCGCCGTGTCCTCGGTAAACCAAGAACAAAGGCCATGCTGATATCCTCCCAAGGCTTCTCTGGTACAGATAATGGCTTGATACAACCCTGTATTCTACTTCACTCCTTTTGCCATCTGACATACTCTGCAACTCTGTACAAACTTCTTCACATCTTGCTACAACTGTGGCCAATAATAATTCTCACTAACCAAACCAAGGGTTTTGTCATGACCAAAATGTCCAGCCAATCCTCCGCTATGCTTCTCCTTGATGAGATTCTCCCTCATAGAACTTCGTGGAATGCACAACTAACTCCCTCTGAATAGCATATCATCCTGGATGATGAAATCCAACCATTTCATCCTGTCTAGAGTAACAGGTTCTGTACAAGCTTTCCAAGCTTCACCAAAATCAGGATCCTCTGGATACAAATTCTTGAGTTTCCTTGAACCCAACCACTTCAATCTGCATTTCTGTCAGCCAATAGTTTCCTTCTGCTAAGAGCATCTGCAACCCTATTAGACCTTTCCACTCCTGTGTTTCAAAACAAATGTATAACTCTACAAAAACTCAACCCATTTCAAATGCCTTTGATTCAATTTTCCTTGACTATTCAAATATTGCAAAGCTTGATGATCAGTATACAAAACAAACTCCTTAGGAAGTAGATAATGTCTCCACTTTTTTAATGCCTGAACTATAGCATAAAATTCTTGATCATAAACAGAATATTTCCTCTTGGCATCATTTAACTTCTCACTGAAATAAGCAATAGGTTTACCTTCTTGGCTCATAACAGCTACTATTGCAGTACCACTAGCATCACAATCTACTTGAACCACCTTATTGAAATCTGGAAGTGCTAAAACAGGTTGTTCTGTAACTTTTTGTTTCAATAATTGAAAACTCTTTTCTGCTCCTTTAGTCCACTTAAACTCTTTTCTATCCCCTCTCATTGTTTCAGTCAAGGGTCCACAAAATACTACTAAAATTTTTTGATAAACTTTCTGTAAAAGCTAGCTAGACCATGAAAAGATCTTACCTCAGTAGCACTCCTTGGAGTAGGCCATTCAAGGATAGCCTGTACCTTCTCTAGGTCCATTTTTAGACCTTCTACTGAAACTACAAATCCCAAATACACTAACTCTTTCTTCACAAAAACTGCACTTCTTCAAATTAATCAACAATTTCTCTTCTCTCAACTTCTCAAATACCATATGAATATGCATCATATGCTCATCCAATGTCTTACTAAAGATCAAAAATATCACCTAGGTAAACAATGACAAACTTACCCAGAAATTCTTTCAGAACCTCGTTCATGAGCCGCATGAAAGTGCTCGGTGCATTGGTTAGTCCAAAAGGCATGACTAACCACTCATATAGTCCTTCCTTTGTCTTGAAGGCAGACTTCCATTCATCTCCTTCTCTGATCCGAAATCTGGTGAATATCCACTCTTCAGATCTATCTTTGAGAAATACACAGCTCCACTCAAACAGTCCATAATATCATCCCATTCGTGGCAATGGAAACCTATACTTGATTGTGATCTTGTTTATTGCTCTAGAATCTGTACACATCCTCCATTCTCTATTCTTCTTTGGTGCTAATACCGCTGGTACAACACAGGGACTCAGACTCTCATGGATCAATCCTTTTCTGTAACAGTTCATGTACTTGTCTATTCAACTCCTCACTTTCTACAGGTGTCATTCTGTGTGCTGCCTTATTCGGCAAAACTCGCTCCTGGGATCAAGTCCATCTAATGACTGATCTTCCTGACTAGTGGTAATCCATCAGGCACATTATCGGATACAATATCCTGGAAACTCATTCAACAAATCTGCAACTTCTATAGGAACATCTTCTACTTTTCTCTTTACCAGCTTTTGGAATTTAAAGCAAAACATACATGCTCATGCCTCATACCATCTAGGAAATTGTCTTCCATCAACAAAAAGTTATCCTTGCATTACCACATACCTTTTCTTCAATCTCCTTCAATGGTTTTAGCTTATGCCGCACTCCATCCTTTGTCAGGGAATAGGTATTCGCACGACCATCATGTACAGCACATCTGTCAAACTGTCATGGTCTATCCAATAACATATTACATGCATCCATAGAGATGATATCACATAGTAGCTCATCTTGGTACCCGCCGATCTTGAACTTCACTAGGCATTGTTCATTGACCATGACCTTGTGGTCATCTTGTACCCAGGCAATCCGATATGGATGTGGGTGTTTCTATCTCTTGAGCTTCAACTTTGTCACCATCTCTTCTAACACCAAATTGTCAGTGCTTCCACTATCGATAATCACATCACAAACATTTACCTTCACACTTGCACCTGGTGCGAAACAAGCTCCTCCTTTGCTCAGGTTCATTCTCACCACTCAACAAGACTCTTTCTGTTAATCAATGTTTCTCCTCTTTCAGCATCTTCAGAATTTGATGATCTGGCATCTTCATCTACATGTGCAATTCTGGCCTGGCCTTCATTTCTCCTATCTGTTTCTACCTTGGCGCTGAGGACATTCAAATGCCCTATGACCCTTCTTCTCCATAGTGAAAAACATGTTCCACGGAAGCCACCTCTTCCAGAATCCTTGTCCCCTTCCTCTTCCTCTCTGATCTCTATTATTCTGATCCTGGAAGTGATTGAAATTATTTCCTCGCTGATTCTGACTGCTACTAGCCTCAATCCTTCTTTTTCGGATCTTCATTTCGGCCACCGTGATGACCATCCACCAGATCGTCCACTGCGACCTCTTCCATTTTGTCTACTCTCAAACTTCTTGTTCAGCTTTTCATCTACTTTTAGGGCAAACTGGTATGCCTCTTCAATACTGTTCATTTGAACCAGATTCAGCTCCTCCTGAATGCTTGGCCTTAACACATTAAGGTATCGGGCAACTTTCTCCTTATCAGCTTCTGCATGGCCTGGTTCTGATGAGAAGTCGATAGAACTCCTCTATATACTCCTGAACAGATCTTCCTGCTTGCTTCAAACTCTACATATTCTTCAGTAGGTCAAGGTCATAATCAACAAGAATGAACTGTCGCTTCAATTTATCCACCATCCGATCCCATCTTGTGATTTTATCTTTCCCTCTTCTATTTTCGCTCCAACTAAATTTCTTGCCACCAGATCTTCGCATGACCTTTCAATCTGGCCTTCACAAATTTGACCCTATCAGGATCGTCAAACATCTTCGTACTCAAAATATTCCTCACATTCATTGATCCAGTCAATCAATTCCTCTGGGTTAAGATTTCCAAAAAATGTAGGAACCTCAATCTTAGGTCTTTTCCCAATCTTGGAAATGGCCCGAAAAAGTCTTTCTTCCTCCTGGTTCACAATTTCGGCTTTTCCTTCTTGATATTCTTCTTCAGCTTCATCCTCGCTTTCATCTCTAACATTGAGATTCATTCCTCTGCGAATCTCTTCTTGCAATGCTCGCACTTGTCTCTGCAGCTCTCTAAACCTCAAGTGTCACAGCACCAACTCTTCCCCCACGTTCTCGTCGTGGAGGCATTTTTTGCGATGCGCACTGAAACTCTAGCCATGGGGTCCTGGTGCAAACTGCCTCACAGTCGGCGATCTGTTTTACACACTCAAGAA
>BSBK01010997.1:0-105000 GCA_027943335.1 Chamaecyparis obtusa
AAAGCTCAAAGTTTTTGTTTGGATAACTATCAAATTACTAGTTGCATTTAAGCTCGTGAGAATTTATTCTAGGAAGGCCATATCTTGCAAATCACTGACACTCGCCAATGAGAAAAAAAGCTCTAGATTTTATTAGATTCACTTATAAATAGGATCTTGACTAATTTTGGGTGATTACTGAATGTAATATCGATTTGTGACATTATTATATCATCCTCTGTCGTTCTTCCCTATTATTTTGAGTAGTCCTTCAAAGTTTCTCAAAGCCTTATGTTGTGATGCGCCTTCAATGGTCACACTCTCCACAATACAACACCAACAAACAAAAGAAGCATCACAATATTCAGTGTTTTTATGAAGGTATGCACAAAAGACTTATTGCTCTCTTCTAAATTATCCCTACAAATTATCATCAAAATGTCAACACTTATTTTTAACATATCAATATAATCAATACAAAATAAAAAATTATCCTATATATTAATTTCAAATCCTATGTATAACTTGTCTCTCATTTTAAAAAAAAAGTTTCCCTTTCGTAGGTTTCCTTTCCCTCGCAATACCTCCCCACCTATATCCGCCTATTGGCGAACTATTGCACACTATACAAAATGTGCAACTACTAGTATTTAGACTATTTGGAAAAAGTCACGATTTCTAACAAATTAGTATGCTGCAAATTCTTCTTTGCAATCTTAACCTAATCTTTTTAAAGATTTATTTAGAATTCCTTGATATATTGACCCACTTTGCAAAATAATGTAAATTAGGGTTTCTCTTTAGTGGCACTAACACAAACAATCACACTATTAGCAAGAAATTGATCCAACATGTCTCTTGCTGATCTATATCATTCTTATTTTGATTTTGTTTCATGGGACCCCCTACTCTTGAAAATTGATCTTGAAGCTCCCATGACAACATAATTTTAGATTGTTTGACCAAATTATGTTTTAGCTCATGCCCGTATGTAGCAACTTGAATGTGTTTTCTTGCTTAAATTTAATTTTAACGTTATCAAGTTCTCATGCAGATTTTTAATTATGGCATAATTTGAAATCTCTCTCCAATAAAAAATAATAATTTGAAATCTATCCTTTTAGTAGAGTGGCAACACTTTATAAACTAAAAATGATCTCACGTCCCAATGCAATTATTTAAGTACATTTGCTTAAATTGAGTATTAAAGATATCAGATTTTCATGGTCCTTAATCAATTATCTAATTTTACTTCTGGATAAATTATGTGCATTTTTTTACCATCAACATTTTGAATCAGACTCTGTGATCCTTCATCACGATGAAAGAGCTATAAGAGAGAAATTGCACACAGTTTAATCAAGAAGAAAAATTAGACAATTAAATTTGAGTAGTCAGAGCATTCTCATACAAAATTATTAATTATAGAAAAAGAATAATTTAGAATCTTTCCCTATTTTAGTGGAGTCGGTAGAAATAAGAAAAACGAAAAAATGTCAGGCTCCACAAATTTATTTCCCTTCTTTTTAACATATGCTCATAATTTTTTCCTCATTTTTCCTTTCACATTTTTTATAATATACAATCTAAATTTTTTTTAGGATGACTACTTAAAAGGAAGTAGAAAAACTAAATATTCACAAGATCACCAAATCCACAAATAATTCCTTGAAAATTTGAGCACTAATTGCCAAAAAAAATAGGCCACCAACTCCACAAATAGTTCCTTAAATAGTTAGAAAAGAGATTGATTTTTTTTTCTCGTCGATGGCTTTTAACTAAAGCCCAAGGAATTGATGAGCTATTAGTGGAGTTTTATCAAATTATGTCACCTCGTAACAATGCTATTAGTGGATTAGTGACTTTTGGTAACAATGCTCCATGTGCTATCAAAGGAAAAGGCTCAATAACACTTGGCAATGAAGTTGTATGCGGGGATGTGTACTGGGTAGAAGGACCAAGTACAATCTAATGAGAGTAGCTCAATTAAACAACAAAATATACATGTTGGAGTTTGGGCAAGGTTCTTGTATTGTCAAGAATCAATCAGGAGCTCATGTTGCCATTGGTAGACAAAGTAAAGAGAACTTGTTCTATCTAGACTCAACTGAGGGGGCTTGCCTCACAGCTATAGTCTAAGTTGTCAACTTGGAAACTATACATCAATTAACTTCTTATTACATGATTTTTCTATGATTCATCACCCTAAACACCTAGACTCCATCAAAGAACCCATCAACCTATATACTAGACCCTATAGGCCTTATTGCCACTTTGGCACACATTACACTATAATGACCTTTTATGACCATGTTCTATATTTCCCCTTCCATCCTTCTCATAGCATCCATGGAAAATCCCTTGCTCCAATCTGTGGACAAAGTCTTACTCCTTCAAACTCTTAATGTCAAACCCTCTTCATGTGACTGTCACAATCACTTTCTTGCTTGGCAAAAAATGTTAGGCTCCACAAATTTATTTCCCTTCTTTTTAACATATGCTCGTAGTTTTTTCCTCATTTTTACTTTCACATTTTTTATAATATACAATCTAAATGTTTTTTAGGATGACTACTTAAAAGGAAGTAGAAAAACTAAATATTCATGTGATCACCAAATCTACAAATAGCTCCTTGAAAATTTGAGCACTAATTGCCAACAAAAAAAGGCCACCAACTCCACAAATAGTTCCTTAAATAGTTAGAAGAGATTGATTTTTTGTTCTCATCAATGGTTTAATAACTAAAGCCCAAGGAATTGATGAGCTATCAGTGGATTTTTATCAAATTATGTCACCTCGTAACGATGCTATTAGTGGATCAGTGACTTTTGGTAACAATGTTCCCGATGCTATCAAAGGAAAAGGCTCAATAGCACTTGGCAATGAAGCTGTATGTGGGGATGTGTACTGGTTGGAAGGACTCAAGTACAATCTAATGAGTGTAGCTCAATTAAACAACAAAGAATACATGTTGGAGTTTGGGCAAGGTTCTTGTATTGTCAAGATTCAATCAGGAGCTCATGTTGCCACCTGTAGACAGAGTAAAGAGAACTTGTTCTATCTAGACTCAACCGAGGGGGCTTGCCTCATAGCTATAGTCTAAGTTGTCAACTTGGAAACTATACATCAATTAACTTCTTATTACATGATTTTTCTATGATTCATCACTCTAAACACCTAGACTCCATCAAAGAACCCATCAACCTATATACTAGCCTCTATAGGCCTTATTGCCACTTTGGCACACATTACACTATAATGCCCTTTTATGACCATGTTATATATTTCCCCTTCCATCCTTCTCATAGCATCCATGGAAAATCCCTTGCTCCAATATGTGGACAAAGTCTTACTCCTTCAAACTCTTAATGTCAAACCCTCTTCCCGTGACTGTCAAAGTCACTTTCTTGCCATTAATTCACGTGCAAATTGTTGCATGGTGCTTTGCAAATCCAAGGGCATGTAGTATGATGATGATAAGATCCATAACCACAAGGATACCAAGTCACTAAACACCTTCATGTTTGAAGAAGAGTTTTACTATGATGATGGCTACTTGCAGCTTTAAGAAAGCATGATACACGTAATTCACCATCTCCCAACCAAACATGGGGACCTAATCCACGTGGGATATGGAAAAACTACATGTTATGATCTCTCGATTTACCTTTGTAAGGGTTTATACCTGATTTCACCAAAATGACAATATCTCAGTCAAAACATAACAAAATTAAATGAAGAAAAGGCTAATTTTTAGAGGATTCAAACCTCCATCAAATCCACTAATTGGATGAACAAAATACTAAGATATTTATCATGAAAAAAGGCCTGTGATCAGACTGTTTTAATAAAAAAAACAAAGAAAATGTGAAGGAAAGCAACTTTACTAGGTTCCTTTAGACTCTCATGAGGCTCTGTCCATATCCCCACACATATTGGATTCACCTACCAAAACAGTATGCAATCAAACAAAACAAATTTCCTCTTTATTGTCTTGTTATGACAACCTTACTTACCTATGCAACTTGCTTGGTCTAGCCCTATCCTTGGGCTCTTGATCCTTTGAAGACCTTGATCACCCTGTAGATTCTCCATCCCACACTTCTCACTTGTTTCATGGCATTCTTCTTGCACCATGATGTGGAAAAAGCCCTAATTGAATGCTTTCAAGATCAAATTGCAGGGAATTCAATGAACTAACATATTCAATCAGTGAGGCTTTGAGGGATAACAAGAAACAAGTGAAAACCCTATTGTTCTATTTAGTACGGTTTGTACTCTCAAAACTTGCAAAGTTACTATTGTTTAATTTATTATTGCTCCTGCACCATTATTGCTAATATATTTAATGTATTATCCTTCAGGTCATGTAAATGAACCTGTACAAATGTTGCTTGTATTGCCGACTGAAATGTTGGCAACATGCAGCATGCAGACATCGTCTACTGCACATCAAATCGGTAGATCCATCTTTTGCTCTTATTTTGTGTTTTTTCCTTGTAAGTGTTCTTTCTTAGGGGCATTTCATAGTGGATTCATTTTCTACAACAGGAGATGCACGTGGGGATATGCCAAAGGCATATACTGGTGGAAACACACCATTTCCTAGATCTTCCCGTGTTGCTAGTATGGGAACGTTGCCTGCCACATTGGTGGTAAGCGATGAAGAAATTATTCCCTTAAAGATACAAAAGGTTCCAGGTACTTCAAAATTATTATTATATTTAGTCTAATTGTAATTTACTTATTGATCACTCATTTTCAACTAATGATTCCATGATTTTTTTGTAGGAAATGATGTTTTTTTATAAACATCTTAATGAATTTTCATTGGAGATATTTGGGCCTACCATACGTAAAATGTGGAACATCATATGTGAACTAACTGTAATCAACTATTTTAATTTCATATCATTGTTAGAGTAGTTTTCCTTTGATCCATTTCTTGAGAAATATTAAAGGTAGCTTCAGTTCATATCAAAATCTAACAAGTTTTTGTTTGGTTAAAAGGTGGAATGACCAAGAAAAAAGGTTAAAAGATGAACTCGCAAATCGTATGGTTGGGTTGTTTTGAGCTGGCACATTCGACAAAACCAAGCTCCTTGAGAAAGCTGGAACATATCTAAAGTATGTGAGGGACCAATACATGACACATTTAGAGAAGAACGTAAAGTGTGAGTGCCCTCCATGATTCCAGAGAAGTGGAAGGACCTCATTTTGGATGCGAAGAAGAGAATTGAAAGGAAAAAAGGAAATACACCACCAGATGCCAGAAGAAGGTATGTGATACTATTAAGAATGTAATTATGTACTAATTACTCTTTATATTTATATAATCTAACATATTTCAAATTTTTACTTTTCATAGACTGAGTGACACATCAAAGACAACCAAGGGAAGACAAGAAAAGCACAGGCAACACAAGCTTGACTCTGGTGGTTATATGAAACTTGTCGCACGAATTGTAAGTATCACTAAATGAAATAGCACATTAAAATATTTATATATTGCAATTGATTTGTTTATGAAACAATACAAGAAAAATTGACAATAGTAAGAAAAAATGCAAGGCTCTGAGTTCAATAGAGTGCCCATAGGAGAGGATGAGAGAATTGCCTACCAGAAAGGCTATATAGCCGTGGTTGAATGGCTATGAGAATTGAGTGGGCAAATAGGAGATTCCGGTGCATCCGTCACAAAGGTAAATAAGCTAAATGAAAATGATTTCAAATTGAATACTTTAGCAATAATTTATTTGATGTTAATTTCCAACATAAAGTGACTATATTTGTTTTAAATAAGAAAGCAATGATAACAATGCGCATGACATTGGAATGCAGCCTATAAATCATGGAACACAACTTGCACATGATGAAGGTCTGGATGTGCATCCCAGTAGTGTAGGTATTTATTTTCTATTAAAACTATTTTTATGTAATTATTAATACAATTAAACATCTTAACTTGAAATTGATGTAGTAATTAACGTAACTTTTTGTTAATATTTTAGAGCATGTAGTCGTTTGTGACCAAGTGGAGCATGGCCCGGGTACACAACATCAGGAACATGATGTTCCCCAATTAAGTAAAGAGGACCATTGTTCTGATTAAGTAAAAATGGGATTCGAAAGGTCCTGAAACCTTATACAAAAGCATTAAAAGATAGAGCATTTGGAAGACCATAATACAAATGTGGTGTCCCACCAAACAAGCCAATGGATCAAACCAAAGATCCTACTAAAAAGAACAACCCAAGCGGATACAACAAAGGGCGATCAAGATTTACATTTTTGCCCAGCCTTGTGTGAACGTAAGTTCATATCAAAAGGAGTAGATGATTTAGATTTCTTTCCCTTAACTGTAGTCCATCCTTCCTCCATCTTACCGATAGCCTTCTGCCCAACCTCAAAAGAGCTAGAAGAACCCACAAAAGGGCAGGTAACATCAAAAACCCCAGAAGGGGCAGGAAGAACACCACGACCGTTCCCTTGAACCCTCAAAGGAGAGATAGGGGAAAAAGGATGCTCAGCTCCAGTAGCCAAAAAAGCATCAGAAACAGAGACAACACCAAGAACATCTGAGCTAGATACAACACCATGGGCAGCATGACCAACAACACCAGAAGACAACACAAAACCAAAGTCATCAGCTACATTCTGGGCAGAGACAGTAGCAGACTTAACCAAGGCCGAATCAGAAGCATCAACAACAGTAGCAGAGACATCCAAGGCATCCATAGAAGCATCAGCCAAAGCATGATCATAAAGTGGAGAGCCAACATCTGAACCCTCAATTTTAGAGGCTTTATGAACTGTATAATGATGACCAGCAACCCCCGAACACCAAGTAGGCAATTTATTTGGTTTGACCTTGTCTGAAACACACCGCGTAGCAAGATGGCCAGTCTTGTGGCATTTCCAGCATCTGAACGGAATACCCTAATAGTTAAGAATCTGAGTCCAAGAGCACGAAGAAAAAACCAAAGTGATCTTCTCAGGAAGACCCTTGGAGACGTCAGTCTCCACAAGAATACAAGCATAAGTTGTTTTGAATATATTAGAGGAGACATGATCCACCATTTGGAAATCCCCAATAGCCTCACCCACGACTTCCAAAATAGAATCTAACCAAAGATAAAGAGGAAGATTCAGAAGCCTAACCCATAAGGGGATTTTATTGAAGGACTCTGTAAGAGGATCAAACCCCATATACCAAGGTTTTGCCATCAGGGGGAAACACTCCTCCCACATGAAACAATTATTACACAGAATAGAATTCCTATCTTCAACATTATCAAACTTTACAATAAAGAAACCCCTAGCCACAAGGTATATTTGAATAACATCAGTTAAGATGGGTTCCCAATGCTTGGAAATCTAAGCATGCAAGTTAGAAAGAGAGGGCGAAAATCCCCTAAAATGAAAAATGGCAGCATTGGAAGAGAAGTCTTCCTTATTTTTAAAAATCTCATCTACAGTCTCTGAGTCAAGAATGACCCTAATGGGTTTACTCACAGATACGAGATGCACAAGGGAAGAGGAAAGGGATCCCCTCCGCCCAGAAGAAGCCGGACCTGAGATGCCCACCTCAAAGGTAGCCACATCAGCGTAGGAAATTGTGGAGCCCTGAACCGCCAGAGCACCAAACCGTGAGGTCCCAGTCTCGGAAGAAACCCTTAGAAAAGGGATGACACCAGCATAAAGGGCTGATAGGAGAGAGCCAACAACCACAAGATCACCATCTGCCAACCCAGCCACAGGAGCACCATTCATCAACCTAACCACAAGAGCTGAGACGCGTTCAAAATTCAAAGTGGGAGCGGGAGCAGTCATCGGGCCGACAAGTAACATTAAAAAAAAATTGAACCAAAATGTTTGTGTGGAACGTTGTTATTCCTATTGTTATTCCTAAAGAGGACCATTGTTATTCCTTTAAACAAGTTTAATTGCAATTGGTTGATTGATTACTGTAACCTTTCATATTTCAACTCCAGAGGGTGTTCAACATGTTGAGGTTGAGGTGAGACTAAATGATACAGAAGATGATGTGGCCCCATAAGGTAAAGAGCGCCACCATTATGTTCTTTAAATTAATGAAATACTTGTAACAATAATAAAAACACATTTTGAATTTAACCCATTTCTATGTTTTTGCAGAGGACCCCACTTTGCATCAACGTCCTTGTCCTTAGTATATGACTAGGCATACATTGAGATCACGAGCAGAGTGCAGGACAACTAAATGGGGGGGGGGGGGGGAATGATGAATAAAATGACACTCCACTTAGTCTTTACATAACTTTAAAAAAACAAAAAAGAAATGATTGTAATCTACCTTATTTGATCATGGCTGAATTTATGAATGTATTTATGTGCTAATGAATGTTCATGAATGATATGTGTTAATGAATATTGATGAATGTTGTGTGTTGATGAATGTTAATGAATGTTATGTGTTAATGAATGTCATGTGATAATGAATGAATGTTATATTTTATTAATGGATGAAAGAATGAATGTTAGATGTTAACGGAGAATTTAGAGTGATGTTAGGGGGGGAAATGAGCTTCCACCTTCACATGGTTGGCTCTGTTAAGTAGATAATATTAAACTATTCTCGAAACAAAGCCCAACTCAATAAGATAACACAGTTTTCTCAATAATGAAATCAGTCACTCCAATCCTTGATCACTTATTATCAGTAGGGATCAATGGACCAGCAACCTAATGCCTCCTTATGATGGCACCTTGGTGCAGAGGGATAGTGGACTAGCAACCTAATGCCTCCTTAAGATTTTAGTGAACTAAGATATCATTTTTTTCCTACGTTGTATTATTATGTGTGTCATATAGTAGTTGATTAGTTGGGTTCTTACTACTCCCTACCAACCCTTGCATCTCATTGAACTACATGTCATTATTGTGTTCTCTCATCTCTCTCACTCTTACCTATATAAGTAGAGTTCTTGTACATTGTATCTCATCTCAATACATTTATCTTTCTAATGATTTATTTATCTCTGTGAAGGTTTATAGTTGTGTGTGCTCTCGGGAGGTTAATCACTTCAACATGGTATCAGAGTGTACGTGTGTTGTCTCCTTCCACATTTGAGGGTTTTCACTAGTTTGTTGAGGTCCTAAAATTTGTATTAGAAATACTTGCACTGTTTCATTTGGTACATCATCAGATCCAGATTTTTTTTGGGCTATATTTTGGTTGCATTGGTACACCTTAGCTTGGTTAGCCTCTACCACTATTAGGCAAACTATAGCAATTATATAGGCTATGGTATACATGTGCATTGACCCTATCCATGATCTACATAGAGGGTTCTTTATTGCCTTTGCAATTTTACCATTTTTTGCAGCCCATTTGTTTCCCTTGGTATCCATGGGATCCTTCTTTGCCAGTGGTTTGTGGGACCAATTTATGTCATTGACATGCTCTTTCCCTCAACCAATAGTTTATTCACCAATCACAACTTATTTATTGGAGGTATATTTAATTTTGATCAACAAAGGCATGTATTGATCATCTCTTTGAATATTATTTGGTGCCTCGTATTCAATCCTTGTAGGTCATGATATTTGATTTTTGCTCGATATTTGATATTTTTTTGGTAAGTTGACACATAGTTTTGTACTGCTCATATTTCCCTTACTAACAATGACATTATTGAGTTTGGCTCGACTTTACCTTCTTTCCTCCCCACAATATAATTGGGGATTCTTATTGCACTATCAGTGTTATATGAGCAATTAATTTGCAAGCATTTATTTGCAGTTAGGCATTTTTCTTCCTCCATCAACACTTTATGGTTCCAGATACCAGGCTTCCTTTTTCAACATGTTGGCTTCATAAAAATTGATAAAGTGTTGATGGAGAAAGAAAATGCTTCTTTCTCCATTGGCAGATACCAATAAATAGGCATTTAACATTTTCCATCAACAAATACCAGGCTTCATTGTTAAAGTCTTATCAATTTTTCTAAAGTCTTGTAAAAATATTTATTAGAGATTAGAGATTGTTGTTCATTGCATAAGAGAAATTGGTGCAACCAGATGCCTTGGTTATTGGAATTTATCTGCATGCTTTGTCCCACATTTTTGTCATTGAGGAGGTATGTTTTCTTTAAAAGACTCTTCACACAATTGCCTTTGCTATGAATTAAGGCTCGTGAGGTGTTTTCTTCTTCTTGCATGTTTGATATTGTTGATTATGGATCATGCCTAGTGTCTTAACCGATTGGTGACTTCTTCAGTTGATTTAGCACTTAGTATGTTTTTTTGGTGTGTGATCATGGTTGCATTGGGTTAATTGCCATAATTTATCTACCAAAATACCATTCATCACCCTTAAAGGGCCCCCATATTTTTGTTGCAAATCAAGTTTTTTATCCTTAGCTTGGATGTGAAGTTCATCAATTTGATGATGTGTTAGTAGGTTATTTGAATATTGTGTCAGGAAAGTTTAATGTTTGGTGTTTTCCCATATTTGAAATTCTTTTATGTTTCCAAATTTGAAATTCTTTTCAACGTACATAGGTAGCAATGCACAAATGTATCAAAGCGGCAAGAGTCAGAACTTGAGTGATGCTTTCCTTGGTTCTTCTTTATATTATGGAGGGTGTGATCTATACCATGATCCTTCAATTGCAAAAATAGAAGGGGTAGATAAGGTTAGTACTCAATGTCTTGCCTTGGTTATAGCTTAATAATTTGCAAGTCTAGACACACTGACTTTAAACTAATTGTTTTACATTTTAAAGTGTAGCAACTAAACAAAGATAATATGGATGATGATACAAACACGTCCAAAGATTCAAGAGGCAATTGGTGGCAAGGTATGGGATATGATTTGAGTTTAACTAGTCATGTTTGTGTAGCATTCTCATGTAATCTCTTCCAATAACAGTCTTGGCTTTTACTGTTACAGGCTCACTATATTATTAAAAATTCAAGCCAGAGTAATTTGCCTCCTGCATCAATGATTAGAGGTATTTCCATGTTGGGGAACCATTAAAATTTCTTGTAACAATAAGTTCATGTTTGTAATGATAGTGCTTTCCTCCCTTCATCATTGTAATTGAGGCATTGAATAATTGTCCTTGAGATTGTTGTTCTTTCACTATATTTGGTACTTTGTTCATATACTTGTAGAAATATCTGCAACATCAAAACAGTGGCTTAATTAATTTTTGTTTACTTCCAGACATTATATTTGATGCATTCTTTACAACAAATATTATTATTCGGTATGCTTTTGACATCTTCCTTCAGTGATTGTCCGGATTATTTGTTGTTCAACATCATACTGACTTCATATCTTCATTGTCATTCCTTGTTGCAACTTGTCAAAACATGCTTCATTGTTTATCTTCATAGCATTTTCATCACTACCTTCATTAATGAAATCATTGTTTCTCTTTCAATTCTAGTCAAACATTAGAATGGTCTAAGTTGCTTTGTAAGATAACCCAAAAAATGGTAGCTGAAATAAAATAAAACATTTCATTTGTCTTCCTCATTTGACGTAGGTTTTTGTTAATACCAACTAAAAAAATTGCATGATTGAAGTTTGTTTTAAATTAAGGAAGACTTATGTCAAATTTTTAAAAAACCAAATCACATAGTATTTGGCATTGTCGAAAAATTACGGATTTTTTTGGCACACATGGATAGGGAATTCGATGTGCATCCATGCCATATCATATATGTAACCGATATAGATACAGATATGGAGATATGTGCACCCGATGAGAGGCAGAGTTTCTGGCTACTTTGCTAAAACCATTATGGTCAAAAAAATATAATGGAAAAATAGTTTCTATATTGGAAAAAAATGACACCAAAATCTCTCAAAAGTGTATTTGCAATTCTTATTCAATGGTCATAGATAGAAATAAGTTGGATATGTTTATATTTACTTATTGAATCTTGAACCCACTTAGAGATAATACAAGATGATCACAACTATGGTATGTATTATATTTAACTAAATAGAAGAAGGTAATATGTTTCACATAACACACATCCACACTTGAACTGCCATCTTTTCTACTCAACTTTTTTCAATCATTATATTGTGCCTTTGGCTATACTTTTTTTTATCACTATTCTATCTTTTATCATCTTTTCCCTTATAGTACAAAATATTGAAGATTACAACAGCATATGGAATACCTCATCTTATAATAATCCATAGACATGACTACAAGCCATATCCTCTCTTCATCCAAGTGATTAGATTATTCCCTGAAGCATCACACAATGTTGCATAAGTCCAAAGATGCAACTATCTTGAATTGTCTGTGTGTGAACTTTGTGAGTCTACAACATGTTTGATGACTGTAGTATATGAGAATGTTCATAACATTCAAATGGTGAATCCTGCCAATATTTTCATGTCCTGATTTTTAATGGATTTTTTTTATTGCACAATTCCACTACATTCTCAGTCATGACATTTTCAAAATACTACCTAATCATTTTGCATCAAGAGAATACAGTGGAACACTTATGGGTCATATATGGATCCATCAAAGTTGATGGTTAAATAAGGCCATTTCATGTTGCAATAAGGTTATTTGAAGTCATTTTGAACTTAGTATAATCAAAGTTATTGTAAAGCCTAAGAAGGCCAATATAATGGTTTGAGGTGTCTATAAGGACTCATGAAGCCTAATTGGTCATTTGTAATGGTCAAAGGGAGAAATGTGTTTTGAAGGTCATTAAAAGACCATATTTAATGTAGTAGGGGTCATTTGATATCTAGTTGTCAACTTGACAACATTTCAACATCTTTTGTAATTGCAAAATTATGGGACAGTCGACTGTAAACTGATCCCAATTGGTTTTAAGGGTAGTTATAGAGTGGGTATTGGTTCCAAAGGTTGACACTGGTTTATATATGTTATAAAGGCCCGAGAATGATCAGAGGTTGGATGTAATAAGTTCATGATCAATAAAACTTGAGTTTTTTTCATATTTTTTCATGTTTTGACAGTTAAAATAGTTAGAAACTTGTGCTTTTTTCATGGTGGAAACGAAGTTCATTTGGTGAATCAATTATAGTAGTTTTGGCATTGAATCCTCTTTATTCAGGTTTTTGAGGCATCCATTTTGATGCAGTATTGATAAAGATATTTTAAGATTTCCTATAAACAGTCAAAACCCTGACTTGGATATCCAACAAGCATTCAAAATATAGTTTTGTGTTGTTTCACATGTTTGGAATGCCCTAACTCAATAGAGTAACATGAAACAATGTATATTATGTATATTTGATGAGTGCAAGGGGGTACATGCAGAGGTTTGTACGTGGCTTTGATGAAAGGATGGAAAATGTTGTTAGAGATCAGTTCGGGCAGTGACATGATTGTTTGGTCATGATTTATCTCCACAAAGGTGTTGAGGGTAGAGTTAAGGGTCAAATGATGGACAAGGGTGTGAGATGAGTGTTTTATATTATTTGGTAAGGAGGGGACATTTCCTTGAGTAGGTTAAAGAGTGGTTGTCTTAGAGTTAGTGTATGACTATCAAGAGTTGACAGTGAACCAAGTCTCATAGTTTGTGTTTAAGGGGACTGTGTGAGAACCCTAAGTGTGTAGAGGGGGTTGAATATTGTGGTTGATAGTCTATTAAGGCTAGGGAGGGAAGAGTCCTAAATCTCATGAGTGGGATCCAAGGAAGGGTTTGTGGATGGTGTATCAAGAATGTTAAAGGTGGGACAGTCACAGTCACTTGGTGTTGACAATTTGTGGATAGTGGTTTAGAGATGTGTTGGTAGACATTCAGAAGCCTTGGAAAGTTTTGAAGGAGGTCAAATTGGTGAGTGGTGTGTTGAGAAGCCTAGTGATAGAGGCCTGACCATTGAGGTCTATTGAGGGAAGTCCAAGTATTGGTGATTTTTTTAAAGATGAGAATCAAGGGTCTAAGGAATTGATCCAGGTTTACAACATTTTGAGGGAAGAAACCCTTCGAGTGTGTTCAAGGTTGTGAGTGGAAGATTGAGGGATCTTGTGAATGATCCTAGTAGAGGAGTTTCTCACATGGTGTTGAGTATCCCTTTTTGATAGGATTGAGGAACCTATCATATATGATATGCAAGTTGATTTTTATGTCCAAATGGCTCCTTTTAAAAATAAAAAAAAATCAATACGTCGTCGGAATTTCGACTCCTAGTAAAAAAAACCAACAAGGATGTTGTATGTATGACCGCCTCCTCATCGGACAAAGTGCATGTCAGTCATTGACATTTCGATGCCTAGTGGACTTGCACCGATGAGGATGTTGTATATGCGACAACATCCTCGTCGAATGTAGTGCATGGGTGTCGTTGGACTTCTGACGGGGACAAGTTGTGCATCTAATGTCGATGTTGTTTGTTTGACAACGTGGTTGTTGGTCTTGCACCTTCTCAACGGTGTCAGGATTGCGATGACATGTGTCAAACTATTGACGACAGTGAAAATTTCACTGACGTGTTAATCGTCGATTATACAACATCCTCGATTGCAACATCTTGTTGATTCTGCAATGATGTTGGAGTCGATATTCTGACGTAGGTGACCAATGTTGGAATTTACGACACAAAGTTTTCGATGGCCTCCAATGTCGACATTCTGACGAACTAGCATCTACATGTTGACGAATGCCTGTTGAAAAAATGGCCCAAATGTACTAGTGCCAAGGTTTAGATTTTTAGTGGGTTTAGCTCAAGGGTTTTCTTGTTAACATGTAATTGGTTTTATGTTCACTGTGTTTCTAAATTATTCATACCAATAATGGATTGTTAAGGAAATATAGGATGAATAGGTAAGTGAATGATCTGCTCTTGTTGATGGACTGAGGAATGCAATTGCCTTTGTGATTGATTGATTCCTTATTCCAATCAAGCATATATATTTTATAAAAAGGGTCAACAACTTGGAGGATCACGACTCTTCATGATGTCCATTAATTACTAACTAATATAATTAGTTTACTTAACATCTCTTAACTAATCATCTCTAGACAAGATCGATCTGCATAGGAGTTTCAATAACAATAAACATAATTAACTATTAAGAGTGATCTGCATTAACATTACAGTCCAGATTATAATTTGACTGTAGTGCTAATGTAGAGCATTACATAACTGATGTAATTATATTTAATTGTGATTCCATCAGACATTAAATCTAATTGAAACTATATTTCAACACTCCCTCTTAGTAAAAGAAGATTTAAGTCAAACTCTCAATCATGACAATTTAAAACCAACAACTCAATTTTGTCTAGCCATGAGCATAATATTTAATACAGTCTGGAACACGTCATGACAATTTGAAACCAACAACTTAATGTTGTCTAGCCATGAACATAATACAGTCCGGAACACATCATGACAATTTGAAACCAACCACTTAATGTTGTCTAGCCATGATATGGTTATTACACAACAAGTAATAACATAGTGTTCAAGATATCCAGCGCAATCTGGATCATTAACTTTGATAAAGCCATTCTTGACACTTGGTTAACTATTAACAAGATCGTCACCTTGAAATAGTAACCTTAACACATAGAAGATCGTCACCTTCTCAAAACATCGATTTAAATATTGCAATATTTTATTTATTTATAAATAAATTACAATTAATATTAGAACTTAGTTCTAATTTTCTCATTTATATTTAATCATACCAAGTTTGCTCCTGAAGTATTCTATCTTCACTCTTGCAAGGGGCTTGGTAAATATGTCAGCATTCTATTCTTCAGTGCTAATATACATCAACTTAATGATGTTCCGATCTACCATATCTATTATATAATGATATGGAATCTCAATGTGTTTAGATCGGTTATGGAAGACATGATTCACTGATAATTTGATACAACTTTGATTATCACAATGGATAATAGTGGATTTCAAGGGTTCTCCAAATAAGCCAAATAGTAATTTCTTTAACCATACTGCTTCCCGTGCTCCCATGGCGGCTTCCATGTATTCTGCTTCGGTTGAGCTTTGAGCAACTGTTGATTGTTTCCTGCTAAACCAAGAAACCATGGCTGACCCAAGACTGAAACAACATCCAGTAGTACTTTTACGATCAGTAGGACTTTTGGCCCAATTGGAGTCTGTATATTTGTGTAGCTGAATCTCAACATTTTCATATTTTAGTCCAAGTCCAATAGTTCCTCGTAAATATCTTAAGATATGTTTTGCAGCCATTAAATGTATCCTTTTAGGTTCACACATAAAGTGACTTAATACATTAGTTGCATAACAAATATCAGGACGAGTATTAACAAGATGCATGAGAGAGCCAACTATCTGTCTATATACTGTAGGATCTGTACGTTCTAAACCTTCTGCTTCCATTTTAAGTTTGATTAAGTTTGTTTCTATAGGAGTTGCTAAAGGTTTACAATTCATCATTCCAAATCTAGTTAAGATATCAGTGGTGTACTTTTCTTGATTTAGAAAGATGTAGTTTTCCTTTTGACTTACTTCTAACCCTAGAAAATAGTGTAGAAGACCCAAGTCCTTCATATCAAATTTAGCAGCAAGGTCTTGTTTGCATTTAGCAATCAGATGATCTTAACTTGTTATCAAAAGATCATCAACATAAAGAACCAATATGATCATATCACCTTTAGAAATTTTGAAATAAATGTTAGGATCTGCCTCATTCTTGGAGTATCCTAGTTTAGTTAAATAGTTGTCTATTCTTGCATACCAAGCTCTAGGGGCTCGTTTGAGTCCATAGAGAGCCCTTTTAAGTTTGCAGACATAATGTGATCTATCATGTGTAGTGAACCCCTCTGGTTGTTCTATATATACTTCTTCTATTGAACCATTTAGGAAGGTTGTCTTGACATCCATCTAATGTATTTTCCATCCTTTAGAAGCTGCAATTGCAATGATGGTTCTTACTGAAGTATATCTGGCTACTGGTGCAAATGTTTCTTCGTAGTCAATTCTAGCTTTCTGGGAGAATCCCCTTGTAACAAACCGAGCTTTATGTTTTTCAATGCTGCCATCAAGTGCATATTTGATTTTGAACAGCCATTTAGAAGAAACAATTGATTTGCCTTTAGGTCTAGGTACTACATCCCAAACATCATTTTTATTATGGATTGATACTCTTTAATCATGACATCTTTCTAGGCTTGACTTGCTAAGGCTTCCTTAGCATCAGTTGGTTCTTGATTTGTAAGCTTTGTTAACAATGTTGCATAACATTTTTGTGTTCTAGTTCTTTTATTTTCTTTGAACATTTCATCTGGTTCCACATTGTTTTCTTCCAACATTTTCCTTGTCTATTGGTATTTTCTTGTTATAGACATCTTCATCATTTAGATTTGGAGGTTCAAGTTCTTCTAAGATATTCTCCCTCTCAATTTTAGTAGAGGGTTCTTCTTCTGATTCTAAGTTTTGATTATCTTCAAAATCTTTGCATGTAATGCTTTCATCAAATTTTACATCTCTTCTTATTTCAACTGACCTTTATCCTGGAATGTATATGCGATATCCTTTGCAGTTTTCACTATAGCCCACTAGAATACCTCTTTTTCCAAATGGTTCTAGTTTGGTCCTCTTTTATTTTGGAACATGAATATAAATTGGGCATCCAAATATTCTGAGATGACTTAAGTCTGGTTTGTTTCCAGTGAAAGCTTCTTCAGGAGTTATATCTTTTAGACTAGAGTGTGGACATCTGTTTTGTATATATATTGTAGTATTTGAAGCTTCTGCCCAAAATGAGACAAGAATGTTTTGGTCATGCATCATGGCTTTAGCTGCTTCTATTATCATTTTGTTCTTTCTTTTTGCTACTCCATTCTGTTGAGGATTATATGGCACAGTATACTCCCTCTTAATCCCAGCAGAATTGCAGAATTCTTTAAAGATTTCAGTTGTGTATTCACCCCCATTATCTAATCTTGGTATTTTGATTTTCTTCCCTGTTTGATTTGCTACTAAAGCTTTGAATTCTTTGAACTTAGATAGTACTTCAATTGATTCTTTTAGCTTCAAAAAGTATATCCAAGTTTTCCGGGAGAAATCATCAATGAATATTATGTAGTATAGAGATCCCATTAGGGAGGGTGTTGACATGGGCCCACATAGATTAGAGTGAATAAGTTCTAAAATGTATTTAGACTTGTGTTCACTAGAAGGGAATGAACTTTTAATATTTTTTCCTAGCGCACAACCTTTACAAATGCCAGAGTATTTTGATTCTATATTAGGTATTCCTGAGGTTATTTTCTTTATGATAGGTAGAGCACTATAACCTAGATGACCTAACCTCTTATGCCATAATTCATTGTTATGAGAAATTTCATGATTTAATGCAACCTTTTGATCGCAGAGTAGTTTATATAAGCTACCATCTCTAGATCCTATTGTTACAACATTTTTTATATTTGAATTTTTAGGTCAAAGAACTTTATCTTCATTAAATGTGACTCTATATCCTTGATCAGCTAGTCCTAAAATGGATATTAGGTTCCTATTAATTCCTAGTACAAACATAACATATTTTAGATGTAATGTTACTCCACTTCCTAGTTTGATTGAACAGGTCCCAATTCCTTTCACGGGGTAGGTGGAGTTATCACCAATGGTGACTTCTTCAGAAGAATGTCCTTCAAGATCTTCAAACTGATTCCTGAATCCAGTTATGTGTCTAGAAGCTCCACTGTCAATTATCCAGGTGTTCTTATTTGTATTAAGTTCACTTGATAATGCTAGAAAGAATAGTGAATTATCTTCTTTGGTTTTAGCTATATTTGCTTGTCCTTTATTTCTGGTAGGACATTCTCTGAGTCTGTAACACTAAACCTTCGATTTTTCTTTCTTATAAGATTTATTTGAGAAGTTGGCATTATTAGAAAAAAAATTGTTTCCTTTCCTCTTGAAGAACTTCTTCTTCTTGTTGAAAGTATTTGTTTGTAGTGCTTGAATCTCACTTCCCTTATTTGGTCCAATCCCTCTAGATATCAACCGAGTTTCCTCTTGTAAGCAATCATTTTTGAGTTGGTCGAATTTAGGCAAAGGAGGCCTTCCACTGATACATTGAATAAATGACTCCCATGATAAAGGTAATCCCCTTAGAGCAATTAGGGAAAGATCAACATCATCAACTGTATTACCAATGGAGAATAGTTGATCCCTTATTTCAGTGATTCTTAGAAAGTAAGATGTTATTGTTTCTCCCTTATTCATTTTAATATTCATCATTTGTTGTTTTAGAGTTAATATCCTGCTTGCAGTATTTATCTCAAATGTATTTTGAATGATTTTATAAACCTCATAAGCAGATGTTAACCTCGATATGCTTGGTAATATTGAGTCTTTAACTGAGTCAATGATTAGCTTCTTTGCTTTATTGTTTCGTCTTTTCCAGATTGCTTTTTCTGTCTCATCTTCAGGTATTTTAGGTTCTTCCTCTATGTAGGATTCTAGTTCTAGTTCTTGCATCAATGTATTTATTCGAATCTTCCAAGAGACAAAGTTAGAGGCACCTTCAAGTCTGTCCTCCATCCTGAGTGTGTGGGCCATATTTTATAACCTTCAAGTATTAAACTTCTTGATTTCTTATTATTGAAGATGCAATAGTTTTATGTGTCTCTGCCGATAATTTTTGATAACTGGAATAATCTGAGTCTCTATCGTCAATTTAGATGTCTGCAAATTAATGAGCGTTTGTCGTCGATTAAATGTCTGCAAGTTTAATGGGTCTCTACCTGATTAATCCTTGATACAGTCGCAGAGATTGTAGATGCTCGGGTGTTGATGATCCTTGATGCAGATCGCTAATACAGATTGTCGATGTCTATGTATATTGCAGATCAATTTATATTGCAGATCGCTGGTTCCTAGATTGTCGATGTCTTTACTTATTAATGCAGATCGACGATGCCCTAGATATGGTCTGCAGATCGCCGATGTCTATTTGCTTGCTATCTTATTCACTTCTCCTAACTTGGCTCTGATACCATGTTAAGGAAAATATAGGATGAATAGGCAAGTGAATGATCTGCTCTTGTTGATGGACAGAGGAATGCAATTGCCTTTGTGATTGATTGATTCCTTATTCCAATCAAGCATATATATTTTATACAAAGGGCAGCAACTTGGAGGATCATGACTCTTCATGATGTCCATTAATTACTAACTAATATAATTAGTTTACTTAACATCTCTTAACTAATCATCTCTAGACAAGATCGATCTGCATAGGAGGAGTTTCAATAACAATAAACATAATTAACTATTAAGAGTGATCTGCATTAACATTACAATCCAAATTATAATTTGACTGTAGTGCTAATGTAGAGCATTACATAACTGATGTAATTATATTTAATTGTGATTCCATCAGACATTAAATCTGATTGAAACTATATTTCAACATGGATCTCTTCCCAAGATTCACTGTCATATCAATGTCGAGCTCCTCTTGTCCCAGAAATTCAAAAAAAATTCTTGATGGATTGATGGTCTTCCTAACCTTGGTCCCATTTCATTCCTTTTAGATTTTCTCAATTGAGATATAGATTTGGAAGTTACTCCAATTATAGTAGTGTTCATTTATTTATAGATTGAAGGCTACTTGAGCCTCTCATCGTGAAATCGGGTAGCTTATGTTATTGTCTCATCACCAAACATCATTTATCAACAAGATTTTCTTGTTGCTTGATTATTAGTCATCCATAAATGAATTACTCCTTGTTCATGGATCTTTATCCAAAAGATCTATTGGTTCCACTCCCTGTAGAAATTCAACAGATCTGTTTCGGTTGTCCAAGTAGAAATTTGTTGAGCTCTAAGGTCCAAAGTTGAACATGGTAAATCTAATACCATGTGTAACATCCAAAATCCTATGAACATAATAAAATAAATATTATACACTAATTTTTTTTTAAAAAAAAAATTGATTTATAACTACTTACATGAAACTGAACATTAACTAACTAATTCAATATACATTACAAAAAAATAAATAATGAGTTTTGTTCCCTGGCTGGGTGGTTTCGCTCCCTTCCAGTTGGCATTTTCGGGACTTTTTTTGGTGATTTGTTTTTGTATGGTCATCTCCTGGACGACTTTGTCGGTGTTCTACGATGGTCCCATGTTTTATTTTGCGAAGGAGGGTGGAGTTGGTTTGGAGAGGCCTTCATCTGGTGTGGTATGGTCGGCCTCTTTTCTTGGTTTTGTGTGTGAGAGGGCTTGTGTTTACGTTGGGTGTGGTTAGGAATTGTGTTGATGGGCCTCTTCTCCTGTAGTGGGTGGTTGTCACTAAAGCCCTAGTGGGTTTGATTGCTTTGTTGGATTGTAGCGGTGATGGTGGAATGTTTTAGTCTCTCCGGTTGTGGTAGTCAAGTTTGTTTTGGTGGCTTTGGACTGTGGATACTGGAATAGCGTGCTCTCAGTTCTTCTTGGTTTTCTCTTTCCTTGGTGCTAAGGGGTCTAGGGATTCACTATGGTGTTTTCCGCAGTTTGAGGCTTTCGTCCTCTTTCTTTTTCGATGTCCAGTGTTGGTGATGGGAGGTCGATGCAGTGCTCTTCCTTCCAATTTTCAGAGTCTCTTATCTTCGATAAGGGAGATCTAGGTAGATGTGTTTACCTCTCTTGGCTTTGGGTCTTTTCTAGAGGGGATGTGGTGTGGGTTTGTGGGTCTTTTGCAGTGGAGGTGGGTGTTGACATTCCCGTGGACAAGGTTCTTCTATGGGGGGGTGTGGCTAAGATATGGTTGCTTCTTGACAAACCATGGGGCTATTTTGATTCATCTTTTGCGGTTGCAACTATGAGGTTGGTTCCTCTTAAAGCATTTTTAGTTTCTCCTCCCCTGGAGAAGCTTGTCTCATCTAGTGGTGTCTCTTCCCTGCACTTGGGTGGTTTTTTTGACCAATGTGGTTCATGCTGCTTCTCTAGCTTTGGTCCTGTTGTGTTTGGTGACATGGTTTCCAAGCTATATTTTTCTTTTGCAGGTCACTATTTTTTTTGTGGGTTGTGAGCTTAGCTCAAGTCTTGAGGTGGAAGTGGGGTTTCTTCTTCCCGTGGTTGTTTCATTTTTATGGCTGTGGCCAATGGGATGCTAAAAATTTTCAAGGTCCCATGTTGGCCTCTGGCTATTTTTTATTAAGGCAGTTGTCTGGTTTTGGGGCTACTTTGTCCCTTGGTGGAGTATGGTGCCCCTCTTTCTTGTTGCTTTGGTGGACTCTTATGGGCACTCTTTCGCTTCTTCCTTTGGAGACTTCTATAGAGATGAAGCCTCCCCTTGATTTTTGAGATGCCTTCCAGTCTATTGGTGGGTTAGGTGCTCTTTGTTGATGTCTTCTTTGCTCTCTTTTCCTATTGAGGTAATGTTGTCATTTATGGAGGTGGTGATGTGGTTTGAGGATGAGGGTGACTATGGCACTAAGTGGCTTTGTCTTGCAACTGCTATTGGGAGGGGTGGTTTTAGAAGTGGTTTTTGAGGATGGTTGTCTCTTCAAGCTATCCTATAGAGGTGGGATCCCCTGTTATTGAGGTGGAGGGGAGTTTTGTTGGGGAATGGATTTTGTTCTTCTGGGAGATCTTTGTTGTGCATATTTGGAAAGTTTAGGGTTCCTTTTCAAAACCCTATCTTCTACCTAGTGTTTTCTTGTATTATCTTTTTACGAGGCTAGTCTCAGTTTGGGGATTCGTTTTTATCTATGCTATGGTTTTGGGAGACATTTTAAATCCCAAGGGGGTTGTGGGATTAAGGTTAAACTTCAAGTTGGTTTGGGGAGCCCTTCATAAACCCATAGTTACTACTGATTTTTTGATGCCCACTCTTTTGTGGCAGCCTCTGATGATGGTTTTGGGAGCCATCTGAGACTTGGTGTAGAACCCACAAGCTTAGCCAGTCAACCTAAAGACATCTTTGTCCATTAGGTGACCTTCCTAGTTGAACTTTGTACTACTAGTCCTAGTGACTGACGTATACTACTCGTAGCATAGTACCACCTTGGCCAAGGTTTAGTAAGTACAAGAACATACCATGTGCAATCAATGTCACCACTAATCTTGTCTCGTGGACATCTTCATATGTCTCATCAAATAATACAATTCAGATGGTATATACCTTTGTGTCGGTAAGACACTATCAAGATAATATTCTACCCATCCCATGATTGGTCTTAGTTTTTCATAAGGATAAGAGTTTCAGAGGTTCAACCTAAACTCAACTTGCAAGTTCTCATAGCAATCAAATTTGACCCGAAGAAGCAAACAGAGGATCTAGGGGACCTAGCAAGCAAACCATAGCTAGAACTGTATGCATGTTATTTTAATCCTTAAGAATTTTTCCTAAAGGATTTTTTCATAGGTTTTATTTCCTTAATCAAAGCCATAATCCAAAAAAATGATAAAGTTGCATACAAAAACCCTAGTTCAAATAACATATATATTGACATAAACGTCATTATTCAAGAAGCATTTGCATGATGACATGAAGCAGAGATATAATTTCTTGATACTTAAATGAATGGTTATGATGCAACTTATATAATGTTGTAATGGAGTTGATAAGAATCTCAATGTTGAAAGACATTCCATAATGTGGCTACTAAGAACTCAACGCTAAGTGAGATGCCATAATACAACCAATTTTGTCATGTTGCAAATTTAAAACCAAAAAGAAACTATGATGCTCCCTAATCAAATCTTAATGCAGAGCATAAGGTTGCAATGCATGTTATACGACTCGGATGCTGATAGAAAACACAATGATCAATACATAGTTCAAAGACATATAATTATAACTTAAGTATTTGAATTGCAAACATGTGTCTATCTTTTCAGATAGCTTGATTGCATAAGGAAACAATCAAATCATTCAATCATTATAAAGCAAACAGATTTCCATCAACAAATAAAAACATTCACACATATGCTCAAAAATCAAATGATTATAGAGATTGAACTTCAAAAGCTCTCACAAACCAGGTCGTGTCCACAGTAACAACCAGTGACAAGCAAAGACATGAAAGATGCTTTTCCCCATGAAGGAGATCCCCTCTCTCAAAAACAAGAAGCAAGAATAAACCCCCATCGTCGTCCACCAAGCCTTTTGCTTGGTGGTGGCAAGTGTAACTCTCCTTTTGCCAAGGGCCACCTATGACAAGTGTTCACACAAATAAATCAACCTAAAACATAATCATCTGATATCACAAAATCTGAGTAACTTGTGAGGAAACAATGAGTGCAACATAATAAGGTCACATTTAGTTATTATAGTTATAAAATAATGTCACTAGGAAGGGATGTAACCCAACCCTCAAGTTTATGGTTGTACATTTTCTTTTTCTTTTTTTATATTTGTTTGCATATCAAATATGTTGGAAATTGTTATCCACGTGATTTTTTTGACTAGGCGTTTCTTCGTTTCAAACTCTGCATTTATTGAATTTGTTAATGTGATCATGAAATTCGTAGGAGTATTCCTTCCACCCATCAAAGGCAAATTACTTAAGAATTAGTATCCAAAAGACACCTCCCAGTATTTAGAGAATTTAGAGAAATCTATCAAATCCCATCGAAATATAGATACATAAATGTTGTTAAAATAAATGTCTAAAAACTGCATGTATTTAGAAAAAATATCATAAGCAAATACATACAGTTCCGTAGCACAGGATATCCAAGAGCAACACTGAGAGAATAATCATATGCAGCTAGTATGAATGTTTGAGTAAGTTTATATTATTTGGTCTTTTGATACACACACAGTTCCTTCTCAAATCAATATGTTTATGCAAAGGTTACATGATCAATCTGAATGTGCTGCATGCTTTTGCTTTTAAACTAAAAGAAATACTAGGAAATTATTTGAATGTGCTGCAACTTATTAGTCGGTTGTGCATGTATTCCAAATGAGCTTAACGTATGATTTTCAAAGCCTTCATCTTGGCAGACTTACCTAAAATAAGCCATCCATTAGTTGAGTTAATTGAATTTGTAATGGTAATTATACGTTATATACACTCAATGTGGTTTAACTTAATTGCATCAGCTATTAACAGACATGAGGATGTGGGTATCTGTAGTGATCCTTTGTCTTTACTATTAGGGTGAACCCACAATAGTGAGTTACACTTTTTTGCCTGAACGGACACTGAACTCTACGTTTTGAAAAAAACTTTTAAATTCAGATGCATATTGTAGTTAAACCGTTTGAAATTAGAGGATGAAGTAAATTAGAGTCTTTTAGAATTTTCTGTCTAGATTCTAAATATATATTTTTTTATTATTTTTGAATTGATTTGAATTTTTTTTCCTTCTCCCACGAAAACTGGCATGTTGCTGAAAATGTCATTTTCAAAGAGTTACATTATTTTCATAGAACATAACTCTTTTTCTAAAATATATATCAATGTGATTCTTTCGAATTTAATTTTTTAACATCCATATTGAGGGCATGCAATTGGTTTGACAACATTAGCATGATTATTGCATATTTTATTAATGTTTGAAGTTGACTAAACCGTAATTTTGACATACCTTGACTACATAGCTTATAATTTGTGTATTTGTCCAAATTTTTTTTATTTATTTTTTGATAGAAAGAGAACTTCAATACCTAAGAGATAGATATTTTTTAGAAATTTTTTTCTCTCATTTACTATTTTTCCACAAGTGTCAAACATAGAGGTAGACATACAGTGAAATATCTATGTTTAGTAAAACTACAAATACAAAGTCATAATAAATTTAATATATATTAATATTATAATCATTGGAAAGATTTTTCTTAGTAGTACCTTACTACATAGATAGGTTTGTCAAATGGATTCATTTGATCTTTCAAAAGATAAATTTGAAGTGATTTTTTGTCAACATTTTAATAGGTGCGAAGGAGACTCCATTGTAGGCATGAAAGAGGAGTATAGATGTTATATCAATATTTTTTTTATCTAAGAGGCTTTGAGATAACCATTTGTAATTAATTCTTTGAAATTGAACCTCTGATGGCTTAAATCATCATATTTTATTAAAAATATGTTATTTCAGAAAAAATCAACATGTCTAAAAAAGTGTAACCCACTATTGTGGGGTCACCCATTACTGTTGTGTTTTATTGATGTAATGGTCTACTTGCTTCTTATCTCATTTAGTGAGTTATAATATTTAATGAGACATCTCACTGTATTATTTTTTCATATCACTTCTTGGTGTTCTTTTCAATTCAACCCAATTTGGAAAGTTGATTATGGATATTAGAAACCATCAAGAAGGCTTCTGTAACATTTCATTGTAGTTTCACCATTTATTCTTTCATCCCTAGTTTTAAACTTGTTAGAGACTTTTAGAATTTTTTTTAATTGGAATGACCCTTCTACCTACATGCTAGTAGGATCAAAGCTCGGATACCAATTGTAATGTCCCTGAATTGGGATGTACCTGATTTTTGCCGAAAGCAACAATTCCAACTCATTTACAAATAGTATTCTCTAATTAAATCATATAATAGCTATAGAACCTTTTAAATTAAATAAGCAATTAAGTTGAAAAACATCACATACTTTAGTTTCTAGCTTCATTTCTTATAATCAACCACAATAGGGATTGGAGAGGAGACCACGACGAGGAGCCCAGAATATTTGCCACAACTAATAAGCCCAAGAGAATGATACAACACCTTGGCCCACAAGTGGCAAGAACTCTTGTCCATCGAACATGGGGTGGGCTACTTAGATGGGGATTAGACAGGAATGCACAATAGGACACTCGGAACATTCACCACAACTAAGCTCAAAGACGTGATATAACACCCCTTGGGCCAGAAGTGACAAGAACTCTTGTCCATCCAACACAGTGTGGGCTACTTAGAAGGGAAACCCATCTCTGCCCTCCCAACTGTGTTTCTTTACTAACACTTACATGATTGTTTGTAGGAGAATATATAGATTAAATAAATAATTACTAATGTTCCTCGATGGATTGGTAATTTAATTCAATAGATAAATCAAAGCTGCCTAACAGATTTATAAACAAATAAATAATAAATTCAATCATATATGGCACACCAATCACCTTTTTATAATATTATAGATGGCTGCAGTTTTCTGAATCAAACTCAGAATCAGTCTTTCTTATTCCCTTTCATTCCATTGATCCTTTTTTGGATCCTTTTTTGGATCCTTTCTACAAATGAGACTGGCTTCATTTTATACCCTCCATAATGGAAAGGGCAATACCTTTTGTCTTGAAAGGGTACACCTATTTGCAATTGCTGCCCTTTTAAAGAGTCACAACTCTTCCTCTTAACCACTGGCTTCAACCTTAATTATATATCTTCCATTGTAGGAAATTGCTGGTAATTGATCACTGGGTCAGCCCCTTTTTATGAGGAATCGCTAATAACCTGGGTCGGCCTTATTATGTGGCAATATTCTTAGTTGGCCCTTTGCTAGAAATTAACCTATTTAATCCTGATCAACCCTTTATTAACTACCTTGTCTGGGCTTATTTATAATGTCAGCGATTTGTAATTGTAAGGGCAGTGATAATTCATAAATCTGTGACTTCTTTTAGATTGGTGAGTGCATGACACACATGGTTAGGTTTGTTGCACTCGTGTCAGAAACAAGAACCTAGGCAGCCAGTTGCAAGTCATGACAGCTGTAGCCAAGAAAAAATTCCTTCTCCAAAGAACTTATGCACCTCACAATAAGGTTTGTCCCAAGGAGACAAATAGAAGATATCATAAGGATGCTGGAAGATATATTCCACTTTGTCAAACCCCAATCCAATCCAGGAGTTCTAATAAAGCTTAACATTGTTAAAGCATTTGACCGGTCAAATTAAATTTTTCTTTTCAAAAATCTAATAGCTATGGGTTTGGCAAAGAGCCCGTCTCGTAACCATTCACTTGTATCACCTCCATCTCTTTTTATATCTCCCTCAATGGCAATTTAGAACATCCTTTCGTATCTTTCACTGGCCTCTGACAAGTGGATCCTTCAGCACCTATTTTATTTGCCATCATGGGTGAGAACATCCCAACAGCAATTGCTATACTCCAAAATCAAGGGAGAACCTTTTGGCTCCAAGCAGCACCAAATGGAAAGGGAGTAACCAACTTTCTCCTTTTTATGATATCAGGATGATTGCTTCTACATTTAAGAAAGAAACCCAAAGTATGAAAAGAATGAAAATTGCTTCTGCATTTAAAAATTAAAACAGAAACCCAAAGTATGAAAGGTATTTTCTCGAAGTATGCCTTGGGACAAATAATAAATGGGAATAACACTTGTAACTTTTTTGCCAATAACAGCCTAACTCAAAAGCAAATGCTTATAAACATTCTCTAATTCAAGAAGCAGAAAATCACTACAGCATATCTTGCATTCCCTTTACAATCAAAATATAACTCCTCGGAATGTAACAAGGTTTGACAAGGACTTGGAACAGCTAGAAATGTTCGACATCTCTGTATCATCACCAGAAAAAGACGATCGCTCCAATCATTTATATAAGCCATATTTAGGTAATTTCTATCTCTCTGCCACTCCACAAATAAGTCACCACTCAACTCACTCAGTTATTTTGGTGTCGAACAAAGGCCAACTTCTAAATCCCACTGATCATTTAGACCAAAATGATTACATTGTTGATGGACAATTAAACATCAGAGAGGTGAGTGATTTCAATCTATCTTTTGCTGTGAAGACCATTTAGTACTTCATGCATGATCTAAATGCTCCTTGGTGCAATATCATTATACAGAAGTACAAACTCTCTACAAACAGCCCAAGATCCTTTCTTTACTGGAAATGGCTACTAAACAAATCAACAACATAAAATATTTTTTTTAAAAAGGGGATTCATGCAATTAATAGACATGTATAATGGTTGATAGAAAATGGTACTATTATCCATTTTCAGAATAATACTTTGTAAGTATATCCTCTCCTCTCGTATCTTCATCTTGAAGGTTTGAGCAGAGAGGCAATTAATTAAGGAATGAAAACGGTGGCAGAATTGAGTCAAAAACACTGACTCTTTTACTAAAAAATGGGACAAAGACCCGTTCCTGTCTAGTCCTGCAATAATTCAACTTCATTTGAAAGAAGTCTCAAATAGGATTTTCATTTCCACTATAACAGACAATGGACTTATCTAACTTGTGCATCAGCACACTACAAGCTCATCTCAGCATATCACTAGATTCATCTTAGCTCCAACCACAACTATAACAAGGAATATAAACACTTGGATGAAAATTAAATTGCTCTGTTGGCTTGTCATTCACAACAAGATTCTTAGTTTTGACAAACTTCGAAAGAAGGATTAGCAAGGGCCTAATCAATGTCCCAACTACAACAAGGCAATAGAAATAATCCAATATCTCAATGTGGAACAGCACATATGCAAAACAAATTTGGTTGACAATGGGTTCCAATCCAAGCTCAATGATGAACATTCATAAACTAATGAATAATTGTGCTACAAGGAAAACCAAAAAAGCAATTGCCTCCCACACAAGATAACTCTATCCATCACAGCATGAAATCCAAGAAAAAAGGAACAACAATATTCTCAACAGTCACCATCAGACAACACAAAAAATAAAAATCTAAATCAGCACCCAAATCAATGACAGACCTCCACTTCTCTAGAAATCAGATCCAATTCATCTCCACTATACTTAAAATAAATCCATCCCCATCTTGGAAATGCCCCCCTATAACACTGAGTAAAACTCAGTTCTAATGGGGTTGACAAAGACAACCCAATCAGGCAGCTACCAAGGGAATATTAAGGGATGAAGCTAGATTCCAATCTCTAGCTACTACCAGGTTATCAACAAGGGTACCAAGAACTTTGTTGAATGTTTATTTCTAATATTTGGACTCCAACTGCTTATCCTATATAAGCCACTCCAATTGCCAATATAAGGCAACTCACAGATGGTGACCAACATGCTACAGAAGTTGCTCAAATAAACAAATGATAATACTATCCAACCAGTGCCAACTCACTATGTCAATGTCCCGTCAGGAATCTCAATCACAGCAGCCAAGAAACCCTAGAGACCAAACATGCAAACAGCAGCGATTTAATTGAAATAAAGTTTCATTATGTATTGAGAATAAAAAAATGAGTAAGGCAAGCAACAACTAGTTCGATAAGAAGAGAAGCAGCGATTTATTTATTAAGTACAGTTGACTTCTTCAGTAAATACACAGCAATGACATTAAAATTGCAGCAAATACACAGCAATTATCAAGGCAACAATCAAAGGCATCCGTTGAAGACTATTGGGAGGCAGTATTTAGAATCTAAAAGGTAGCAGTTTATAAGTTATAAGACAAGTATTTACCTATATAACATGGCTCTTCCTCACCCCTTGGTGAGTAGATCCAGGTCTATTAGAATAGAAATGGCATCTTCATTCTGGAGCACCATACTTATAGATGGATGTAAAGGACACAAATAGTGGCTAAAGATTTAATGTCCCTCTTCTTAAGGCTATAAAACAAAAATTTCACCCAAAAAACCAAAACACGTGGGAGTGTAATTTGTCAAGATTCACTATAAAATCTCAAATTTAATGTCTAACTACATAGTTCCCTATCCTCTCAAAGCATTAGTGAGTAAAGCCAATCTCTCCCTTAACCCTCTTCCTATGATAAGAATTCATAGGCTTAGAAACAAAGAGAGAGCTTTGTATGTTCATTAGCCCCTAATTGCAATCTAAGATGACAAAATGAAATCAAGCCTAAAGAAGAGGGTTTCTAAACAAAAATAATAAAGCATTCGTTACCACAAGGAATACAAGAGCTCGAGCACAAGGGAAGGAACGTTGAAACCAACGATTGATTTTTCTAGTCATCTAGCTAATGCTTAATACTAATGCAACAACCCACTCCCCAAATAAACTAAATCCCTTCCAATAATGGAATCTAATAAGGTCTAGTCTTTCACCGCAATAATTGTAAAATCTCTCTAATTATAGCAATTGATTGAGCCAAAGCTCCACATCAAAGTTTCGCATCTACATAAACTATGCCCACCCTACTCAAATAAAAGACCTCATATATGCCTACAACTACAACCATCCCAACTAGCCCTCCATAGCTACATTCAAAAGCTTCCTTTCTACTCAACATCCTATTAACTAATTTCCCCTACCTCAATAATGAACCCCAAACATCCAAAGAATCCAACTCCAAACCAGCTTTCCATGCTTCTAGAGGAGACATTGCCACTTCAAATTGCACCGCATAGTTATATACAAGTGAAAATACTTTACCAAAGTTTATCGCATTAATAGATGCAACCATGAAAGAGCTTAAATCCATGATGGGCACTAACGCACACAATCTTCCTATTAATGCATAAAATTCAGCTTTCTCCTAACTGGAAGAAAAGTAAACAAAAAATCTCAAACCCTCCAAAATTTTCTAGCAAATAACCAAAACCTTCTAGCCAATAACAACCGGTGGTTGCTATTTTCCAGTCATCAGTGGGCATTCATGGCTGGTTTATAGGCACACATAGCAAAAATGGGGGCTTTAGTCACTCGAGAATGGGTCACAGGCATGGAGACAGTGATCCTATGCTTCACGAGCTTGCCACAGTTTCCACAAAGGAATAGGTGGATACCTGTAACCAACAAGTTCAAGTGATCTGCACCACAATGTAATGTCCCCTTACAGGATGACTTAGGAATTTGGGATGATTAATTTGAGTTCTCTATTCTCACTATGAATTACTTATATTCTTTATGTAATCTGTAAGATATAGGCAAGAATAGTATTGTTTTAAGAACACTCTGTGTATATTAGATTTCCTTGTAGGATAGTTGTCTCTCACTATATGGTTAATATTAATATCATTGCTATCTCTGATGGGACAACAAATATATGCTATAATTCTGACTGATAATTGCTTATGGCAATTAGATTGCTACGTCTGATATTATCCTTAATTACACACAACGATGAATTCATAATATTGGTTATCTTGATCCCCGCAAGTATGGTGTCTTATCTGATTCGTATTTAAATGTTTGCAACTTCTTTATGCCAACTAGGCAATGTTGTATTTAGCATATCTATAATAGATAGGTAAGGTAATAAGTTTCCCAATGATGTTCTGCTAGGATGAGATCAACCCTCATTTTATGTCTTGCTAACCGGATAGTTGCATCCATTACATTTGAAAGACACCTCTCTCCCTTACTTGCCTCTCCCCGATGCATGGCACCTTTCCAAGGTTATTAATTATTCAAATCACAACTTGTCTTAATCACAACAAGGCGATTTATATACAAATCTCATCACTTAGTAATTTTTGTTTACTTTAATATTATTAGCCACGATACTCTCCACTTATTACTAACATCTTTATCTGATCTTTGATTGTCGTTATCCTAATTATTTGTCTTCAATTTATATTTGTTTCATAGATATTTAAATCAGTTTAGAGGCTTTCGTAGAATGTCTGTGGACTGTATTGCTCGGATAGCATAGAATCTCCCCATGCTATTGTATCGAAATTCTGTCATCTTTGGGATTGGAGATTGAAGTCTTTACCACATAGAAGAGTGTATATATGATTGAAAGAATTGATTCTTATTAAGGTTTTTAATCCGGAAACGTGGCCTATCTACTGCAGGGAGATGACGGTGATAGTTACCTCTGTTTCCTCCCTAAACCACTGTCTATACACATGTAGATATCTCTGGGATAGTCTCGTCCTTTTAGCAATACATATGTTTGAATGGAGATCCGATATGAATATGAAGGGAGATCGATATATTTGTGTATTCAGATGATTATCGATTTGGTATGATATTTAAGGGCTATCAATAATTTGCAATAGTTCCTATGTTTTATTAACCACGACAAACTTTTTATTTTATTTTTCTCCATGGTGCTCTATAAATATAAATCGCTCTATGTTTAAGAGATTAATTACATTTTTATATTCTTAAATTTATTAATATTTGTATTTTCATTATTAATTATTATTAAATCAAAAAAATATATATATATATATATTTAAGTAAGCTCTGCCCAGGGGGCAGTACCCTTTGTATTACCATGAAAAGAAAGATTACATAGTGATAGGGAAACTATAACTGAAATACAACAGCCGGGATTCAATTGTATAAGTACATGATCCCATTTCCGATGATCATTAGCCTATCGACTATTCCTTCTGGAAACAGGTCCTCGTTCTCCTTGGCAAAAGCTTCAAATTTTTCCAGACTGCCTTCCTGCAGTATCCCTTTCCTGAATGAGGACCAAGTCTTTTTCATTTTTTGTTTCTTGCCTTCAGCTTGAAGCCAAAAATGGCCTACCATGCATCCATTCGCTGGTTCGGCTTTAATGTTATCCAAGGAACAGACCACCTCTGTATATATACTGTCCTCCACAATCCTACGAATTATAGAAGTGGTCTGCAAGGTATTTCCCAGCACCTGAATAATGGGACGGAACAGATTATCTATTAAAACTCCATCATGAACATGACTCTCTAACCAGAAATCCTCTCCCAAGATTTCCACCACCGTGACCTGCTCACGATCATTCGCCCACTTGAAAATGCGCGCAATTTGGCTCTCCGGCGGTTCATCCAATGCTACTCCTTTGGTGCACCCACAATGAATGCCCAGATGTATCGTCGTCGCTTCTCTGCTAAATGGGGTAGCAGCATTGGCTTTAAATAAATTGAATCCGACCGACGTATCTTGACTGGTCTCTAAGAAAATCAGGTCGATCTTGCAGGGATCCTGTGTACTCGGAAGCGTGCACCTTTGCCAGTCACAGGCTACACAACTTCCTCTGAATGTGTCGTCAAATCCCTATCATTATCCTATACCTCCTCTCGGGATTGCAACTTGCTCTTCCGTGATGATCACCTGCAGATCCTTCGACAGTGAGTCGATCTGATCAAATCCAATGTCTAAATTATTGTCAATCTCCAAATTTGCCAGATAGTCTGCCGCCCTATTACCTTCTCGATATACATGTTGTAAATGATAATCACTGAGTCTTTTCAAATGCTCTGTGATTCTCAGGATCCAATCTACTAACCTCCAAGAATGAAATCCTAATTTCGGGATTCCATTAATAACGACCTGAGAGTCACCTTCGATGAAAAGTTTATTGATACCGTTTGATACACCCCAGTTGAGACCGGCCTCCAAGGCAGAGATTTCTACCACATTGTTGGTAGTGACACCTATAGATCCCGCCAAAGCTCTGATCACTACCCCTTCTACGTTTCGAATGATTGCTCCTATGCCACTCCTTCCCGGGTTACCTCTGCTAGCTCCGTTGAAATTCAATTTCATCCAACCATTCTGTGGGGACTGCCAAACCACAGTCTTCCTATCGATCTTCCTATCTTTCATAAGGTGATCCCCGAGATTCTTGAAGGTCCAAAGAGCCTCCATGTCATGATCCCATTTTGATTGATATTTGAAGACCAAGCCTTGGATTCTGCTGTTAACTACTTCCTCTATGGTGATTTTGATCTTTTCTTGAAGCGACTCCACTTCCATCGCCCTATCCTCGAAGATCCTCCTATTCCTCTCTTTCCATACGTGCCAAACTAAGAGAGAGGGGCTCACTGTCCATAATACGCCCCATTTTGAGTGTCTCCTATGAACAGGCCACGAGGTCAGGAAGTCCTTGATCGTTTCGTTCCTTACTGCGCTCCAATGTAGCATTGCTAGCAACCAATTCCAGCATTCCTGCGCAAATGGGCACCAAAACAGAAGGTGATCCACCATCTCCTCTTCTTGTTTGCACATGCTACACCAGTTGGGTCCCGCGATCCCAATAATCTTCAATCAGTTGCCTGTCAAGATCTTTCCATGTAGTGCGATCCAAAGGAAAGCCCCAGCCTTCAAAAGTGGCCACTTGCCCGAACATAGGATCGAGGGCCACTTGTCGTCCTTGCTTCTGAATCTCTGCAATTCATAACCTAGATTGACTTTATAATCTTCTGATTTGGACACGCTCCATATCAGTTGGTCTGCTACTTCCGAGGGGATCACTATTTTAGTTGATAAAAGATCCGTCAACTTGCAATGATTGGCTAAATATCCTTCCCCCACTAGTTTCCACCCTACCACTGAAGATGCATCCACTGGTCTAATCAAGTAATCTGCTACCCATTGGCCCATTGAAGCTTCCATCTTGATGATCCAATGTTTATATTCAAAGGAGTCTATCAGTGGTGGATCTCCGTTCCAAGAGTCCCGCCAAAACTTTGCTCTACGCCCATTTCCTACTTTCCAAGTGAGGTGATCAATGAGAAGATCACGGCTATTCCAGAGAAACCGCCACATATGGGAGCCTTTAGCCGAGTTGGCAACTGTCAGAATTCTGTCAGGGCTCAGCAGAGTCCAAGTATTTGGTGGCCGTGACTTTACACCAAGGCTTCGACAGGGATTTATACATTTTCCATGCCAATTTGGCTCCTAGCGCTCGATTCTGTAGTCCCATTTTCCTCAAGCTAGTGCCTCCATCCTCTTTGGACTTGCAAGCCACTTCCCAATTGATAAGAGGAATCTTTTTTACCTCCTTCGAACCTTCCCACATGAATTTTTTCAGCAACCTGTCAATAGGGGCTGCAGCTTTATTGGACATTTGATAGACCGACATGTAATAGATAGGAATGGCCGATAGCACAAATTTAATCATTTGGATTCTTCCTACCTGTGATAGCCACTTGTTTTTCCAAGCTGATACTTTTTGCTGGCATCTATTCGAAACTTCTTCCCATATTTTGGGATCAATTTTACCTATGTATAAAGGGACGCCAAGATATACAATGGAGAATTCACCAGGTTCGAATCCCAATATGTCAATGATTTTATAACGCATACTTCTGCTGGTATTGAGAAAGTATACCTTAGACTTGGTCTTATTCATGCACTGCTCCGAGCCTCTTTCATAACTGTCCAACGCTTCTTTGATTACCTTACCTTCCCTCACCGAAGCCTCTCCAAACAGGATTGTATCGTTTGCAAATTGAGAATGCGAAACTGGATCCAGATTGATATGAATGGAGATCCCTCTCCAACGGCCCACATTAGTCTATTTTTTGATATTTCTACAGAGAACTTCTGCCATCAACACAAAAAGAAAAGGAGACAGGGGATCGCCTTGCCTTAAACCATTAGTAGCTTGAAAGAAGCCACAAATTGAGTCGTTAACAAGTACAGAGAAGTGGACTGAGGATAAACAATGAGTGATGCACCTAATCTACTCTTGACTAAATCCAAATGGAAGGACTTCGGAAAGAAAGGACCACCTGACTCTATCATAAGCTATACTGACGTCTAATTTAACAATCATACCTGGTTTCTTATCTGATCGCAAGGAATGAATAGATTCTCCGACCAGTAAAATGCTATCTACAATTTCATGGCCAGGGACAAATCCATGTTGCTCAACCGAGATGAACCTATCAAGCATCGGCTTCAATGTGTTGACCATCGCCTTAGAGATAATTTTGTATAAAGAGTTACAGAGGGATATCGGTCGGAAGTCCACCATTGTCACACAGTCCTATTTCTTAGGAATCAAGACGATGACTGTGTTGTTTATTTCTCTCACAAATCTGCCTTTCCTCCTGAAATCCTCCACCACCTTTAGGTTGTCGTCCCCCATAAAACTCCAGCATTTTTGAAAGAACTCCGAGGATATCCCATCTGGGCCTGGTGTTTTGTCGAGCAAGTTGTCGAATGTAGCTGTTTTTATCTCCTGAATAGTGAAAGGGCGCATCAGATCCATATTGTCTGCCTTCATGACCACCTTCGGAATAACATCTAGCAGATGTAGAGTGTCCAAAGACCTGTTATTAGCATTATCTCCGAGTAATGTTTTGAAATGGTTTACCACTAAATCTTCTATGGCTCCGGCATCTTCCTGCCATATTCTCTGTTCATCTTGGATGCGATTAATCCTGTTGATGGATCTCCTCGTTTTGACCAAAGCTTGAAAGAATTTGGTATTAAGATCTCCTTCTCTGATCCAGTTATCCCTTGATTTATCTCTCCAAAACACTTCTTCTCTTAAGAGGATTTCGGATAATTCACTTTTCAAACATTTTTCCTAGAGAAAGTCATCGTTGGACATACTAGCAGAGATGACTTGATTATTAAGCAAATCCAACTCCGCTTCTATTCTGAACTTTTCAGGAAATATGTTCTTGAATGAGTCCCTGTTCCATACTTTAATGTTTTCCTTAACCGTTTTAAGCCTTTTCGAAAAACAAAAACTCGAAGTCCCTTTAAAAATGTTACTTTCCTTCCACCAACTTTCCACCTTGGGCAAGAAATCCTTATCTCTCCACCACATGCTTTGAAATCTGAAGCTTCCTTTGCCCCCTTGAGAGGCCTCTTGGATACTAAGTTGAACTGGGAAGTGATCGGACAGAGATAAGGGAAGGATACAAGTGTCCAAATTAAAAGAAGAGTCTAACCAATGGGAACCTACTAGGAATCTATCCAATCTTTCTGAGATTCTGGTAAATTTCTCCCTCCGATTGGTCCAGGTGTATTTAGCATTAGAAGGAACCACATCTATCAAATGATTCTTGGATACAAAGTCTCTAAAATCTTCCATGATTTGGTTAGACATCCGCAAGCCCCCCGATTTATCGTCTAGATCCAATAAGGCATTAAAGTCCCCTGCTATAATCACTCTGTCTCTGTCAATAGAGGCAATTTTTGAGGAAATTTTTGTCTAAACCTTCAGTTTATCTTCTGTTTTGACCAGGCCATAGACATTAAAAATGGGGAAAACCACATTATTTTTCAGGCAAACAACTCTACCAAAAATTCAATTAGTTGTTTTTTCTAGTTTTGACACCTTAAAATTATTAGGATTCCACATTAGACCAAGACCTCCTGCTACTCCTCTAGCTTCTTGAAAAAAGCCTTCCCACTTATTGCAAGAATGAAGGAAATTGAGAGCTTTATCTAGATTAAGTTCCGTCTCTTGAAGTAAAACAATGTCACTCTCCATCCTGCTTAATGCTCATTTTACCAAGCGTTTCTTGTCAGGGACAGATAAGCCCTGACATTCCAAGTTGAGATTTTCATCTCTCACCAAGGGAGGCCCCTACTCCCTTGGCTTTCCTTAAATAATCGAAAACATTAATGATTCCTTTCTCCTTAGCCCTCTCTTCTCTTTTCTGCTTGTTTGAACACCTACCCCTACCACCTTTGGACTTGCCAAGAAGAACGTTGACCGATTGGCTAATATTCCTTGGATCAACATTGTCCAACTCGTCTGAAGGGAAGAAATTGTCCGTTGAATCTCGATCATATTCAATTTTTGTATCTGGTTGGGTTTGGATATGCGAGGGAGCCTTCTCCAATGGGGTGTTCTCCCTTAGCATCTGTTTTTCTCCTGAGCCCGAGCATTCACCAGAGATGTTAGTTTCCTTCACAGAACTCGGTGGAGCAGATTTTTGTTGTTTCATCTGCTCTGAAGAAACGGTTTTTGTAACCGTTTTTCGATTTCCTCCCTTTGGGATCCAAACCTTGGCGGGTTTCACAAAAACAGAACAATCCTCTATGCTATGGTCTTTGAAGCTACATCTCAGACAGGCGATGATTGGAGTTTCAATTTCTACTTGTTGTTTCCAAATACCATCTCCAGTTTTAAGGTTGACGAAGGACGGGATCTTCTTGACCGCCGCGATCTTTATCCATGCATACAGATATGAATCATTATCAATGATCTTCTCATCCACTTCCATCAAGGTTCCCAGCGAACTAATATGTTGCAAACTCGCGTCACCCCAATATTCTATTGGAAGGTTGTAAAATCTGATCTAAATCGGTTCCTTGTAAACTGCTAGGGGGACCGGATCAAAGTTCGTTTGCCAGGGTTGTAAATACAAAGGGATCAAATCACAAAACCAGTTTTGTTGATTCAGAATATTATTTCTAATCGATTCAACTCTGAAAACGACAATAAAGAAACCTTTGGGGATGAATTTCAATACAATATCTTGGCTCCAATTTGTTATCGCCCATTCCCTAATTTGAAACCTGGACATCCGCGTACCAATGAATCTGCCTATAACTCCCATCTTCCTCCACAGTTCAATGTCCAGTTCGATATCATCCGGCATGTCAATGTCTATCGGATCGCTTGCCTCCGAAACTACATTTAGGAACCCAATCTGATACGCTCCTCTGCCACCCCTGTTACCTTGTTTGCGTACACCATAACTGGTACAATCTCCAAACTTCCTCCTCTGCATCTCCCTCCTCTTCTGCATGCAACAAATTTAGTATTTAAATTTGAAATAAGATTTATTGATTAGTCTTTATCATAAATAATATATATTCTTAGCAATTATATATCAATATTTTTATATTAAAAATAGATTATACTATATTAATATTTTCATATATTATTATATTGAGGATAGATTATTAATTTTTTATTTATTAATTATTTACTTTTATTAATGTTCTTTATTTAAAAAATTCCATTGTTTAATTACTATTAAATCCTATTTCAAAATGGGCACATCACACACAACCACATAAGGACAAGTTCTGCCTCACAGCCACATAAGGATTGGTTTTGTTTGACAAGATTGTAGATGAAGAAGATAAGGATGGAATTCCTAAGCACATCCTACCGAGAAGATATGTATTTGCTGATTTTGAATCCTTTGCTGAACATCAAGATGACTGTTTTAGTCTTTTATGCAATGTATGAATCTTATAATTGAGGATATTTGACCATGATATGGTGGAAGCTAATTCCCACAACTATCTATGTTTTGAACTACTTTCATTTAACCTAGCTACTAGACTGTACAAGGATTCAAATCAGGATTATGTTAATGCTGCCTTGTTTTTCTATAACTTTCTCATTTTTATCTATTCAACTTGAACTTTCAAAATTATAGGAGTTTTAACTACTTTAGATGATTAATGCTTGAGAGCATGACAACAAGCATGTTCAGTATCTGCATCTGCACATGAACATTGAATCTAACCTTAGCCAGATAGGAGTATATTATACATCCAATCTTCAAGGTGCAGATCAAACATTGATGCTCTGCAATTCTAGGCGGCAACCAATAATGTCCAAACACCTAATATGTTGACAATGATGCATTGACTGCTAGATTATCACCAACCCTTGATCAAATGGCGATCTGCCATTCTGCTATGATATATTTATCAGTCTTCAATAGTAGAAGGTGGATTTCTCAATGTTAACTCCTACAGTATCTTGGAAACACATAAATAGAATTGGACTGGATTCTTGTGCAATGTGAAATTACAATCTAGCTTCAACTAGATCTGATGATATCTAACTATGTGATCAATATTCAAGGAGCAGAACAACCATTGGGGCACTTAGATACACTACTAACACATAACCAATAGTGTCAAAACATTCATGCCACCAGTGATCTTGTGTTTCCCATCTGGCTGTTATGGTAAATCGATGTTGTTGTATTAAACAAAGAAGATGAAGGCTCCTTATATAGATTTATAAAGACAATGTTTCTAAAAGAAACAACTGTGAACTAAAGACGGAAATAGAAACTACCTAATAAACTAAAAGCTAACTAAGATGACTATTAAAGAAACATTATAATATTGTAATACCCTCCCTAAATGGTCATCGTCTAACTGTTGTCTTTTGGTCACAAATTTTTCAGAACATTATGTTGCGGCTGAGACCCTCTCTGGATCTGCAAAATGTTAATGACCAAGAGTAGCCAAAGAAAAAACAGAGAAGGTTGTCCCCTTCTTGAGAATGGTCTACAACAAGAGAGTAGAGCTTGCCACGGACTCTTCCACTGACCCTCCTTGAATCTGCAAAACCGCTAAACAAAAATTATCACAAAAACATCCAACCTGATGTTGGATAACTGAGAGGCCCTTCTCTATAGACAGAGACACACTCAGAACAGCTGTCAAACCCTCCAAACTATTGCAAATGAGCAGGATGCCCCAAAACCGACTACAAAAAACTATAATTGAAGAGTACAAATCATCATTTTTTCGGAAAAAAATAGTAAAAACCCTGAAATAACATCCCACGCAAACTTCACGTATTACAGAAACCAGAAACGATTTTTGAGGCGGAAAATCGACCAAAACCAAACATGATTTTTGAGGTGAAAAATTAATCAAAACCAAACATAGAATCCGAGACACAAATCGGAGAATACCCCCCAGATAATTTTTGAGGATAAAATTAGTAAAACCCTCCAAATAATTTTTGACGAAATTTTTTTTAAAACCCTCCACATAATTTTTGAGGAAAAAATATTAAAACCATTTAGAGAAACCTTCATGCGGCAAAACACGAGACTCCGCATGCTAAAACAGCACATGCAAAAACATGCAACCACAAAAAGCAAATGCAAGTAACATGCAAGTACATGCAACAAACATGCAAGTACATGCAACCATCGAAAATCAGAGACTTTGCTCAAACCAAGAAATCATGCAATCAAATCCATTTACCGAGCTCACGATTTTCAGCAAAAATGTTCAAAGATGAACCACAAAAATTTATAAAATACCTCCAATTTTAATTTTAAAAAGTCAACAAAAAAAAATCTGGAAAAAAAAAACCAGATCAGAAGAGACTCGAAATTCTTTAAAAAATCGCCAAATTTTATGAAATCCCATTGACCCACTCTGATACCATGTTATGGTAAATCGATGTTGTTGTATTAAACAGAGGAGATGAAAGCTCCTTATATAGATTTACAAAGACGATGTTTCTAAAAGAAACAACCGTGAAGTAAAGACAGAAATAGAAACTACCTAATAAACTAAAGACTAAGATGACCATTAAAGAAACATTATAATATTCTAATACTAGCTACCTCTCAATATTTTGTAATCATCTCCACGAAGTGCAATCTCAACACGTGGGACAAGCCATTGTCAAATAGCAAGATTCCCTTCACAATGCACAACATCTAGAACTACAACAGTAAGGAAATAGCCTCTCTCAAACTGCCCATAGAATGATGCCACATGATATTTGAAATTTCTAGAACTTAGCAACTGAGATGACAAAGTGTGAGCACAGCACTATATCCAATAAGTCAAGAAGTGCTATTGTTTAAGAAAATGACCAGTAAAAATAATATTTTTGTTTACAGATACATGTGTATGAAGCTCAAAGAATTTGTGAGCGCACCCCATAATACAAGGCCAAGCATGGGGGAATTCTCATGTGTATAGGTTTTGGCATTTTACACATATATGAGATTGTTCCATCCATACTAATGTCTAACTCAACTAAAAATGGGTTGTTTCCCTAAAACTATTTGGGCTGATTGCATGCAAAAGAAAAGAGTAAGGAGAATCTTAATTTTGTGAGATGGTATTTGTGGTAGCAGAACCATGGGGAAGACCATAAAAGATACTCTGTCCAGTAATTATAAATATATAAGATATTTCTGCTTGCATTTGTAGATTTTTCTCCTACAATTAATGAACGCAAATCTTTTTGTTACAACTAATGCAGGTATAAATCTATTGTAAGTGAAAGTATTAGAATATTTCTAATATTATTTTGTTTCCTTAATGCTCTCTGTAATTCTTTTAGAAAGTTACTATTTTGTTGTATCTTCGATTGTATATATGAGCTTCGTGCTCTCTGTAAAAAGACATTCAATATATTCAAAACAATTCCTCCATATTATTATATGGTATCAGAGCTAAGGCTCGATTTTTTTCGAAATATTTTGCTCACGCCCGTGTCTGGGGTTCTAATCGCGATCGTGATCGCGCCCGCGCCTGGTATTCTACTTGAGCCCGCGTCTTTTATTCTGATCACAACTAGTCTTCATCCGTCCCTAGTATTCTACTCGCGACTGGTCGTCATCCGTCTGCAACCTGCATCCGCCCCGACTAGTCTTCTGGTCGCGTCTAGCAAAACCGCAACCTGTTCATGCAACTTTCGCGACCTGTAGGCCCTCAAACTGGTGCCCCATTTTTTTTTGGTCTACGGCTCTCTTCTGACGCGACCTACAGTGTCATACTTGCTGGCGCGGTCTGAACATTCCTTGCATTCAAAATTTGTGGCTCCTGTTGGTGGTTATTATAACCAGAGCTGGTTTTTTTTGCGAAAACCCTAATTTTCGAGACTAGAAAATTTCTTCGACTACATTTTTGTGGTGGGTTTTTCGAGATCCTATCTGGGTCTTTGTCAGAATTTTTTGGGTACCTCATTTTCCGTGCCTCAATTTTTGGGCCGGCGGATTTGCATTTTGATTGCAGATTCTTTTTGGGTTTTTTGTCTACTCTTCTAGGTACCGTCATCTTTTTCTGGGTCAGCCAAAAATTTGTCTTGGAATTCATGCCCATTAAATTTCCTTCTTGAACTCGCATCTGATGGCATCTTTGACCAACCTAATACTGGAAAACAGCCAGCGATTTAATGGCAGCAATTACAACACTTGGAAGCAGTGCATGTTAACCATTTTTTAGTACCGTCGTCTGGATGCGCTTGTTCTAGGCACAGAATCACGTCCTACCTCCGCTAGCACGCTCGATGGGACCTCCATTCAAACAGATCAGGATAAGTTTGATGATCAGAATCGAGAAGCTATCATGCTTCTCAAGCTATCAGTCACAGATGATCAGTTACCTCAGATTCCCTCTAGCAAGTCGGCTGCAGACATCTAGAAATATTTGAAGGAGCTGCACGAAACATCTAACAAGAGTCGCACGTTATTTCTGAAGAATCAGTTATTCTCCATTATGATGGATGAACGTATGTCCTTACAAGAACATCTCACGAAGATCAAGGACATTCGTGATCAGCTTGAAGCTATCGGTCGGAAGATGGAGGAAGAAGATATGGTAGTCATTACCCTGAAAAGTCTACCAACATCTTATGAGCATTTTATAGAGACTCTCAACATTACCTCAACTAGTGTTGATCTAAAATTCCCAGAGTTGTGCAACAAACTTTTACAGCAGGATCGTTGGAAGCAGCAGTTTGGCAACCGTACTTCCTCATCCTCGTCAGAATAGGCCTTTGCAGCAAAATTTCAGTCTTCTCAGTCATCACAACAGGGCAGTTCGCATCAATTCTCAGGCAGTTATCAGCAGAAGAGTGTTCAGTGTCATTACTGTCACAAGTATAGTCACATGAAGAAAGATTGCCGTCAGCAACTCGCTTCCGAACAAAAGAAGCTGGGAAGGTCAAATCCACAAGCAAATGTTGTTGAACACTCTGAACATTCTGAGCAAAAGGAATCTGCCTTCTATGCGTTTATGGCTAAAAGCCCTTCTGATTTAGCCCAATCGTCTGCTTGGTATATCAACTCTGGTGAGTCAAGTCATTTTTCTCATCGGTGTGACTGGTTTACAGACTTCTATCCCTACAGTGATTCAGTTGTGTTTGGTGGAGGAGAGGAGTTCAAAATTCTTGGCAGAGGAAATGTTCAGATACAGTCTAGTGGGTGTCAGCTCATCTTTCTCAATGTATGTTATATTCCTGGCATGGCACTTAATCTGCTTTCTGTAAGTCAGATCATGAGCAATTCCCCTCAGTTGGATGTGGTGTTCAGTGCCCACAAATGCTCCATTATTGATCGAGAGACTCGTCGTACTGTTGCTACTAGTCTAGAGGATCATGGCCTATATCGGCTTACTGACACTGGTGATTCTCCTGAAATAGCTATGGCAGCTCATGATTTATCTCTAAGTACCTTGTGGCATCAGAGATATGGACATCTCAACCTCCAGTATCTCTCTCAGTTGTTCTGGGAGGAACTTGTTTCTGGTCTACCTCTGATCCAGCCGCAGCATCTTGGAGTATGTGATGCCTGTCAAGCTGGCAAACAACATCGGACTCCCTTCAAAGATGGAGATTCATGGCGTGCATCTCAGGTACTTCAATTACTTCATGCTGATATTTGTGGTCCTATGAATACATCTTCAGTTACTGGTTGCAAATATTTTTTGCTTGTTGTTGATGATTTTAGTAGAAAGATGTGGGTGTACTTTCTTAAACACAAATCAGATGTTTTTAGTACATTTCAGAATTTTAAGTCTTTGGTTGAAAACGAGTCTAGCTACAGTATCATTTCTCTTAGAACAGATAATGGAGGGGAATTTTGTTCTACTGCATTTTCCGATTTTTGTAATGAACATGGCATCAAACGCCAGTTCACCACACCCTACACTCCTCAACAAAACAGTGTTGTTGAGCGTCGCAATCGTACGATTGTTGAGATGGCTCTCTCTATGTTACAACACAGGAGTGTTCCTAATAAGTATTGGGCAGAAGCAGTGTTTACTGTTGTCTACCTTCTTAATCGCTCTCCTACTTAGGCTGTCAAGCACAAAACTCCAGAAGAGTTGTGGTCTGGTCGTAAGCCCACGATTAGCTACTTGAAGATTTTTGGCTCTCTTGCATATGTTTGGATTCCTAATGCCAAACGCTCCAAATTAGATTCTAAGAGTCAAAGACTCATGATGACAGGGTACAGTGACAATCATAAGGCATACAGATTGATAGATATCGATACTGATCATCTTATCTTTAGTCGGGATGTTTTCGATGAAACTCGCAGACCTTTTCTGTCTTCTTCTGAGCAGTGTTCTGAGGAACAGTCTTCCAGTGTTCCTCTTCCTTTAGCACCCCCTAATGGGAGGGATGATACAGATAATGTCCTTCTTGAGGCACTTGATGCTCCTGTTGAGGTTCCTGAACATGATCCTCTTCCTGTCTCTGTTGCTGCTCCTGAACATCCTCCAGCTCCTCCAAAAACCCGACCCAAATGGTGGGTTAAAACTATTAGTGATCTCAGGGATGATGAGCTCATCGAAGGTAGAGTTTCTAGAAATAAGAGCAAACAACAACCTACAGTTAATTTTGCTCTTATGGCTAACATTCATAGTGTCTATGAGCCTCAGACCTATTCTGAAGCTAACGGTATTTCTAAGTGGGAACAGGCTATGGAAGCAGAGTTCCAAAGTCTTCAGAAAAATCACACTTGGGTCCTTTCTGATCTTCCTTTAGGGAAGAAGCCCATTAGTTGCAAATGGGTGTACAAGGTGAAATACAAAGCTGATGGAACCTTAGACAAGTATAAAGCTCGTCTTGTTGCTCGTGGGTTCTCACAAAAAGCAAGCATTGACTATGAGGAGACCTTTGCTCCTACAACCAAAATGAGTACTGTACGACTTATTCTTGCCTTAGCAACACAGTTTGGTTGAAAAGTCCATCAGATGGACCTTAAGAGTGTCTTTCTGAATGGTGATTTGCAGGAAAAGGTATACATGACACAACCCCCTGGGTTTAAGATTGCTGGTTAGGAACACAAAGTCTGTAAACTTGTCAAAGCTCTCTATGGTCTAAAACAAGCCCCTCGGGCCTGGTACATGAAGATTGATAGATACTTAACAGATCAGGGTTTTTAGCGGAGTCCATCAGATTCAAATTTGTATATTAAACATGTAGGTGACACTATATTGTTTATAGTTGTCTATGTGGATGATCTGATCATTACTGGCAGTTCAAAACATTTGATCACTGAAATCAAACAGGATTTATGTCATACCTTTGATATGACAGATTTGGGACTCTTGCACTATTGCCTCGGAATTGAGGTTTGGCAGACTGAGCACGGTATCTTTATTTCTCAGTCCAAGTATGCCAGAAATCTTGTGGACAAGTTCAGAATGCAGGATTGTAAATCTGCTCCCACTCCAATGGAACCTGGGCTTAAATTGTCAGCTCAGTCCACTTCACCTGCTGTGGATGAAATCTTGTTTAGACAACTAGTTGGCGGTCTCATTTATCTTACTATCACCAGACCTGACATCAGTTTTGTAGTAAGCTACATATCCCGGTTTATGACAGCTCCCAAGGCTGATCATTGGACAGCTGCAAAGCGTGTTCTGCGCTATGTAAGCGGTACTTCTGATTATGGCCTCCTGTACACTCGGAGTCCTGATACTACACTATGTGGCTACACAAATTCAGATTGGGCCGGCTCTGTTGATGATCGTAAGTCTACCGCTGGATATGTGTTTAATTTAGGATCTGGTGCTGTCACGTGGACGAGTAAGAAGCAACAGGCGGTGGCTCTGTCTTCGAATGAAGCAGAGTATCGAGGAGCAATTAAGGCAGCTTGTGAGGCAGTTTGGCTTCGGCGGATGCTTGCAGATATGCATGTTCCTCAGTCAGGACCGACTCCTATATTTTGTGATAATCAGGGAGTGCTCAAACTGGCAAAGAATCCGGTCTTCCATGAACGAACCAAGCATGTCGAAACACATTGTCATTACATTCGTCAGCTAGTTGAAGACAAATCTATTCAATTGCTATATGTTCCTACTTTAGAGCAGTCTGCTGATATCTTCACCAAGTCTCTTGGTTTTGATAAATTTGTAAAATTCAGGGAGGCTATTGGTGTTACTAATAGATTGAGCATTATGGGAGGGTATTAGAATATTTCTAATATTATTTTGTTTCCTTAATGCTCTCTGTAATTCTTTTAGAAAGTTACTATTTTGTTGTATCTTCGATTGTATATATGAGCTTCGTGCTCTCTGTAAAAAGACATTCAATATATTCAAAACAATTCCTCCATATTATTATAGAAAGATCCAAACTAAACCACAAAACTTAATGGATGATTATCAGGGTACTATGATGCACATAAACAACAGAAATTTGATGCCCTCTCTATGTTCAAAAGACACTAGTTAATATGACTGACCTGTTTACTTTCAAGAACCACATTGCTTCTCCTTGGTAAGGAAGTAATATTCACCATAAAAAAGTGTTATCATACAACTACACAAGATCACACCCAAAACTTGAGCATTGCCTTCTGAACATGGGCATAATAAGAAAAAGGACAACAAAATCATGAATATGTTTAATCTTCAAGCAATATTTGATAATTTCTAGTGACTTCAAAGAATTCTTTTACACAATTACCTCATTCATGATTCATTAAAATTAAAAATCTCTATGTTGTGTTTATATTTATGTTAAAATGAAGAACTGCAAATGCCTGACAAATTTAGAAAAAAGGATTTCGGAAGAGGTTCGGAAATTCATAATTACAGACAAGCATGATATGCTACAAATCCTCCATAACAACGGTTGTTTTAGTTCTCTAAAAATATTACCTGATGTGGTAGGAATGGGTATTGTCTCCAAATCATTATCCCGAAAGTGCAGTATCAGATGATTCCCTCACGTAACTTTCATATAACTTAAATGTCTGAAGATCAGTTAGGAACCTGCAAGAAAATTCTTCATCATGTATATTAAGAATAGCAACCAGACTAATAATAAGAGGCTTTGAAGATTGCTTTAAATACTTATATAACATAGTATGAGGCATTAACCTCTTCTCTACGCTGTACATAAGGAACATAGGATAAGCACAAACAATGTTCTATTCAAACCCAGTAGTATGAATCAAGAAATCCGTGTTCTTTTGTATCTTATCCACAGACACAAGCAGTATCGCAAGAAGCTTCGTAAGTACTTGCTTGATCTCCTCATCAGTGAGACTGAGATTCGTCACATGCTTCAACCTCTTGTCAAGAGTTTCTATGGTTACACAGTACGTGTGAATCCATCTTAAACATATCTTTGATTTCATCTTCTAGGAGACCAATGCTTTTCATCTGCTTCACTTTCTTTGCCACATTTCCAGTCACAATGCTATCACTTAGTAGAATCCCTAGAGCCCTCTTGATAGCTTTTGGCAGATAGACTTCCGAGCTAAACAAGTTTGCAAGAAACCAAATTTTTGGATTAAGGTTTTCTCCAAACTTGGAGAAAAATTTCCGCCAAAAACCCAATGCACTTGAGAGTGTAATTATGAAGATTCACTAATGAGATACATAGCTTTTATGTGTTGCATGATTTATGGTTAAGTTTACAGCCTGGCAGTTCTATGAGTCAAGAGGTTCACTCTTGTATAAATGTAGGTCATAGGACGCAAGAAAGTTGTTGTTGATTATTGGTGATTGCATAGAGCAGAGGAGAGACATCTTCTGAGAGAAGAACTACAGACACAGAGGTAGCAGAGATCAACAGCCAAGCAAACCGGGAAAGAGGTATGATCTAATCAGACATTCAGTGTCATAACAAATCATTGCTTTTATAAGTAGTTAAAGCAAATTGAAATCCCTTCATTAGGGTGGACCTAATCGATTCGTTGTAAAAATCCCCTAACAGGGTAACATCTTTTTGATGTTCAAAGTCTTGTAACCAGGCAGCTCCTAACAGGGTTTAGATCTTAACAAATCTCTTGTAAAATCCCTTAACCAGGTAGCACCTTAACCAGTGCTTTGTAAGCTCCTAACAGGGCGCCTTCATTCTACAGTAGTAAAGTTGTGAGCTCTGTCTCACCGTGGTTTTTTCCTTCTTACCGAGGGTTTCCACGTATAAATGCTTGTGTTGATCTATGTGATTCCTTCATGCTTGTAAGTGTTTGCTTTATTATGCTTATCAGTTAAGGATAATTAAACAAGTTTGCAATTACACTCACAAACAAAGTATTTACTGATTCACCCCCCCTCTCAGTAACTGGTTTAGTAATAACAATTGGTATCAGAGCCAAGGCTCTCATATATAAAGCCTAACCGCTTGAGAAAAAAATCATGGAGGGTTACCGGTATCAGAAACAGCTGGAGGAAGCCAACGACATCATTGCCTCTCTAGAGAATAGATTGAGGAGATCCCTTGCAAAAAGGAGCTAGCTATACAGATCAATGAGAGCAATGAAACTATTGATGAGCTCTCTGGTCAAAGCGGATCTGATGAAGAAGCAGTCTTTGAGCTTATGGATAAGAACCAGATCCTTACCGGTCAGATTGCCAATTTCAAAAGGGAGCAAGAAGAGAACGCCCGGAGCATGACTGAACTGATCGAAAAAAAGGGAGAAGCTAAAGATGAAAGGAACACAGCAGTCAGGTCATTAACAGCCACTGAAAAAGCAAGAAACCGGGCAGAGGAAGCTGCAAGGGCAAGTCAACTTATCATTGTGCAACTTCAAGAAGATATGTTGATTATCACCCAAGAAAACGCCAATATGCACAAGGCATGGCAGGATAGGGATGATGCATGCAAAAGACTGACAATTGAGGTATATAAACTCAAGGAACAAAAGAAAGTCCTTGAAGAAAGGAATGAAACCTTGAGAAGATACAATGAAAGTTCGGTCAAGCTTGATGAGCAACTTAAAGTTCAAAGAAGGCACAAAGATCAAACCGGTCTTGGATTCACCGGTGAAATCACCAAAGAGAATGGTGAATCTTTTGGAGCCCAGACAAGCAAGAAAGCAAAGAAGAAACTGCTGGCACATAAAGGTAAGAAGACCTCTAACATATCTTGCAACCATTGTGGGGAACCGGGTCATAAAACAAATGAATGCAGAAAAGCACCGGTAAGACCCAACAACAACTACTGCAAGAACTGTTGTAAAAATGGCCACAAGACCAATGAATGATGGTCCAGCCCCACATCGGTGTCTAGTGGAAGCAGGGGAAGCTTCAAGGGCTACTGCTATGCCTGCAACAAATTTGGACACAAAACTGAAGAATGCAGATCGAAGACTACGACATTCAAGTCTCCAAGACCGGTATTCACCAAGCAAGAACCAGAACACAACTAATTATGCAAACAATGGGATGCATGGCAACAGTGATTCATGAAGAAAATCACCCAATCCAAGAAGGTCGAACCCATGGAAGGCAACCGGTATGGTCTGCTATCACTGCAACAGAGTCGGTCACTTAGCAAAAGACTGCTAGAACCGGACTAGGAACAAAGGTAAAGGATCGACCAAACCGGTGGTGAAAACCTTGACTTACGATAAGAAGAACAAAAGTAAGGAGACCAAGAAAGAGATAAAGAAAATATGGTTAATTAAGGAATCAAAGAGTTCCGCTGAGGAGAAAACAGAGGTAAGATCATCATCACAAGATGGTGATGTTTCTTCTACAAACTGAGCTTTCAAGGCTTAGGGGGAACTGGTACTGCAACTACCGTTCCCAGTAGAACTGGTGAGTTTTCAATCTCACTCAGTCTACAGGTCAGATCGGAAAGGTATGAGGTGATCAACTGGGGCATGCCTAACTGAAAAAGTCAAACTACTGGTTAGCAAAAGCGGCAAGAAAGGTTAGGTAAGGCATTTAATGTTGTAGCTGTTTAACAATAGTTACCGTTTGGTAAATATTGTTATGCCCTAATCCTATTAATGCAAAGAAGTATTACTCATTTACTTTTACCTTGCGATTTTGTGTCTATCTATTTTCTACTTGAGGAATATTCTTGCGAATTGAGCATCGAGCGAGATTATCTGAGAAACTAATCAATCATCTCTCTAGTAACCGATTGAGAGCAATGGCGTCTTCATCTTACATCGCAAAGCTAGTTCCAGCAAATCAAGTTGATCGTCCTCCGTATGATATTATGCCGAATCAGAACAGGGAGAACGACATGGTTGGTGCGCTCTCCTCAATCCCTAATGGAGTACTCCTAACAAAAGATGTAACTGCGTTCATCCATGCAAAACAAGAAGAATTGGGTGAGACGTACATACAAAGCGAGTATCGCTCGCTATGCAAAGATGGAAATTATCCTAATGGTTACGCAAAGCTGGTATCATCTAGGATTATCAATGGAGTCTCATATCCAACCATCTTCAAACCAGAATGGATTCGAATTATGGTTAGTCGAGTTCACGAACCAGGATTCTGGCTCGCGAAAGGAGTCTGCACTCCTATCACGAAAGATGATCTTCATAGGGTAACCGGGTTCAGTAATCAAGGGGAAGCCCTAACCCTGAGAACCATATCAAATGCAGTGGTGGCCAAACTGACTAAATCAAAATCTAACAAACAATTGATGACCGTAATTGATATTGAAGATCCAATAGTTCGGTTCGCATCCGCTATAATAGGTTACAAAATATATCAGTCCAGTAACCTAAACAGCATATCAGGTGGAGGCATACATGCGGCTCACCGAATAATACATGATAATGCACAGTATGATATGTGCGGAGTGCTAAGAGGACAGATTTTTGAGAATATGAAGAAGCTAGGCATCGTCAAAAAGAAATCACTGAAATTTGGCACACTTCTGATATGTCTCTATTTTTACTATTCTAATTTCTTCCCTGGAATAGGAAAAGTGACATGGGCAACAGATCGATCGGTCATGATGCAAATTAGTGATATGGCTAACCAAGTGGGAGACCAGTTAGGCAAGGCAATGACCGATTATTTCGAGGCCTTTCAGCTAAAAATGCATGCTAAACAAAGAATTCTGTCAACTATTGTTGACTTGTACAAAGAAGAGGTATGTTTTCTAGTATCAACTGACTTCTGCATCATTCAAGCAGTAGAACCAAGAGATGAGTATGCACCGGAGCTTGGTTATGAGATCACCGCAAAGATTGCAAAGGCATATGTAGAGGCCCTGCAGGAAGCACACCTGGATCTCTCTACTCAACGGTTTGGAACCTACGAGGAAATAGAGAAAAATCTAAAACGGGGACCAATCAAGAACGTTTATGTGAAAAGAACGCCTACACCGAAGAAGAAACCGGTGACTGCACCACCTAGGGCACAAAAGAAGAAAGCTCAACCAGTGGCGAGCACACAAGAAGAAGCTGAAGAAACCGAGTCTAAGGACACAGTTCCTTTAATCAAAAGGAAGAAGGGTTTAAGCAAACTGGTGAAATAGCCTGAAGTAAGACCAAAAAGACAAAATATTAATGAATTTGTAGAGGGAATAAAGAATACAGGAAGGTTAGGACAAGTGGCTAGAAGGTATGATTTAAGCAATGACGAAGATAGAGGAAAGATTGAAGAAGGTTTAGTTTACTGCATGTACAGGTTTAATCTTTCTCCTTCTGAGATTCAAAAGATTGTATCAAAAGACCTATATGAGATACTTGAAGCCAGGTGGGAAGCCTCAATGGATAAGGAAAAAGAGCTTCGAAAACGCGCTCTGTTGGAAGTGCAGAATCACCTCACTCTAGAGGAAGCTACTCAGCAAGCTGATCTTCACAAACAAAATTTTCTAACGAGGAGGATCAATCAAGTGCTTATTGGAGAGGTAGATAAGGTTCATCAAGAAGGTGTGTCTACCTGGACCAAACTTCTCCAGACTCAGCAACAAGCAGAGGAAGCACACCAAAGATCTACAGTTCCACCAGTTCCTGACACTGGGAAAGGAAAAGGTGTACTCGAAGCAGAGAAACCGGTCATTGTTGACATTAGTGATGAACCAACCAATCCAACACTTCTAGTTTCTCTAGAAAAAGGTAAGGCTCGCACAATGACTGTCAATGATATTGTAGCTGAAGTTACAAATTTTGGAGAAATAGATAATGCAGCCAACTGGTACAATGTATTAGCTGAGGACAACAAACAGGAAATTGAAAAAGCTCTTGTTGAAAGTCTACTAGATTTCATCAAAACTCCTAGGGATTATAGGGGCAAGTTTCCTCCTGAGTTAAATAGTAAGCTTCAAACAAAATGGAGAACCGGTCTAGAAATAAACTCAAAAATCAATAGGGAAGCGCTGGAAAAAGCTAGACCTGGTCTAAGTGACAAGAGAGTAAAACTTCTATTAGAAGAAGTATCTATGAATCTGGATACAAATTACAAAGTTGCCAAGATTCTCAATGGATATGAGAATGAAGTCTTCAAAGAGACTTTAGATTTCTGGCAGCAGTATGACTTCAATACTCTTGAAGCAACAGGTCCTCAGGATCAAACAACAACATTAAATGAACCACCTGTTCAGTTCACTACAACTCAAGATCCAATAACTTGTGAACAGGAAGTTCCCACAGAAATGTTCACTTCTGGTGAACCTGTCAATTTGGAGAAATCTTTTGATATTCCAACTGACATATCACTTGAAGGTGATGAAGGAATTGTTGTAGGTGATCTTCATATGACTAAAGAACAGCAACAAACACAAGTCCCACCGAAAGTGCACTCGCATCAAAAGGAAGATGCTATGGCTGAAGTAGAAGTGCAACAAGAAGGGGAAATTCCACAACAGCAAACAAGACCGGAAGAGGTTAACTTACAAAGAGATGAAGAAATTAAGGAACAGGAACAAGAAATTCCTGTACAAACCAAGCAACCTCAACTGGAAAAGGAACAAAAGCAAAAAGAGTCAGCAGATGTTCCAAGCTCCTCCTCATCTAAGAGAAAGTTGTCATTTGCCGAGGAAAAGGAAGACAAAAGGAGTAAGGTCATCGATACAGTGGTAGACATCAACAAGATATCAACAAGGCAGATGAAGGTACTCACTAAAAGAAAACAGGAAAGTAAAGGACATCCTATACAACTTTGTACTGGATGCTGACATCAATGAAGATGAACCGGTCATTGATCAACTGGAAGTATTGGCAATAGCTGTTGGTAATGATCTGACTGATCCAGAAACAGTGGCAATTGATATTATGAGAAGAGAATTGAAATTCTCAATAAAACATTACAGATTCAAAAGCAACAGTATCAACAATTTTAAGTATTCTTCAACAACAGTTACAAGTTGGCAATAATTTGATGATCACTACTTCAAATTTTAATACATTCATGCAAGATCTGACAGAAAGGTCAGCAAAGGCTACAGAAAACATAAGAGCTTTGTCTTCTCAGTATGACATCAAGAAAAGAGTTGCAACAAGCTACAGCAGAGAAAGACTTTCTCTCATTCTGAGAAAGACTTCTGAGGAGCAAACTAAGAGAATCCAAGACATCATTGGATTTCAGCTGTATCTAGCTCCTACCCTAGACTTAATGCAAAAATCTGCAAAGGATGTTGAGAATCTCATCAAAGAACCTGAACATATGACTATTGAAGATATGGAGACCATTATTGTTTCTCTACAAGCAGCTCAGTCAAATTTAGAGCATGTAATCGGTCAGTGGCACACTTTTCTTCCATCTGCAAAAGTCATTTACAAAGACATTTTTGCCAAAATGCCAATTTAAACCCTTTGTCCTATGGAGGCAAAAAGGGGAAGAAGAGAAGAACGGGAACGGAAAACAAGAGTGAAAGAACAGGAAATAGAGTGGATAAAGAGCAGACAGAGAACATTCACCGGGAGCACTCAGACAGGGGAAGTGTTCTACAGACAAAGAGCGGTCGCACTCAGACAGGGAAAGTGTTCGACAGACAAAGAGCAGTCGCACTCAGACAGGGGAAGTGTTCTACAAACAAAGAGCAGTCTACAAAGACCAAGGTATTATCCGTTTTTGTATGAATGGCTTTGTGTATGATTTTGCCACCAATGACAAAGGGGAAGATTGTTAGCAATATGAGTTGTCATTAGTGTATTTCACAAACACCATTCACACCGATAAAGGGTCACCAGTCACTTACATTACTCTAGACACCACCGGCAGACTGAGAACAGAGTGTATGCACCGGTTGACTATATCAATAGATACAACGGTAGACCAAACCAAGTACACAGTACCGGTCTTATGTGTTAGGAAATCAGATCTTTGGGAATATAATGTTATTTATTTTAATACAGATATATATATATATATGAATACCTCTAATTTTAATTTTAATGCATATATTATTGTATGCAGTGAGGGAGAATAGCAATGTACGTTGTAACTGATTGTATTCAAACCCTCACTGCACACAATATATATATATATATTAGTGAGCGGCCACATCCAAAGGATCGTGACCCTCAGAAATGAAACAATGCATATACTAACCACAGCGCATATCATAAACAATGATCACAGCGCATATCATAAACAATAATCACAGCGCATATTAATAAAGAATAATCACAGTGCATATCAATAAAGATAGTTGTTGTGTTAATGTAAGCGACTGTTAACAACAGTCGCTTACATTAACATAGGGACTGTTAATGTAAGCCGACAACCATGGCAGTCGGCATTGTATATGATGTGATGTATAAAGTTCGATAAAGCATTTCATTGTTTATTTCGATAATGCAACAATATTATCATTATTATATTGTTAATATAGTAATGATAATATAATATAATATATATCATGTATTATAATATTATCATTACTATATTAATAATATAATAATGATAATAATATAATATAATATATCATTTATTACAACTTCTTCATTATAATAAAGTATCAATATATATATATATATATTAATATATATATATATATATATATATATATTAATACGAATGAAGCTATATCTTAACACTCCCTCTTAGCGAGTGAGTATTAATCATCAAAAGTCTATCATGATATCCGCACTTCGGGACATACAAGTTAATGTAGTCTTATCATGAGTATAGACTTGAATATCATGATCTCCGCACAATCGGGACACACAATTAAGTAGTCTATCATGATATGATTTCATTATTACACATCCAGTAATAACAAGAGTCAAGATCTCCGCACAATCGGGACACACAATTAAGTAGTCTATCTTGACACTTCGGTTAACCATTTACAAGATCGTCACCTTGAAATGTTAACCCACACACAAATGATCATTTTACACAATATTGCAATATACACATATTTTTACATTTATTCATGAATAAAAAACTTATAAATAAGAGGAGTATAAACCATACATCACACCTTGATCATGCCAAGTTTGTTTCTGAAGTATTCTATCTTTAGCTTTGCCAATGGCTTAGTGAAAATATCAGCACTCTGTTCTTCAGTACTAATGTACTCTAGCCTTATGATGTTTCTCTCTACCATATCTCTTATGTAATGATATGGAATCTCAATATGTTTGGACCTGTTATGAAAAACTGGATTAACAGATAACTTGATACAACTTTGATTGTCACAATGAATCACAGTTGGATCTAGAGGTTTTCCAAACAATCCAAATAATAGCTTTCTTAACCATACTGCTTCACGTGCTCCCATGGATGCTACCATATATTCTGCTTCAGTGGAGCTTAATGCTACTGCTGACTGTTTTCGACTGAACCAAGAAATCATAGCTGAACCAAGACTGAAACAACACCCTGTAGTGCTTTTTCGATCAGTAGTACTTCCAGCCCAATCAGAATCAGAATACCCTTGAAGATTGATTTCTACCTTTTCATACTTTAGCCCAAATCCAATAGAACCTCGTAGATATCTCAAGATATGCTTAGCTGCCATTAAGTGTATTTCCTTGGGCTCACACATAAAGTGACTCACAACATTGGTTGCATAACAGATGTTAGGTCTAGTGTTCACCAAGTGCATAAGAGAGCCAACAATTTCTCTATACAATGTAGGATCAGAGGGTTCAGACTCTTCTGCTTCAACTTTGAGTTTGTGCAAATTTGTTTCCATAGGTGTGGATAAAGGCTTACATTCCATCATTCCAAACTTGGTTAGAATATCAATAGTGTATTTTTGTTGATTTAGCAAAATATAGCCTTCCTTTTGAAACACTTCCAACTCTAAGAAATAATGTAAGAGTCCTAAATCTTTCATGTCAAATTCAGCAGTGAGTTCTTGCTTACATTTTACAATAAGATGATCTTCTCCTGTTATTAAAAGATCATCTACATAAAGAACTAAAATAACCATGTTGTCATTTGTTATCTTAAAGTAAATGTTAGGATCTGCATCATTTTTAGAGTATCCTAATTTTGAAAGATAGCTGTTTATCCTTTCATACCATGCTTTGAGAGCTTGTTTCAACCCATATAGTGCTTTCTTGAGTTTGCAAACATATTTTGATGCATCATGTATAATGAACCCTTCTGGCTGCTCTAAGTATACTTCTTCTTCAATAGTGCCATTTAGGAATGCTGTTTTCACATCCATCTGGTGTATCTTCCACCCTTTAGATGCTGCTATAGCAATAATGGTTTTGACTGATGTATACCAAGCTACAGGAGCAAATGTTTCTTCATAATCAATACCTGCTTTCTGTGAGAATCCTCTAGCAACAAACCGAGCTTTATGTTTTTCAATACTTCCATCAGGAGCATATTTAGTTTTGAATAGCCATCTAGAAGAGACAACGGTTTTGTTTTTAGGTCTAGGTACTATGTCCCAGACATCATTCTTTATTATAGATTGATATTCTTCAATCATCGTCTCTCTCCATGCTTGATTAGATAATGCCTCCTTAGGATTTGATGGTTCTGATTTATTGATTTATGTTATAAGAGCTGCATAACATTTCTGAGTTCTTGTCCTTTTACTCTCATGAGATATTTCATGTGGTTCTACATTATTTTCTTTAATTATTTGCCTTGCCCATAATGGTCTTTTCTTACCATTGATTACATTAGTATTCTCATTTTCAATGACAGGAGGTTCAGGTTCTTCTATATCCCCCCTCTCAATTTCAGCAGTAGGATCTTCTTCTATCTCTAGGATGTTATCTTCTTCAAGGTTTTTAAATGTGTTATTTTCATCAAATTTTACATCTCAACAGATTTTTGTCCTGGAATATAGATTCGATACCCTTTTGTGTTTTCACTATAACCAACAAGTATGCCTCTCTTACCTGATGGTTCTAGTTTAGTCTTCTCTTTAGGTACATGAATATATACAGGACATCCAAATATCCTGAGATGACTTAGATCTGGCTTGATCCCTGTGAATGCCTCTTCTGGTGTTATATTTTCTAGTATGGAGTGTGGACACCGATTTTGAATATATACCGCTGTATTTGAAGCTTCTGCCCAAAAAGAAGTATGAAGGTTTTGATCGAGCATCATGGCTTTTGCTCCTTCGATTATGGATCTATTCTTCTTTTCTGCTACTCCGTTCTGTTGAGGATTATATGGCATAGTATACTCCCTCTCAATCCCAACAGAATTACAAAACTCTTTAAATATGTCAAATTTGTATTCACCTCCATTATCTGATCTTAGTACTTTTATTCTTTTGTCTGTTTGATTTTCTACTAATGCTTTGAATTCTCTGAATTTAGATAGTACCTCACTTGATTCTTTAACCTTAAGAAAGTATATCCAAGTTTTCCGAGAATAGTCATCAACAAAGATAATATGGTATAGTGATCCTGTTAATGAAGGTGTTGACATGGGTCCACATAAGTCAGTGTGGATCAATTCTAAGATTACTTTAGATTTGTGCTCACTTGTAGGGAAAGACCCTTTTATATTCTTTCCTAGTGCACAACCTTTGCAAATGTCAGGATGATTATTTTTAAAGTGTGGAAGACCCGTAGTAATTTTGTTTATTAAAGGTAGAGCATTATACCTTAGATGTCCCAACCTCTTATGCCATAATTCATTGTGATTTGTGATTTCATGAGTTAGTGCAGATTTCTGATCATTACATATTTTATAAAGACTACCATCTCTTGTCCCAATGATTGTAGCATTCTTCATATTTGAATTCTTAGGCCATAATAGAACTTTGTCTTCATTAAAGGTGACACGAAATCCTTGGTCTGCTAGTCCTGATATAGAAACTAAGTTTCTTTTGATTCCAGGTACAAATAGAACATCATTAAGTTGTAAGGATACTCCATTCTTTATCTTGATAGTACAGGTCCCTATTCCTTTTAATGGATAGGTGGAGTTATCCCCAATAGTTACTTCTTCGGTTGAGTAATTTTCAAGTGTTTCAAACTGATTTTTGAATCCGGTTATATGTCTAGATGCACCACTATCAATTATCCAAGTTCTATTATTTGAATTTAGTTCACTTGATAGAGCTGTAAAGAAAAGTGGAATTTCTTTTACTTCAGCTACGGTGGCTTGAGTCTTTTGTCTTTCAGGACAATGTTGATGAGTGTGCCCATATTTATCACATTTGTAACATTGGATTTTAGAAAAATCTCTTTTGAAACCCCTCTTTCTTTTGAAGGATTTTCTCCTTTTGTTGTGAGACTTTGTGTTGAGAGCTTGTGTTTCTCCCTCTTTCTTTAGACCTATTCCTCTGGTAATAAGTCTTGATTCAACCTGAGTACAGTCGTTCTTAAGTTGATCAAATTTTGGTAGAGGTGGACGTGTGCTTATGCATTGAATAAAATTCTCCCAGGATGTTGGTAATCCCCTTAGTGCTATTAGAGATAATTCCATGCCTTCTATAGTGTTACCAATTGAGAATAGTTGATCTCGTATTTCAGCAATTCTTAGGAAATAAGATGTAACTGTTTCCCCTTTATTCATTTTTATGGTCAATAATTGTTCCTTCAAGGTTAATATACGACTTGTATTGTTTATCTCATACGTTTCTTGGATTTTCTTGAAAACCTCATATGCTATTGTTAATCTTGCTATACTTGGGAGAATAGAGTCTTTAACTGAATCAACAATTAATTTCTTGGCTTTATTGTTCCTCCTTTTCCAAGTCGTTTTCTCTGCTTCGTCTATAGGCATTTCTTTTTCTACTTCTATGAAAGACTCTAATTCCAGTTCTTGCAATAGTGTGGTGATTCTAATTTTCCATGATAGAAAATTTGATGCTCCTTCCAATCTGTCTTCCATCCTGATTCCGGTGGTCATTTTTTAATGATTTGTGAATTCTCCTTCTTTAAATAATATATTTCCCTTGTATTCCAATTAAATAGTAATTCAGAATTTTATTCCCTTTAACTCTTCTCTGATACCATGTTAGGAAATCAGATCTTTGGGAATATAATGCTATTTATTTTAATACAGATATATATATATGAATACCTCTAATTTTAATTTGAATGCATATATTATTGTATGCAGTGAGGGAGAATAGCAATGTACGTTGTAACTGATTGTATTCAAACCCTCACTGCACACAATATATATATATATTAGTGAGCGGCCACATCCAAAGGATCGTGACCCTCACAAATGAAACAATGCATATACTAACCACAACGCATATCATAAAAAATGATCACAACGCATATCATAAACAATAATCACAGCGCATATTAATAAAGAATAATCATAGCGCATATCAATAAAGACAGTCGCTGTGTTAATGTAAGCGACTGTTAACAACAGTCGCTTACATTAACATAGGGACTATTAATGTAAGCCGACAACCATGGCAGTCGGCATTGTATATGATGTGATGTATAAAGTTCGATAAAGCATTTCATTGTTTATTTCGATAATGCAACAATATTATCATTATTATATTGTTAATATAGTAATGATAATATAATATAATATATATCATGTATTATAATATTATCATTACTATATTAATAATATAATAATGATAATAATATAATATAATATATCATTTATTACAACTTCTTCATTATAATAAAGTATCAATATATATATATATATATATATATATATATATATATATATATATATATATATATACGAATGAAGCTATATCTTAACATTATGTTGCATACAAGAACGAGCCAGGTATAAAGGGTATACCAGTCTAACTGCAAGAAAGATCCGATCCGGAATTTATGGATCAGTTTGAGTTAAAAGCCTGATTATACGGGACATCCACCGCTCAGAAGTGGAGTTAGCTTTTTAATAGGAGTTAGTTTTATTTCTACGTATGATCTCGAGGTAAACTCCAGATCAGATTGCATAGCTTTTATGTGTTGCATGATTTATGGTTAAGTTTACAACCTGGCAGTTCTATGAGTCAAGAGGTTCACTCTTGTATAAATGTAGGTCATAGGACACAAGAAAGTTGTTGTTGATTATTGGTGATTGCATAGAGCAGAGGAGAGACATCTTCTGAGAGAAGAGCTACAGACACAGAGGTAGCAAAGATCAATAGCCAAGCAAACCGGGAAAGAGGTATGATCTAATCATACATTTAGTGTCATAACAAATCATTGCTTTTATAAGTAGTTAAAGCAAATTGAAATCCCTTCATTAGGGTGGACCTAATCCGTTCGTTGTAAAAATCCCCTAACAGGGTACCATCTTTTTGATGTTCAAAGTCTTGTAACCAGGCAGCTCCTAACAGGGTTCAGATCTTAACAGATCTCTTGTAAAATCCCTTAACCGAGTAGCACCTTAACCAGTGCTTTGTAAGCTCCTAACAGGGCGCCTTCATTCTACAGTTTTGAAATTGTGAGCTCTGTCTCACCGTGGTTTTTTCCTTCTAACCGAGGGTTTCCACGTATAAATGCTTGTGTTGATCTGTGTGATTCTTTCATGCTTGTAAGTGTTTGCTTTATTATGCTTATCAGTTAAGGATAATTAAACAAGTTTGCAATTACACTCACAAACAAAGTATTTACTGATTCACCCCCCCTCTCAATAACCGGTTTAGTAATAACACTCTCCAGTTGGCAATGCATTCTAGGAATGACCTTCCGATACTCAAAGAGAGATATAAGAAAATCTTTCCAGGTCAGTGAATTTAAGTGACTTCTTTTTTATGCACAATTTTGTTTTTGGGGCACCCTTTGTCCTTGATATTAAAGGGGCAGTAGTATAGAGATAAGACAGAGAAGTAGACATTGGATGAGATAGAGAAATGGAGTACCAATGTATAGAGGGTAAATATCAAAGGGAGAGCAGAGTATATATGTATGTATGTTTTGCCATCGATGACAAAGGGGGAGATTGTTGAACTTGTGTGTTTGGTTGTCATTGATGTCAAATCTAGTGATCCAGATAGATCACAGCGTAAAGTGATAGTTGGTGTCAGTCTTGATGATTGATGTGAATGACAAGTGTTGTCAAGACAGTGGAAGCTAAGTAATAAACGATTGAAATGCAAAATTACTGATGCAATCAAGGATGGTGGATCCAATGAAGGACAGTCCAAACCTTGCAGCCAACAGAATTACACAGCGGAATACTCAACACAACAGCTAACATAACATTTGTTTCAAGTAATTTGCATTAACATGCCCGGCTGTAAGGCCTTCCGGATTAGGGCCAATTACAAATAGAAATAATTTTGCAAGATCTAATACAATCTCAGCTAGTTCAGCTTTGAAGACAATCAGAAGCTGATGGAAACCCTAAGGTAGATCTAAACTTGAGCTTGCAAGCCTCCAAGCAATCTCCTTGTCTCCAAGTATGCAAACCACTAGCTCTGCTACAAACAACTATCAGATAACAATCTCATCTGCAAGATCATGCAAGATCTTTCCACAACTTCGCCAACTCCAGCTTTCAGAACCTCAGATCTGATTCGCTAAGTCTTCAAGTCATCCAGATCTATGACCTCCTTCCTTAAACATCTACCCAAACATCCTATAAATACTAATCATCAGCCACAAGTCGGTTGGATGAAACCATCAACTCCCCAAACAAAATAATTAAATGTCATACAAGTCGGCTTACAAATGTATACAAACATTTAATTCAGCATGTCAGCCTATCACAATAGCTACCAACAATCAATTCACCAAGTTGGCTCAACAAATCACACAGAACTCCAGTCGGTAAGCTAGAACTACCAAGCAACAGTGAATTAGCCGAGCACGTCAGGCATCGTTGAGCTCCAGTGTCAACCGAGCACCACAGGCATAACTGAGTAACACTTCACCGAGCGCCAGAGACTACCGAGTTCCTTCAGTGACTGAGCTTCCTTCAATGATCAAGACCGTCGATCGAGGCTGCAACCAAGTAACACCGGCCAAAATACAAACACCCCATGCAGTTCACCGAGGACAAAGAATGCCCTTGCCTTAACCTTGGATGCCCCTGCATCAGACACCCCAGGTTCCACAAGATGTTCATATGTGAGAACATCTTCCAGGATTCAGCACATAAATCCCGAACTGGTTCTTCACATATAAATCCTCCACCTTTTTTACTTGCAAATTCTTCCACTTCAGTTTCCTCTGTCTCTTCAAGTCTTTTCTTGACAACATATAGGTCGGTTCTCCATACTGATCATTCATTTTCTCTAGATCCACAATCTCAACTCGGCTACCAATACTCAGGCTTCTCCTACCGAGCGTTGTATCCAGCAAAGGCAACAGTGAAAACTTCCTGTCATCCTTCTCAACAGTAAACACATTTCGGACACAGTCATAAATAGCTCTGCAATCATATTCCCAAGGTCTACCGAGCAATATATCACAACTATTTATCTTCATAATGTCACATAACACAAGATCCTTGTACTGGCCAATCTAAACATCAATGAAGCATTGTTCTCTTACTTCCAAAGCATGAACATCTTGTAACCAGCCAATCCTATAAGGAAAAGGATGCTCCATTCTATTCAAACCAAGCTTCTGAACCAGGTCCTCAGCAACAAGGTTATCAGTACTACCACTATCAACAATAACATCACAGAGTTTACCTCCAGACTTGCATCAGGTTCTAAACAAGTTACTCCTCTGATAAGGTTCCTCGTTTGTACCGAGCAATATTCGCCGAAGCAGCAAGTTCTCTGATTCAGGTTCATTTTGAATGTTCTCATTCATCACAACAGTTCGTCGGTCAACCTTCTTCTGTGTACACTCAAAAGAACGGTGTCCTTCCTCTCCACAGTTATAGCAAGTACCCTTAAAGATAACTCTACCTGTCTTCTTCTTTGGTTCCACAGGTTTCTGTTCATCTTCTGCATCAGTCGGTTTATCCTTCACCGAGTGATCAATCTTTTCCTTCCCTCGGGAGTTACTAGGTTGTTTCCTCTTCAACTTATCTTCTGCCTTCAGAGCATACTGATAAGCATCTTCAACAGAATCAATCTTCAGCATACCAAGCTCATCCTGAATATTGAATCTCAGACCATTCACATACCGAGCTACCTTTTCCTTACCAAGCTCTCGGTGTCCAAACCGAATAGTAAGTTTGTAGAACTCCTCGGTATAATCTTCAACAGACAAATCCTTCTGTTTCAGATTCTGCAACTTCTTAAACATGTCAAGCTCATAGTCAAAAGGTATGAACTTAGCTTTCAACTTAGTCAACATCAATCTCCACCGATTGATCTTTGTTTCACCTTCATCTTCTCTATCTCTTTGTAGTTCCTTCCACCAAAGAGTAGCATGTCCTTTCAACTTTGTTTGTGCTAATCTCACCCGAAGAGGATCTTCAATTTCTTCCAGCTCAAAGAAATCTTCAAGTTCACCAATCCAATCAAACAGATTGACGGGCTTCAAAGTACCAGAGAAAGTAGAAACTTCCATTCGGTAACTACTCTTAGACCGAGCTCCAGATCTATGCAACCAAGCGGTTCTATCTTCACCAGATCTATTCCTCCGGTCATCACCACTAGATCCAGTAGTTTCAAATTCTTCAACAGCTTCTTCATAGCCATCTTCAGTACCAACATTCCGAGGTACACCAGTAACAGCTCTCATGATCTCGGCGACCATGTCATTCTTCATCAATTCTATCTCAGATTTGACATCCGATCTGACTTTATCAGAAATCTTTGATTCTACAGCATCACAAAGATCTGCAATAGCTCTAGGGTCCAATCTTCTCAGAGGCATCCTCAAAGATATGCAAAACCCTCTGCAACAAACCCTCACCAACTACCTTGTGGCAATCTCCAAGTTGTGTACAAGTCAGATCTCAACCTGCCACCTTAAACAAACAACTAGGGCAAGATTTCACAAGTTCAGTGCCTCGGATCTGCAATCTAGATTGCGCACAATCTCTGCTCCAACAGGATCAGCTTCGCAAGATCGGCCTTGCTAGGTTAACCTTCGCTTCACAAGATCAACTATCAGCTCCAACAGGAACAAACTTCAACTCTGATACCACCTGATGCAGTCAAGGATGGTGGATCCAATGAAGGACAGTCCAAACCTTGCAGCGAACAGAATTACACAGCGGAATACTCAACACAACAGCTAACACAACAATTGTTTAAAGTATTTTGCATTAACATGCCCGGCTGTAAGGCCTTCCGGGTTAGGGTCAATTACAAATAAAAACAATTCTACAAGATCCACAAACAGATCCAATACAATCTCAGCTAGTTCAGCTCTAAAGACAATCAAAAGCTGATGGAAACCCTAAGGCAGATCTAAACTTGAGCTCGCAAGCCTCCAAGCAATCTCCTTGTCTCCAAGTATGCAAACCACTAACTCTGCTACAAAAAACTATCAGATAACAATCTGATCTGCAAAATCATGCAAGATCTTTCCACAACTTCGCCAACTCCAGCTTTCAGAACCTCAGATCTGATTCGCTAAGTCTTCAAGTCATCCAGATCTACGACCTCCTTCCTTAAACATCTACCCAAACATCCTATAAATACTAATCATCAGCCACAAGTCGGCTGGATGAAACCATTAACTCCCCAAACAAAATAATTAAATGCGATACAAGTCGGCTTATAAATGTATACAAACATTTAATTCAGCATGTCGGCCTATAACAATAGCTACCAACAATCAATTCACAAAGTTGGCTCAACAAATCACACAGAACTCCAATCGGTAAGCCAGAACTACCGAGCAACAGTGAATTAGCCGAGCACGCCAAGCATCGCCGAGCACCAGTGTCGATCGAGCACCACAAGCATAACCGAGTAACGCTTCACCGAGCGCCAGAGACTACCGAGTTCCTTCAGTGACCGAGCTTCCTTCAATGACCGAGACCGTCGGTCAATGCTGCAACCGAGTAACACCGGCCAAAATACAAACACCCCATGCAGTTCACCGAGGACAAAGAATGCCCCTGCCTTAACCTTGGATGCCCCTACAACAATTACAAATATACCTTTTTGGTGTAAGGAATTGATTCTCTCGATAGTTGAGTTTTTGGTGTGTTTTGGATGTTTGTACAGTGATGATGACGATGATTACAAACTTGGGGTTTATTGTGCTTCACACTTTCAAGTGGACAATTAAGTCATAACCTTGACATAAATGAAGAATGCTTTGTAGCAAGTTGACGCAGTCAAGGATGGAGGATCCAATTAAGGATTGTCCAAACTTGCAGCCAAACCACAACATAGTGGAATTACACAACAATAACACCAGATCTGAGAGAAAGCAAGTATATTTATTCATCAACAACTAATTACATGCAATGTGTCAGGCTGTAAGGCCTTCCTAGTTACAGCCAATTACAAAGCAAGAACAGTTCTACAAGATCACGCAAGATCCAATACACCTCTCAGCTAGTCCAGGTCTGTAACATGACAGGACACTGGTAGGCCCACCAAGAAGGATCTAAACTTGTGCACGCAGGCCACCAAGCAATCTTCTTGTGCCTAAGCTCGCAGGCTACTAACTCTTCTATCCAGATCTAATTTGATTCTAGACCTCTGCTCCCACTTGCCCTTAACAACTACCCAAACATCTTAAATACTAATTCCCAGCCACAAGTCGACTTTACAAACAATTAAATACCAAAGCCCAGTCGGCTTCCAAATATACAAATATTAAATGCAAAACATGGTCGGCTCTCAAATAGCCTTACAATAATTAAATTATCCATGTCGGCCTCTAGATCCACATAGGAGAATGCAACACGCCAGATCTAAGTCCCCACACGTCCAACGGTCAATCCATAACACGAGGAACGCGACCCAAATTAAATGCACCAGTCAGCCAAGCCGATCCATCCAAACAACCAAGTCAGTCTGCAAGAACACCAAGCGCCAGTAAGCAACATCGAGACCCGTCGATAACCAAACACCAAGCAGCAGAGAAATAACTGAGCACCAGTGAACCGACACCTACAGTTACCGAGTGTTCTTCAGAGACCGAGCACCCCGGTAAACACTGAAACCGAGCAACCAAACTCCAAAACCGAGCAAATACTTCACCAATTAAGATCAAAACTACCAATCTACCCTTCAAAACAAACATATTTTTGGTTGATACAGGATTGCCAAGAATCCTAGGATGCTCCTGCATCACAAGTGGTCTACAAGTGTGTACACTTGAAATAATTTCTTTTTCTTCATCCAGTTGTTAGTTGGTGCTCCGGAATAAGTGTTTCGGTGATACTTGCAGTAATGTTTACATCTGACAGAGGTCCAGAATTATCTCTCTTTCCATATAGGGTGTTGATAGTTTAGTTTAGTGCTATTCATTACTTTATCATTTGATATTCAAATCAAGAACGAGTTGATATGGTCCGAAGGCATGGTTGCAAATTATGTCATCTTTTGGGGCTCCAGTGATTGCAGTGTTTTGATAACGTGTGGTCCATTTTACATTTCTTCTCTCCGTTGGAATGTTTTGTCTGGACCTATTTCAAATTATGGTTCTTGTTGATGGCCGACTTTGGTTTGCTCCGGGGATCGTGGCTTGTGATTTCATCCGTTGGAAGATCTCTAAATGGAAATGTGTTGACATATTCTTTTTGTCAAAGTTTCTTGAGGCCGACTTAACATATACACTAGGTATGTGTGTGTGTGTGTGTGTGTGTGTGCATGTGCGCGAAGGTATAGTGACAGTATTGTAGAAAAGGTGTGTGCGCAAGAAATGTCCAAGCAATGGTGCAGACAATTTGGTACAAGCAGAGTAGAAGACTATTGCAGAGGTTCTTAACCGAATCTGCTGCAAGCAGTTGTGTTGAGATCAGAGCTTAACTGGAACTGAATTCATGCATATATAGATGCAATCTTCTCAGTTCATATTTTGCTTCTTTTGGCAGTGAGACAAGGGTTTCTTCCAACTATTGTATTACAGTGGTGGATTTCCTTTTTCTCTCTTCTTTCTTAGGGCAGTGAGCCAACCTGTAATGAGCAATCTGGTAGTGCGCCACCCTTTGTAAAAATCACCTTAACCGGTGTTTTTATTCATGAGAATTAGCTTCTCATTTTTTCCCATCCTAGATTTTCCACGTAAATATCTAGTGTTCATTGTGTATGGTTCATGAATGTGCTTGTTCATGTTTATATCTGATTTGGCTAAGTAATTAAGGTTTTAAGTTATCGAATTCGGATCTGTGAAATTGCTAAAAAGTTTTATTCTATAACTAATTCAGCCCCCCCCCCGTCCCCCCTCTTAGTTATTTGTGTCACTCAACAATGCTTGCCTCTATGAACATCACCTAGATGCAATGAGTGCTGAGTGTTCCATCCATTCTCATAAGAGATGGGTTCTTGTGAGCCACTACTTGCACTGCCCACAGAATGATGCCACATGGTATTTCTAGAACTTAGAAACTGAGATGAAAAACTGTGTGCACTGCAGTATATCCAATAAGTCATGCACTGCTATTGTTAATGAAAAATGACATCTCTAGAGAAAATAATATTTTTGTTTACAAATACCAGTATTTGAACTTTATAGAATTTTTGAGCATGCCCCACAACACAAGGCCAAGCATGTAGGGTTTCTCATGTTTATAGATTTTGCACATATATGAGATTGTTTTATCCCCACTAATGCCTAAAACAACAAAACATGGGTTGTTTCCCTAAAAGTATTTGGGCTGATTGCATGCGAAAGAACAGAGTAAGGGAAATCTTAATTTTGTGAGATGGCGTTTGTGGTAGCAGAACCATGGTGAAGACCATAAAAGGTACTCTGTCTAGTAATTATAAATATTTCTGCTTGCATTTGCAGATTATTTTCCTACAATTAGAGAACGCAAATCTTTTTGTTACAACTAATACAGGCATGAATCTATCATAAGTGAAAGATCCAAACTAATCCTCAAACTTAGTTGATGATTATGATGCTACTGTGGTGTGCATAAAGAACAGAAATATGATGCCCTCTCTTTGTTCAAGAGATTCTAAGTTAATATGACTGACCTGCGTACTTTTAAGAACCACATTGCCTCCTGCTTAGTACGGACGTAATATTCAGAAGAAAAAAAGTGTTACCATGCAAATAAATAAGATTGCGCCCAAACTTCAGCATTGCCTTCTGAACATGGACATAGTAATAAAAAGGACAACAAAATCATGAATATGTTTAATCTTCAAGCAACATTTAGGGGTTTCTAGCAAACTCAAAGAATTCTTTTACAGCACCAACCTTGTTCATGATTCGTTAAATTAAAAATATCTGTTGCTACGTTTATATTTACAGTAAAATGAAGAACAGCTGCAAATGGCTAACAAATTTAGAAAAAAGGTTTTCAGAAGAGGTTCGGATATTACAGACAAACATGATATGCTACAAATTCTCCATATCAACAGTTGTTTTAGTTCTCTGAAAATATTACCTGATGTGGTAGGAATGGGAATTATTTCCAAATCATTGTCCCGAAAGTGCAGTAACAGATGATTCCCTCACGTAACTTTCATATAACTTTAATGTCTGAAGATCATTTAGGAACCTGTAGGTAAATTCTTCATTGTGTAGATGAAGCATAGAAGCCAGACTAATAGTAAGAGGGTCCGAAGATTGCGTTAAATACTTATATAACATAAAACGAGGCTTTAACCTCTTCTCTACGCTGTAATAAACGAGTATAGGATAGGTGCAAACAATGTTTGGTTCAAACCCAGCAGTATGAGTCAAGAAATCCATGTTCTTATGTATCTTATCCACAGACAGAAGCAGTATCGAAGGAATCTTCGCAATTACTTGCTTGATCTCCTCATCAGTGAGACCGAGATTCACCACATGCTTCAACTTCTTGTCAAGAGTTTCTATGGTTGCACATAGTATGCGCGGATCCTTCTTAAACATATCTTTGATTTCATCTTCCAAGAAACCAATACCTCTCATCAGCTTCAACTTCTTTGCCACATTACTAGTCACATTGCTATTGATTCCCAGAATCCCCGGAGCCTTCTTGATAGCTTGAGACAGAGGGGCTCCCGAGCCAAACAGGTTTGCAAGTAATCGAATTTTAGGATTTAGGTTTTTTTCCAAACTTGAGCCAAGAAATCTAGGATTTATGGTTATAACCATTGCCAGGTCTTCTCTACTAAGGCCTACTGTGGTGAGGATATCCAATTTGGGCTTCAGACGATCCACTTTATGTGTAAGGATATTTGGCTGCTTTCTTATGACAGTCCTTACCTGGTGTGGAGTGAATCCCAAGTCTCTGAAGAGTTGTAGTACCTGTCGGGCTCTGTGAAGGAATTTGTATAGTGACCGGGGTAACTTGATCTTTCTGTGGATTGTTGGCAGTTGAGAGTCATAAACCCCGCATTCCTTGACCAGGAATTCAGTAATGTCATCGTTGAAGAGTTGTCTGCTTTTTTTTTCTTGTTGTGGGAAAGATGTCGCATGATGCGATGATATTGAGGTAGAGAGTAATGAATGTTTAGAGGAAATAAGGCATGCAGATGGCCGTGCTACCGAAAATCTCAGGTGCAAAACAATGCATTTGGTGAGTGACAATGTCACTGCATGTTTGCTTGCCCTGAAATGCAAAAGAGATTCAACAGAAAACATCAGTGTGTCGTCTCTAATCCTCGTTAGGGTTTCCTGAAACGTTTCATTGGGTGCACCGTGCCGCTGAGTTTTTTAATAGTATTTTTAAGTGATTAATTTTATGGTTTATGTTTTTTAAAAGCAATTTAAGTTTACAAGTTTAAGGTTCATACGTGGTGGTTTGGTAGATTTTATTATTTTGTATATTTTAAATTAGTTTATATAATATGTCAAGAGTAATTCTTTTGGAAGCACTTATTTTTTACAAATTGCAAGGTTTGTGTCAAGGTTAGGGTTGATGAAAATAGGCTTTTTGAGAAGAATTACTCTCCACGTATTATATATATATATATATATATATATATATATATATATATATATATATATATATATATATATATATATATATATATATATATAGTAGCACTCGTGATGCAACATTTTTTTATTTTTAATTTTGTTAAGGTTAGTGTTAAATTATTATTTTTATTTTTTATTTTAGGCATTATTTTTTATTTGCTTGAATAGATGGCATAAGTTGAATATATTTTATGATTTTTAAATTTGTTAATGTTAGTGTTAAATTATTATTTTTATTTTTATTTTGCATAGATGGCGTAACTTCAAGATATTTTATGATTTTTAATTTTGTTAAGGTTAGTGTACAATTATGATTACATTTGGGGTTACTCTAACAGTTATGTTTACCATAAATTACGTAGGGTAAATGGAAGGGTTATGGTTACAGTTAGGGTTAGGGTTTAACATTAGAATTATCTTTAGTATCATATTTAATGTTAGCATTTAATGTAGGGTCAATGGTAGGGACATGGTAACAATTAATTTGAATGGTTACCATGTTACAATTAAGTAGTATAATGTTAAAGGCAACAAATGTTTTGTGTTACTTATCCTTCAACTTGTTCGAAATGATGCCTTACTTGATTACTACAGCCTTGAATTTTGACTTCCCTGTTCAAACTTCACCTGGTCAACCACATCTTGACCGTCGAGTGGCAGCCTCTAATTGGCTTGCATCCCACCTGTGCACCACCTAAATACCATGTCAGCTCCACCTCTACATCAAGCCACATCATCGCTCATTAGTTGGTTTGCCATGTGCCGTGATACTGTGGTTATTTTCAATCCCCAAGCCTTTAGTTCATGGGATCACAGACGTTCACTGTTTGTCACCCCTCGGGCCCGCCAACTTACTGCTTGGTTTTCAACAACTTTCATTCTTCGGAGATCAAGAATTGCACTTCCTTCTTGTATTATCTGATGGGCAATGTCATACTTCCAAAGCTTCCTTTCAGAATTTTGGGATTTATACTACTCTACTTCCAATCCCGATTGTTAGCACCTCATGCATCAATTCCCCACACATAGTGTATTCTTTGAAGTTCAAAATTATCACCAATCTATCAGATTTTTGATGATTTGTCCTTCGTACAACTATAACTTTGAAATATGTGGGCCCCAGTCCTTCCTTCATAATTTCTGAAACTCCCTTGCTCTACCTCCAATCTCGATCACATGCCCCCAAATGTCAATTCTCCGCACATAGTGGAGCAGAGCCCCAAACTATATCAAAATAATCACCTATAGGTTCACAATACCCCCTACTCCCATACAATCTAGGGCTCTGACAAATAGTTCCCAAAACCCACAATGACAAGATTAGACCTTCTATCCAACCTTCTACACCCTTAAGGGCACCAAAATGACTCAACTTAGAATTGGTTAATCCAGGGATGGAACAAGGGTTCTATCAATTCTAAACATCAATTTTAGATGTAATGAAACACAAATCCCACACATAGATATCTTTGAAACTCAATTTAGACACCTAAGCCTATATAGGGCTACAAGGAGAAAATATGGATTCTTGAAGGCAACTCACATAGAAATCCACCATAGAAAGTATTGACCACCCTCAAACTCTCCAATCCATCCACCAACAACACCCTCCAAGTTAGGGCTCTTGACCAATCCCCTAACTCCTGCTGTCCTCATTTCTCTCCTAGGCCTAATTGGGCTATTAGGTCACTTTTCCAAAATAAGTGCTTGAATTTCGACTCACCTTCCAATCACTCTAATTGGAACACTTGTGAGATCCTACAAAACTTCTAAATCCAAGGATTTAGACTTCCATTCCACCCCTAGGCTGAGTTGTGTCTTAAAAACCCAATTCTGGACAGTCACATCTAAATGCCTATCCAGAGGCTTTAGCAATTTCTCCTTCCATCGACTATCTCTCGATCTAAGACCACAAAAATCTCAAAGTACATCCTCTCTCCTATCTTTCCACCAAGGCTTAGATTTTCCCCATGGTGGAGCCTCTGGGAAAGAGGAATTTTGTCTCGAAACCCTAGTTAGGGCCTTCTTGCGACCAGTAGATACTCAAAATTGAATAACTTTCAATCTATTCGGTTTCAAGACTTCAAACCACTTGCAAAACTCTCATAAGACACCAAGCCAACTTTCCAAGTCCTTCAATGTTGCATTGGTGTCCGTCCAAAATCGTACAACTCAAATTATAGGAAAATAATTGAATTTTATTGATTTTCATAAGAATTCTTACAATAGGTTTTTCTCCTATCCTAGAGAAAGGTTTCTCAACCTCTTTCATACAATCCCCAATTAGTTCCAACTGATAAAAGTGGTTGTAAACGTTGGGATCCAAATCTTGTACTTTTTGCAAAAGTTGCATTATGCAACATTGACAACTTTTTGCAAAAGTTGTCAATTGTCAACAATCTAGAAAATATGTAATCCTAGACTCCACCTAGGACCTTAGAGAGGTTAAATGAACAATTTCAACCTTCCTTAGGCTACCTAGGCTATTCTAGCCCTTCTTAAAGAAAATTGTCCAAAAATGGCTAAGATAGACAACTATGTTTATAACAACATCTATTGTCACCTTGCCTTACAAAATAGGACTTATTGTTGACATTGGATTCAAGATCCAATCACTACCCTAGCCCTTTGTATTTGGGTCAACTGATGTGCTTTCAATGGATGGATTTGAGGGTGCTCCTGCACCATACTCTCAGGGTGCACTGATCTCAAGTCCACTTGAGATGAGGTCTTGCAAAGTTGAGCCATGCCTCTGAATTTCTTGCTCATCCATCCAGACAGATTCTTCCTCAGGACTCCCTTGCCACTGAACCAAATATTTCTTATACACATTCTTCCTCGTTTGTTTGATGATCTTTGTGTCCAAGATCTTTTCAAGCTTCTTTGGCTCATAAGGTGGTATCCCTGCAACATCTCCTTCAAGTTCTTCTATCTGCACTTCTAAACTTGCATTCACATCACCTTTATATGAGGTTAGATCACAAATATTGAATATGGGAGACATTCCAAGGTGTGAGGGAAACTCTATCTCATAGGCATTCAACCCATGCTTTTTTAGTACTAGATAGGGTCCAATCTTCTTCATGAGTATTTTGGTATGCTTGCCCTTAGGCAATCTCTCCCTCTTCAAGTATGCCCATACCAAGTCTCCAACCTATAACTGGACATCCCTCCTATGCTTGTCTTTTGCTTGCTTGTACTTCTCTGTACTTTTCTCAAGTGCCAGCCTAACTGAGTCATGAATTTCTTCCATACTCTCTACAAACTCCTCTCCATGAGCACTGACTGGAGTATTTTGTGGAAGTTCTCTGAGTTCCAAGATGCCTCTTGGACTTTTCCCATATACAATTTGAAAGGGACTCTTCCCTGTACTTCTATTGACTGAGTCATTGAAAGAAATTTTTTCTTGGGGTAGGAATGAATCCCACTTGTCTCCATACTATTTTGTCAAACACCTAAGTAGATTTCCAAGGGATTTATTGACAACCTTTGTCTTCCCATCTATTTGTGGATGGTAGGTAGAGCTAAAACTCAGATTGGTCCCTAACCTCTTCCACAAGGTCCTCCAAAAGTGACCAATAAAATTTACATCCCTGTCTGACAGTATGGTTTGAGGTAAGCCATGAATCCTCACAATTTCTTTGAAGAACAAATTTGCAATTGATGATGCATCATTGGTACTTTTACAAGGGATAAAGTGGGCCATTTTACTAAACCTATCCACTACAACATAAATGCTATTATATCCCTTTTGTTTCCTTGGCAATCCCATCACAAAATCCATGCTACAACTCTCCCAAGGCCTTGTAGGAATAGGTAGAGGCTGGTATAGCCCTGCATTTGTAGATACTCCCTTGGCTCTTTGAAATATTGTACATGTCTCTACAACCTTCCTTACTTTAGTCTGAAGCTTAGGCCAATAATAGAACCTTCTCACCCTTTCCAAGGTCTTGTCCAAGCCAAAATGTCCCCCAATGTTGCCTGCATGCTTTTCTTTGATGATGTTCTCCTTCATTGAACACTTAGGGATCCATAATTGATGTCCTTTGAATAATAGGCCATTTTGGATCAAGTAATCTGCATACTCAACATGATAAGCTTCAGAAAAATTAGAGCACACCTTATAAATATCACTGAAATCATCATCATCTTTATACATGTCCTTTAATGAATCAATTCCTACACTTTGGAGTTGGATTTGTTGCACAACTAGAGTCCTTCGGCTCAATGTATCTGCCACTTTATTGGAAACTCCCTTCTTGTGTTTGATTGAAAATGTGTAGGCTTCTATTGATTCCACCCACTTCATTTGTTTGTGGCTTATTTTCTCTTGGCTATTTAAGAAACTCAAGGCTTGGTTGTCTGTGAGGACAACAAATTCTTTTGGAAGGAGGTAGTGCCTCCATTTCTTCAATGACTAAACTAGGGCATATAGTTCCAATTCATAAGAGGAGTATTTCCTCTTTGCTTCATTCAGTTTCTCACTTAAAAAGGCTATAGGCCTTCCTTCTTGGCTCAAAACAGACCCTATAGCTAGGTTTGATGCATCACACTCAATAGTGAATATTTTTTGAAAATCAAGAAACACTAGGATAGGTTTCTCCATTACCTTTTGCTTCATCATTTGCAAGGCTTCTTCTGCATCCTTGTTCCACACAAACTTACACTTTTGCCCACCCTTAATGGTTTTAAGGATAGGAGCACACAACTGACTGAAATTCCTAATGAATTTTCTATAAAAAGAAGCAAGTCCATGAAAGCTTCTAAACTCAGTCATGGTTCTAGGAGAAGGCCAATTCAAGATGGCTTCTACCTTCTCTGGGTCTATTTTGACATTCCCTCCTAAAATCACAAATCCCAAGTAAACAAGTTCTCCTTGCATAAAAACACATTTTTCCAAATTTATAAAGAGCTTCTCCTCATGCAGCCCTTTCAAGACCAAGTTGAGATGTTCCAAATGTTCCTCCTTATTCTTATTGAAAATAAGGATGTCATCAAGGTACACTATGAAAATTTTGCCAAGGAATGGTTTGAGCACCCCATTCATGAGCCTCATGAATGTTCTAGGAGCATTTGATAGGCCAAAGGGCATTACCCTCCATTCATACAAGCCTTCATTGGTTTTAAATGCAGTCTTCCACTCATCACCAGCCCTAATCCTTATTTGGTGGTAGCCACTCTTCAAATACACCTTAAAATAGTACCTTGCACCCCCTAGATGATCCAATAGGTCCTCTATTCTAGGCATAGGAAACCTATACCTAATTGTGATTCTATTTATGGCTCTAGAATCAGTGCACAATCTCTATGTGCCTTCCTTCTTAGGGGCCAAAAGAGCAGGTACTACACAAGGGCTGAGACTTTTAGTGATCAAACCCTTATCCAAGAGTTCTTGTATTTGTCTTGCCATCTCCTTATTCTACTCTAGAGTTAGCTTATATGCTGCTTTGTTGGGCAAGGTTGCTCCTAGGATCAAGTCTATGTTGTGGCTTATGTCCCTAATTGGTGGCAATTCATTTGGCAAGTCTTGGTGACAATGTCCTTATACTGGTCAAGTAGGTCTACAACTTCTTTAGGGCCTACCCTTCTTAATGGATTTATTTCCTTCTCAGCTATATTAGGTCTATCATCCTTAGGCAAAATGACTAGGGCATAGCAAGGGGTCTTCTCTTCTTTCAAAGTTTTCAAAAACTCTTTTTCACCTACACACAAAAATTTAGGATCTTTTTGTTTCTTTGCAGAATCAAAAAATGGTAAGAAAGTTACCTTTTCACCTTTGTATTTGATGGTGTATGTGTTCAACCTTCCATCATGGTGAGCCTCCACATCATATTGCCAAGGTCTCCCAAGTAGCAAGTGGTAGGCATCCATTGGGACAATGTCACAGAGAACTTTATCTTTGTACTTTCCAAGTTGGAATTCCACCCAAGCTTGCTCCTCAATGAAAGTTTGTTGCTTCTTTGTGAGCCATGACACCTTGTAAGGGTTTGGATGTGGCACCCTTCTCAGCTTCAGTTTCTTTACTTCTTCTTCAGACACTAAGTTGTCTGTATACCCACTGTCAATCACCATTCTGCAGACTTTGTCTCCATACTTGCAGGTAGTCCTAAATAAGTTCTTTCTCTAAGGTGGCTCTTGAGGTGTTTGGAGCCTTCAGTAATATCCTCCTCATCATAAGGACTTCTCCCTCCTCGTGTGGTTCATAAGACCCATGTGTATTGTCCCCTTGATTGTCTTTTTCTCTGACCATGTTTGCCCTTCTATCAGTATGATTACTTGCCTTTTCTGGACACTTAGATGCCAAGTGTCTTGTTTGGTTACAACTATAACATCTTGGAGGTCCTGATATTCTCCCTCCAAATCTTCCCCTTGAATATCCTCTTCTCCCTCTATGGGATCCTCTAGAACTGCTTTCTCCAAAGGAATTCTCTTGACTGGTTTCTCCATAGTTTCTAGGAGTTTGTCCTCTGCCACTGCTTGTCCCTTTGCCTCTATGGCCAAAGTCTCTCTAGCCTCTTCCTCTCCCACCTTGATCTTGCTTCCTCTTGAGCTTTTCTTCCACTTTCAATGTCAATTGAAAGCATTTCTGGACTATGGTAGGAGAACACAGACTTAGTTCATCTTGAATATTCATCCTTAAACCTTGCATATACCTAGCAAGTTTAACACACTCTGGTTCCACTAACTTAGATTTCATAGTGAGTTTGTGAAATTCTTCAGTGTAGCTTGAGATATCCATCTCCTTTTGTCTTAAACTCTATCTCTTCTTATGAAGTTGAACTTCATAATCTTCAGGCACATAGGCTTCCTTCACCAAGGCCACCATCTTCTTCCATGTGCTCATAGGACTCTTATCCATCTTCACTCTTTCTTCTTGAGTGAAATTCCACCAGGTCAGGGTAGATCCCTTCAACTTGGATTTTGTTATCCTTACCTTTTAATGCTCTAGTATCTCCTCACATTCAAAAAAGCTAGTGAGTGCATCAATCCAATCCATTACTTTATCTGGATCCATCTTCCCACTGTAGATAGGCAGATCAAGTTTAGTGTCCATGGTCCTTCTCTCCATGGATTTCAAAGTCTTCAGCAATAGCCCCTAGTCTGCAGGGACCTCTTCTTCATCCTCCTTCCAATGGGATTCTTCATCTCTCCCCTCTTCTTCAAATCCAGAGTTTCCACTATGTCCTTGCTTGAATTTCTCCTTAAGCTTTTCCATTTCTCGCCTCATCCACTTCCTTTCTGCATCATGTTCTTTCACTACCCTCACTAGTTCTGCATTGGTCATTCTGTTTGGAAGTTCATTGTTTTCCCCACCTTTTGACATGGTTTCAACTTGTCTTCCTCCAAAGATCTACTAGTTGCTCTGATACCACTTGGAGAAGAGCCCCAAACTATATATCAAAATAATCACCTAGAGGTTCACAATACCCCCTACTCCTGTACAATCTAGGGCTCTGACAAATAGTTCCCAAAACCCACAATGACAAGATTAGACCTTCTATCCAACCTTCTACACCCTTAAGGGCACCAAAATGACATAACTTAGAACCGGTTAATCTAGGGATGGAACAAGGGTTCTATCAATTCTAAAAATCAATTTTAGATGTAATGAAACACAAATCCCACACAAAGATATCTCTGAAACTCAATTTAGACACCTAAGCCTATATAGGGCTCCAAGGAGAAAATATGGATTCTTGAAGGTAACTCACTTGGAACTCCACCACATAAATTCTTTACCACCCTAAAACTCTCTAATCCATCCACCAACAACACCCTCCAAGTTAGGGCTCTTGACCAATCCCCTAACTCCTATTGCCCTCACTTCTCTCCTAGGCCTAATTGGGCTATTAGGTCACTTTTCCAAAACAAGTGCTTGAATTTAGACTCACCTTCCAATAACTCTAATTGGAACACTCCTGGGATCCTACAAAACTTCTAATTTTGCTTACTCGATAGCCCATTTTGTTCGATATCACTTCCCACCAATATTTATTTGATATTCTTCACCTCGGGAAATGGTTCATTTCACTACTCCTCTTTTGACTTATTCGAAATGCAATCTTGTTTGATGTAGAGGCATGATGGGATAAACACATGTTGTTCAAAGACATATTCCCTACAATAATGTATTATTTTTTTGGGGTGGTCACCTATTTCTCTTTAGTGCTGCTATCGGGTTGACTCCTACCACTTTTTTTCATTTGTATAGCATTGCTCTATTGTGTGGATAATTCATGGGTAAAGATAGACATTCTCATTATATAGATCCCAATGTTTTGTAGAAATTTTGAGTTTCATCACAGGGTTTAGAGTTAGGATCAGTCTCGTACTTATTAGTATTAGAGTTGCGATTAGAGTTAGTGATGTGATGTAGGTTTTAGAGTTAGGATTATGATCATACTTAGTAACAAAGTTAGGGTTACAATTAGAGTTTTAATTAATGCTAATTATGGTCATTGTGAAAGATAGCATATAGGGTTACTTAATATTAGTATTATGGTATGTTTAATTAAATTTTATGATTTGAATTACTGTTATTTAAATAATGGTTACACTTAGAATTAATATTATCATTCAGATTATGATTATTATTAGAATTAGCATATGGGTTTTATACAAAATTTAGTGTCTAATACATATGTAAGATATCCATTGTAATTAATTTATCACATTTATTTGGCACATCCATTGAAGGCATTAATATTATAAATACAGAGCTCAACAAAACATGTTGCAAAACCTTGCGAGTATAGTTGTAAATATCACTTGAATACTCAAAACAATTTATTATTGTCTTGTTCATGAAACTGACATAGATGAAAGGGGAAATATAAGTCGAAGTACAACTATTTAGATGAAGTAAGAAGTATGAGATCCAAGATAAGAACGAACTAAATACAAAACATTTCTTTGTTTTCGATTAAGGAAAAAATAGGTTTTGAAGGGACCCCAAAACCCTATACAAGATGGTCACAAAAGATATTCAAATACGCCCACTAAACTAACCAAGTCAAGACCAAAGAGAGGGTTTTACCATAGGCTCCCACAACCTGGAAGGAATAAAGCATGGTGACCCAACACTCAAACAAAAGATAAACAATGTAAAGAGAGAGAGCTATCAATTCATCCCCCTATTATGGGACCTAAGGGTCATGTCAAACGAAGAGGAGGATCTTTTTGAATTTTTTACCTTTGATAGAAACTGAGCCATCTTCAACCTTAGCAGCCTTATCCTACCAACACAAAAGACCCAAAGCTGAGGAACCAACACTTAGCAAAGAAACATCCAGTGAATCATCCAGCACCAGGCCAGCAGAGGCCATAGCCAAAGGACAATCAACATGATGAACCACTGAACTAGGGCAAGAAGGGCCCAAAACTTCCAAACTAGTGATCCCAATCCCACCACCAGCAACAATCAAAGAAGGTTTAGAACCAACAGGCCCAGAACCCCCAGCAGGACCATCATCAATAGAAACCAACAAAGAAGGAGCAGAGTTAATACCAGCAGTCTCATAAATATTCCTAGTAGCCATAGAAGAAGGGGCAGCTGGAGGGATAGCATAATCATCCTTCTTAGCAGCCTAAGAAGAGTTTTTCAGAATAATATAGTGTTGTGTAGAAGCTCCCTTCACCATGAGGGAGAAGATTTCTTTTTCTTAATTTCAAGTCACATTGGGAGGAGACGTGGCCATTTTTAAATCATTTTCGACATCTAAAGGGAATACCCTTGTAGTCAAGTTGTTGGATCTAGGATCCTAATGTAGATTCTATTTTTAATTCAGTTGGGAGGCCCTTCGATGCGTCAAGTTCTACTAAAATATGAGTGAAGGTGGAATGGTAAATATTGTAGGAATCATGATCCAACATCAAAAAATCACCCAAAGCCTCCCCCACCTCCTCAAGGATGGAGTCCCGCCAGAGGTGAAGAGGGAGGTTTGGGAGTCTGACCCAAATAGGGACTTTATTGAAAACTTCAGATGAAGGATTAAAATCTAGATGCCAGGGTTTAATCATAAGCATGAATTTATCATCCTCCAGTAGAAAAAATTATCACATAGAATCCTCGTTCTATCCTCAGCCAATTCAAACTTAGCGATGAAGAAGCCCTTTACCATAAGGAAGATGTGCACCGAATCTGCAAGAAGAGGTTCTCATTTATGAGTAATCTACTCATGTAGAAGGGGGAGGCTAGGCTAGAAACCCCTAAAATGAAAGATCAGACCATGATCTTTAAAGGTTTCAAAGTTGTACACCAAATCCTCTTTAGTCGCAAAAGAGAGCTTGACCGAAAGGGAGCCACATACAGGAACTGGAGAAGAGACCCTAGGTCACTTCTCCACAATAGAAGTCTTGGAGAAAATATTGGCAAAAGACATCCCTAGATAACCAGGAACCGTAGGAGCAGGATCCTGGACGGGAGGAATATCTGCCGCCAAAACCCTAGCCTGACAAAACATTTCTTTGTTACGATGTAAGTACATCACATATTCTTCAATGATTAAGATGGTATTATGACCTTTATTTAAACAATGATCATAGTAGACTTCTTTCATCATTGACGGAAACACATCTACTTTTGCAGATGTCTCATGCATAACTTTCGCAACATCTTCCATCTGCATTATTTCCAGTTCCTGAACATAATCAATTGATAATGCTACATTCTCCACAACTTTGATTATATTTATACACAAGTCTATAATTATTCATGTACACTTGTCAATTTCAATCTCAAAGAAATCACTTGAGGCCACCAAAGCAATCGGGCTCATAACAATGATGGTTGACTCTCTATCAAAGGCAGCCATAGGTCGAATGGTATGCTGCAAAGTTTTAAACAAACATCAATATATAGAAATAATCAAAATAAAAGTATAGTTAATTAGCAGAAAAAAATTTGAAATCAATAATGTTTAGAATAAGATAATAGCTGACTTAGTATGATGAAATGTGAGAAAAACCATTTTAACAACCATAAGAAAATAAAAAATAATTAAGTATGTTGCATTGTAATTTAGAACTTTACATGTTACTTATAGTGGAATAGTATTTATTAATGTGTGGAACTTTTTAAAGTTAAATTAATCAAAAAATTGGGTATCGAAACATTATATGATTTTGATTATTGAAACACATTGAAGAAAAAGTGAACACAATTTCCAAATATCATCTACTAATTTATTGCTTAAGAATAATTGAGCATAATTTTGACATAAAGTAGGAGAATAATCAATAATGCATTTCTTAATAGCAATTTGAAGGCTAAATAAAATCAAGATATGTATCAAGTCCCTTTGATTCTCGATGAATACTTTGGCACTACTTTTGGAAATAAGAGTTTAAGTCCATATTTTCTCGAGATGCAAGCGATAAAAAATGGAGACATAGTAAGCAAAATCCTGAAATTCCAAAGGGAAGACTCTAGGGCCCATGTACTATGTGTGGAGAATTGACATTCGGAGCGAAGATGATCAAGAATGGAAGTGAGGTAGTGTGATTCCCACAATTTTGAAGGGAAGGTTGGGACCCAGGCATTTCAAAGATAAAGTTGTGCGGAAGAACATAGAGGAAGGGAGATCATCAAAATTCTGACATAGTGGTGGTAAGTTTGACTTCAAAGAAAATGCTCTAGTGAGGAGAATTAACATTTGGGGTGCTAATAATCGGAATTGGAAGCATAGTAGTGTAAATCCCAAAATTATGAAGGAAAAGGTTGGGGCCTAGTGCCAATGATTGTAAATAGAAGCAAGGTAGTATGAATCCCAAAATTCTGAAGCAAAGCTTTGGAAGTACAACATCGCCCATCGGAGAATGCAAGAAGGAAATGTGATTCCTAATCTTTGAAGAATGAAATTTGTTGACAACCGAGCAGTGAGTTGGCGGGCCCAAGGGTGACAAATGGTGAATGCCCATGATCCCGCGAACTGAAGGCATGAGGATTAAAAATAACCACAGAATCGTGACACGTGGAAAACCAACTAATGAGTGATGATGTAGCAGGATGCAAAGGTGGAACATATACATAGAGGGGATATGTATCAAGCCCCTCTGATTCTTGATGAATACTTCAACACTACTTTTGGAAATAAGGGTAACTATTGTATATCCATGCACATTTAAAGACGACATGCTTGCCTAAACCTAACCAAACAATTACAAACATAGAACAATTTTTAATAAAAAAATTACCATTGAATGGTAATGAAATAATGCATGAAGGAAAGTAATTTAAGAATTACCTGCATGTACCAATCCAAACAAAACACAATGACCTTTTGTCAAACACGTGTGCATCAACTGGTTTGATATAAAAGAAAAAACATTTGGAATGGAAAATAAGTTATGTAATGTCGAGCATAAGTTGTAGGAAAATTTATATATTATTTCGCCAAGAAAGATTGTGAGTACCTTACAACTATAGAGAGAAGGCCAAGAAAGATTGAAACAGAGACACATTTGTGTGTCTGTGAATTATAATTCTTCTGTGATGACAATCTCCAAAACAATATAAATCTTCAAATACAGAGTATAATGAAATACACAAATGTTTGGTGATATTCCTATTTTATAAGTGTGAACATGTGACTCTTCCTTTCTAGTTTCATCGTCGTTTCCACTACAATGTTTCAAATTTTGAATTACATGCAAATGTAACCGAAAGGTAATGAACCTTCGTATTCCATTGAGTTTGATGCATCAATGGTGTTAGGGACACACACAATGTATGGTGGAGGAAATTGAATAGTGTATGTGGTAACACTCTCTGACAACTCATTTCTAATGAATCGGTCTTCCACAAAAAAAAATGTAATCGCCCATCGTGTGATCTGAGTATTGAAGTGTAACTAACAAGAATGTGAACCATTTCTTTTTTATTTACACGGAATATGCCAAGCATATTTTCTGTGTTGGGATTTGTGTTGTGGCTGTATAGATGCCTCTCTACGTAATAAATAAAATTAATTGATAATTTTTTTTTTTAATTATGTTCATTATAACAGGACAATTTTTAATCTCATTTCAAATATACTTATATGAAGTTACAATGATTTAGTTTAATTTTATTATTATTTATTATTTTAGCAAATCAAAAAAATTGAATGATTATATTTAATTTTCTACTTTAAATGATTGTATATGTACATCTTCATTTTATTGTGTATTTTTTATTGGTAGATTTAAGTTGATAAAAATAATTTATCATTATTTATTATTAAAAATTATCATGTCAACCCTAATTTCAAAGTTATTAGTATTATTGCATTCATTAATCTTATCTCTATAATTAAACTTTATTTTTCTTTGAGAATATCTAAGACATGATTAAATATATTATATTACATTTATTTAATATTATACTATATACGTATTAAAAATATATTATTTGATAAATTGTGTTAAATTAGTTAACAATGAATTTAAATTTATATGTTTATTATTAAATTACTATTTTTCTAGTGTTAATTATTATCTATCCAAAATCTTTATCTTACAACTATATTTTTCCCTTTCTTCTTACTTTATCATTTCAATTTTTATAACATTATTTATTTTTTTACAATTTTTGACATTCAATGTTTTATATTTAAAGAGAAAATCTAAGACATAATAAAAATATATTATATTATATTTATATAATATTATATTATATAACTATTAAAAATATATTATTCAATAAATTATATTAAATTAGTTAATAATGAATTAAAATTTATATATTTATTATTAATAATAATAAAATTTACATGAAATTTGAAGACATATCAAAAAATTACTAAAATCTCAAAACTTTCTAATTTACTTGCAACTTGAGAAAATCTCAAGAAACTACTAAAATCTCAAAACTTCTAATTTACTTACATCCAACTTGGGCACATCTAAAGAAATTACTAAAATATCAACAAATGGCTAAAATATCAAAAAGTCGCTAAAATTTGATGCATCATTCTCCTATGGTTGAAATGAATGCAACTCCTACAATTTTGTCTCCAAACTCATGCCACTTATATGGATCTAACTTCTACAATTCCCATTTTACAATCCATGTGTTAGAAGTTGGTGCTAGTACTTCATGTTGTATTGATTTCTTTTGTATTGACTTTACAAAGTGTAAATAGTCTTCTTGTTCAAAACATGTGCAATCATTGCCTTTTTTTTCTTCAAACCATTGTTTCCAATCCATTTCTTTTTCACACTTTGCATATTTTACCACTAGATTTCTTTTCACCTCTCCTATTTGTAATTTATCTTAAAGAAAATTAGAAAAAAAATATGTTACCTCATTCTCCTTTGTTGTTGCAACATCCTCATCCCTATTCACATTTGTACTTTTATTTTCCAAAACTTTAACATCATCCAAAGGGTATCAATTGCTTCTGCTAGTGCCAGTATTTCTTCACTTCCTTCTCTCTACATCATTCGTGCATAAAAAAAACTTATTTTTTTTTAATCTCTTTGATAGGTTCCCCTATAGACAATATATTCTCAACTTTTCCTTCATCCTTAAGAGGTAATAAAATCACTTTAGAACCATCCTTCCAAAAAGTGCATGTATCCTTCTCTCCATCAAGCATTACTTTGTTGTTATATTGTCATGGCCTTACCAACAAAAATTGCATGCATCCATTAGAATGAAATCACACCATACTTCATCATCGTAAATATTTCCCATGGAGAACTTGATTACTTGAATCTCTTATCAATAGTTACTTTGTTTCCCTTTTCAAACCATGAAATACAATAGGGGTGGGGATTTTTTTACAAGGCAATTTAAATTTATCTACCATTTCTCTAGAAACCATATTTTTACAACTTTCACCCTCAATAATAACTTGACATACCTTTCCTCCTGAGATACATCTGGTTCAAAAGATATTTGTTCGAAGCCAAGAATCACATCTCTTGTTCTCCACTTGCTCTTATTTTGGTATCATCATGAGCTTCGCTTGGTTGCACAATTTTTTATGCTCTCTGCATTTATGCACATTTAGACTCCTAGTGGTCGAAGGTCTCATGCAACTTGCATCTATTTTCTATGAAATTCACATCAAAAAATTTGCATGTTATCATTTTTAGATTGAAGTAGAATGATCCCATTATTGGCCCTATTATTCCACAATCAACCTTGTATTTTCTCTCTAAAGTGTTTGTTTGTAAAAAAATAATTTTTTGGACAATAATTATGATTTTTTGAAGCTTGAATCTAAGGATTATAACTCATATTGTGAGTATTCGGCTAATGAGAAATGTGTCACAATTGTTACCAACATTTAAGGTGGTTGAGGTGTGCATCATTGATGGATTAAACCTTATTCTACTGAGATCATTGAAAGTTTTCTTGACAACCTTTAATTCTAAAGCTCATTGAGTTTCTTGTTCTTTAAATTTAGGGCCAAAAATTATTCAAAGAAAGTAGTTTTATGCGGCTCATCATGATATGTAAATGGTTCTGGTATAACTAATGCGGTGATGGTAAGTGACTTATGGAGCTATAATGATATAGATTTGATTGCATGATGATCAGTTATTGGGTTGTCATTGATGTCAAGTATTGCTAAGAATAAGTATGATGATGAAGGTGTTGCGGTAAGTTTCAGTTGTAGAGATTCCTATGAGTGACTTAGGGATGTCTCTGAATGTCAAATGCTTGAACACTACTATTGATGTAGACCGATAAGAAAATTATGATCAGATGAAGGTTGACAGTGTAATTTCTAGAACGATTAGTGACAGGCAATAGGTAATTTGATTGGTTTGCCAAATAGTTTTTGTGTCTTATGGTGTGGTTATAGGATATGGTGGACAATAGTGTGTAAAATCTATGGTTGTAATCATAACTAATTTGAGTCATCGGTGTAAAGGATATTTGATTGGTGTGCAGAGGTAGAGATGTTACAGGTTGAAGTGTTTGTGTTCTTGATCGACAGTTAATGAATCTTTGATCAGTGATCGGTGTAGAGGTTGTAGTGATTTTGGTTGAGTCAGTCATGATTTGGTGACGTGTGTTAAATATTAGATGTGATGATTTGGCATCACATTGTTTGATGATAGCATGCGGAAAAATATTCTTGCGGATGCAAGTGTTTGGTGAAAAAATGTTTGACTCCATGACTCAAAATTCTATGTAAATCATTGTTTTGGCCGATGTGGTCTTAAAAAATTATTTTGTACATTTAATTTTGTTTTTTGGTGTGTTGGATTTGAGTGGGATATTGGAAATTAAATTTTAGGACTTTCTTAAGGCGGTGGAATACTTTAGGGCTTGATGAATAATATTAATGTGACGAAGTTGAAATTTTTTTATTGTGTTGATTGTGTGTTGGAAAAGTGGGGTGTAAAGTGTGAATTATGATCAAGCCATGACATATTTAATTGTGTTGTGAAGATATTTTTTACTTTAATGGATCTAATCAAGAAGAGGTAGTGTTATTTTACAAATCATTCTCTCTGTTGTAACCTAATAGTTACAACAGTCAAAATCCCTTAACTTAGTGGATCCTAGTAGGTCCCTATTGTAAATCCTTTAACAAGGTGGCACATTAGTTTTTTTTTAAGTCCTCAAACAAGGTTAATCTTAATAGGATAAAGATCCTAACAAGCCAAAGGTAAATACCCTAATCGGGTAGCACCTAATAGTGCTTTTGTAAACTCCTAATAGGGTTAAGCTCCTCATAGGGCATACTTTAGAAGAGTACATCATTTAGTGGGTACTAATCCCCACCGTGGTTTTTTTCCAATTTGGTTTTCCATGAGATAAATCTTTGTGTCAAGTGTTTCATTGCTATGTAAATGTGCTTATGATTATTATTTTCATTTGCTGCTATTAAAGATACTCTTGTGATTGTTGTGGTAAAGTTTAAAAGTTGCACAATTGGTAGATTATTGATTCACCACCCCTTTCAATATTTTGATCTTAGGACTAACAATTAGTAGAAGATCTTTGGTCCTTTTTATGGTGAATATTAACAACTTGAGGCAAAGATCCAAAGATGATGAGAAAGGAAGGTCCTAAATTCACAAGAGAGAACTACTCAGTTGATATTCCTAAGAGTTATTTTGTTGTCATTAGTTATGAGGAAGTCATGTTGTTTGTCAAACTCATTTAGTAATGAAGGAAAGACAAGTCGATAAAGAAGAGAAATCTATTTGGTAAAGGAAATAAGAAGATAGGTAATTTCGGTAAAGGGAAAGCATGTATAGGCACCAAGTAAGGCACAACCGAGCACCAAGAACCAAGTTGTATCAAGCTACAACATCAACCAAACTGAGAAGAGGAGCCAGTTACTGAGTTTAGGAAAATGTGTTACTGAGCATAGAAGGCTAACACAAGAAGGTACATTGAATCTGGACATCGAACATAAAATGGTTTACAAATCTTGAGGAGATAATATAATAAAACATTGGAGATTGGAACATAATGATTACACATGATTATGAGGTGAGATCTACCAATAAGAATAAAGTATGGAATATGTATTGGAGGAGTAACCAAAGCTAGCATCACTTCTAGAATTGTATATAAGTGGATCAGAGACAAAGAGAGAGAGAGAGTGGTGGTGATATGAATGCAAGAGGAGATTGGATGTATGAAGCATGTTATTGAGAAGGTGATGAGTAGTGAAGCTATCAAGTAACTAAGTAATGAAGCCATCGAGTAATCGAGTAGTGAAGAATAGATAGAGATTGTGATCTACCAAGTACTGAATTGTTAGTATGAAGGGTACACAGTATGAGGTAATGAGTTATTGAGCATAAAGAGTTTGATAAGCATATGACTAATGCAAGTTTGACAAACATATTTAGTGTTATTGATTAAAGATTAATCATAGTTGTAAAGTCCCTTAATCGAGTAGATCCTAGCAAATCTTATTTTGTAAATCCTTTAACCAGGTGCATTTATTAGATTAGAATTGTAAAATCCTTTCACAAGGTAGACTTAATAGTCTGAAGACTCTTAACTGAGTTAATAATCTTAATAGGGTAAGCTATAAGAAATATCTAACATTGTAGCTTTAACTGAGAAAACTTTATACTGTAGTAGTGAAGTGTTGTGGGTGTCATCCCCACCATAGTTTTTATCCTCTAACAAGGATTTTTGTGATAATAAATATTTGTGTTATGAGTTATTTGTTGAATGTTTTATATGTTTCATGTGATGCATGCAAATGCTAAGAAATCAGTAAGTGATTGTGAAGAAAGTTCAAACAGATTAAAAGTGTTTTACAGTACTAATTCACCCCTCCCCTCTCAGTACTTACCTTTGCATACTTATTCCAACACTTAGTATGGTGTGGTCAGAGGAAGATCTATCTAAAAGGAATAGGCGATCAATATCAGGATCTTGTGGTCACTAAGTATAATGTCCCTTTAGGAATTCTGACTGCTGACCAATTGAAGATTGGGAAAGAACACACTACTACTATGGAAGCTATTTTCAGTACTCTTTCAGATGTAGAATTTGTTGATGTCAAAGACTTGGATACTTCTCATGAGATGTGGGAGAATTTGAAGATCATCTATGGTGGAGATCCACATGTACATAAGGAAAAGGTTGATAGTTTGAGAGGAAAGTATGATGAAATGAGTATGCAAGAAAATGAGAACATGGAGAAATACAGTTAGAGAATCAAAGAGGTTGTTGCTTCTATTTGTGGTGTTGGAGGTAATATTCTTGAGGATGATGTGGTAAGAAAAGTGTTGAAAACTTTATTACCTCAGTATTCCATTAGGGTTTCAACTATACAAGAGCTTAGATCTCTAGAATCTGTCATTGTTACTCTTGATGCATTAATATGGAAATTAATTGTATTTTAGTTCAACAATTATGATTATAGTATGTCAAAAGTTGAAGCTTCTTTTAAGTCATTATTGACTATTGCTCCATCTAGGAAAGGAAATGAGATATCTAATAGTTCTTCAATATTTTACTCTAATGATTATGAATCTGTCTTGTCTAAAGAAAGATAATAGGAGGATTTGGAAGATTTATTTTCTAAAAGGCCACCTAGCGGGAAAGGTAAATATAAGAGTAAGTTTCCTTTGAAGTGATTTGCATGCAATAATATTAGACATATTGTCTCTAGATGTCCTGAAAAGGATAGGAAGGAGAAGCCAAGGAGATTCAAGGATAAGAGAAAGAAGGCATGATATCTAGTTGAAGAAGGTGTTACTGATGAAGAATGTGATGGAAGAGATGAAGAAGAAATTATGTTTGTTGTGGTAAATGAAGAACCCTCAGAAGAAGGTGAGAAATATTTACTTTCTAACATGAATCATAGTGGTGATTGGATTATTGATAGTGGGTACAGTCATCAAATGATCAGTGATAGAAGAAAAGTCATCAAGATGGAGGAATGTGATGGTAGTTTAGTAATATTTGGTAATGATGCTCCCTATATGGTAAAAGGTAAAGGATCTATTGCTTTAAATGATAAAACAAATTGTGATGATGTTTACTAGGTTGATGGTCTGAAATACAACTTGTTAAGTGTTTCCCAGTTGCATAATAAAGGATATAGATTGGATTTCAATGAAGGTATTTGCAGGATCATTGGGAAATAAAGAGAATTGATTGCTACCAGTGAACAAACTAAAGGTAACTTGTTCCATCTAAATTCTACTATTAAGAGTTGTTTGATTGCTAATGTAGAAGATTGTTGGTTATGAAATAAAAGTTATTGTCATGTAAATTTTGATAACCTAGTCAAAATTAGTAAGATGAAGATAGTAAGGGGTTTTCCTAACCTAGTAAAGCTAGACAATGTAATGTGTAAAGAATGTTAGCTTGGGAAGTTAAATAGTTCTAGTTCTGTTAGTAAGAATTACTCTTCTGAAAGTATTTTAGATCTGGTTCATACTAAGCTATGTGGTCTAATGTGAACTCAGAGTTACTATGGTGATAGATATTTGATGTTGCTTGCTGATGATTATTCTACAATGATGTTGGTTGTGTTTCTAAAATACAAATCAGAATCTTTTCACATGTTTAAAATCTACAAAGCCAGAGTGGAGAAGGAGATTGGTAAGACCCTAAAATGTCTCATATATGATAGAGGAGGTGATTTTACTTTACGTGAGTTTGTTTCATATTGTGAGGAACAAGGAATTAAAAGGCAAAAGTCAACTCTTAGGACACCTCAACAAAATGGCATTGTTTAAAGAAGAAATAGGTCTATCATGGATTGTGCCAGGATATTAATGATTCGGAAAGGTTTTGTATAGACATTTTGGAGAGAATAAATAAGCACTATTGTTTACACATTAAACAAATTTCAGTTGAAGAAAGGTACAAAAAAAACTCTTTATGAGTTGCGGCATGATCAATCTCCTAGTGTAAGTTATTTCAAAGTTTTTGGAAGTAGACGTTACATAAAAATAGATGAAAATTCTAGAAAATTTAACCCAAGAAGTGATGAGTTAATTTTCTTAAGATATTCAATAAAGAGAAAATCCTACAAGTGCTTGAACAAGAGAACAAAAAAGATAGTGTAAAGTGCTAATGTAAGAGTAGATGATTTTTTTGAGCAGAATGATGAAACCAACAAGAAGGAACTTGAATACTATCACAAGTTTGTATATGTACAACCGATGGAGTAGGACACTATAGCAGAACCAATGGAAAGACAAGTCAATGAATATGAACTGATACAAGTGGTTGAAGGTGCTCTTAGAACTAAATTGATATTGCCAAGGTATGTGAAATTGAATCATTCCCCTAATCAAATTATTGGTGACAAAAATGTTGGTGTTTTAACAAGAAGAAAGGCAAGAGAAAGTACATGTTTTATATCTGAATTTGAACCTAAAACTATGAAAGATTCATTGAAAGATGATGATTGGGTGAAATCTATGGAAGAAGAATTGGATCAGATTGAGAAAAATAAAACCTGGATATTAGCACCTAGACTGGTGGATAAGAATGTAATCAGTATTAAGTGTATTTTTAGGAACAAGATGAACCAGAAAGGTGAAGTGGTAAGAAACAAGGAAAGATTGGTGTGAAAAGAATACACACAGGAGGAAGGCCTGGATTATGGTGAAACATTTTCACCTGTGGCTAAACTTGAAGGTGTAAGGATATTACTTGCATATGCTTCCTACAAAGGATTCAAGGTATATCAAATGGATGTTAAGTCAGCTTTTCTTAATGGTGTATTGAAAGAAGAGGTATACATTGAACAACCTAAAGGATTTTCTAATTCAAAAGGTAAGAGCATGGTGTGTAAATTACATAAATCTTTATATGGGTTGAAACAAGCACCTAGGGCATGGTATGAGAGATTGCACTCATATCTAATTTAGATTGATTTCATAAGGACAAATGACAATAGTAATGTATATTTGAAGATTGAGAAAGATGACAGGTTACTGATTGTAGAGATATTTGTAGATGATATCATTTATGTGGCAATGAAGAGATGAGTAGATTATTTGCAGATGAAATGAGAAAAGAATTTGAGATGTCTATGATCGGTGAGATTAAATTATTTATTGAATTGCAGGCTCAATAGTTGAAACATGGTATCTAAATCATCCAATCCAAGTATGTAAGGGAAATAATGAAGACATTTGGGTTAGAAGACTCAAAAATGGTTGGTACCCCTATGGTAACCGGTCGCAAATTGTAAAAAGAAGATGATTCTAAAGAGGTGGATGTGACTCTTTACATGTAGTTGGATTAGTGGCTAAATTTTCTTCTAATCCTAAGGAACCACATTTGATTGCAGTGAAGAGATATTCTAATATCTTAAAGGGATTGAATACTATGGTCTCTGGTATGGACATAAAGGTGATTTCTCTTTGAGTTTTTTACTGATGCTGATTGGGTAGGAAATGTTGATGATCGAAAGAGCACAAGTGGAGGTACATTATTTATTGGTGATAGGCTTGTATCTTGGACAAGAAAGAAGAAGAACTATATATCTCAATCAACAGATGAATATGTATACGTTTGTGTTGCAATTAATTGTACACAAGTGGTGTGAATTAAGCAGATTTTGGAAGGAATTCTAGAAAAGGTAAATGAATCGGTGGTTATCTATTATGACAATACAAGTATCATTAACATATCTAAAAACTCAGTGATGCACTCTAAGACCAAGAATATAGCTATCTAATATCATTTTATTAGAGAATAGGTATAGGAAAAGGAAATAAGGTTGGAGTATGTGCCAACTAAGGAGCATATTGTTGATATTTTTCTCCAATCCATTAACTAAGGATACATTTGAGTATCTAAGAGGTAAGTTAGGGGTAATTCCCCTATTTGATTTGAATTGAAATATGATGTAGTTGTATCAATCCAAGTGTATCCAGTGAATATATTTATGTTTGGATTGATGTGGTGGGCTACTCCTTAGCGGGAGAAGTCTATGAAGTAATGTGTTGTGATTATTTAGGTACAACAAAGAAGATATTGGGCATATTTGACACCTTTGGAATTTTTTTCAAAGGGGGAGAGTAAGTAAGGAGAATAATTTAGGTAGACAAGTTTAGTAGGAGATAAAGTAAAGAAAAAGAAGATTGCGTATCAAAAAAGTTAAGTTAAAGGGGGAGTAGTTGCTGATCAAGTGAAAGATAGAAGTGGGAACATTTTTTGTTCCTAGTGTTGTATAATGTATCATGTTGGAGAGAGGAAGTGAATGTTGAAGAGAGTGTTGTCATCAATGCCAAAGGGGGAGATTGTTGGTATAACTGATGTAGTAATGGTAAGTGACTTTTGGAGTTGTAATGATATAGATTTGATTGCATGATGATCAGTTATTGGGTTTTCATTGATGTCAAGTATTTCTAAAAATAAGTATGATGATCAAGGTGTTGAGGTAAGTTTCAGTTGTAGTGATTCCTATGAGAGACTTGGAGATGTATATGAATGTCAAATGTATGACCTTTACTATTGATGTAGATCAGAATGAAATTTATGATCAGATGAAGGTTGATATTGCAATTCTAGAACAATTAGTGACATGTGATAGGTGATTTGATTAGTTTGTAAAATATTTTTTGTGTCTTGTGGTTCGGTTACAGGATATGGTGGACAACATTTTGTAAAAGCTATGGTTGCAATCACAACTAATTTGAGTGATTGGTGTAAAGGATAGTTGATTGGTGTGCAGAGGAAGAGAGGTTATAGGTTAAAGTATTTGTGTTCTTGAGTGATAGTTGATGAATCTTTGATCGGTGATCGGTGATCGGTGTAGAGGTTGTGGTGATTTCGGTTGAGTCAGTCATAATCTGGTGACGTGTCTTAAAGATTAGAGGTGATGATCTGGCATCACATTGTTCAATGCTAGTGTGTGGAAAAATATACTTGAGGAAGAAAATGTTTGGTCAAAACATGTTTGACCCCATGACTCAAAATTATATGTAAATCATTGTTTTGGCTGATGCGGTCTTGGAAAATTGTTTTGTACATTTAATTTTATTTTGTGGCATGTTTTATTTGAGAGGGATATTGGAAAATACATTTTAGGACTTTCTTAAGGTGGTGGAAGACTTTAGGTCTTGATGAATAGTATTTATGTGACAAAGTTGAAAATTTTTAGTGTGTTGATCGTGTGTTGGCCAAGTGCGGTGTAAAGTGTGAGTTACAATCAAGCCAAGAAAAAGTTAATTGTTTTGTGAAGAGATTTTGTGCTTTAGTGGATCTAATGAATGAAAGGTAGTTCTATTTTACAGATCATTCTCTCTGTTATTCCCTAATAGTTACAGCAGTCAAAATCCCTTAACCAAGTGGATCCTAGAAGGTCCCTATTGTAAATCCTCTAACAAGGTGACACATTAGCTTGTGTTTGAAGTCCTCTGACAAGGCTACTCTTAATAGGTAATGGTCCTAACATGCCTAAGGTAAATCCCCTAATTAGGTAGCACCTAACAATATTTTAATATACTCCTAATGGGGTTAAGCTCCTCATAGGGCGTACTTTAGAAGAGTACATCATTTAGTGGGTACTAATCCCCACCGTGGTTATTTCTTGATTTGGGTTTCCACAAGATAAATCTCTATGTCAAGTTTTTCATTTTTATGTGAATGTGTTTATGATTATGTTTTTCATTTTCTTCTATTAAAGATAATCATGTGATTATTGTGGTAAAGTTTAAGAGGTTAAAATTTTGTACAATTGGTAGATTACTAATTCACCACCCCTCTCACTAATCTCATCTTAGGACTAACAAATGGTGGTGGTGAGATGATTGGTGCAACTAGGATTGCATTCATTGCATGTGTATTATTTGATAAAATGTGATTTATTTTAGGTATCTAATTACCCATCCTTAGTATATCAAATGATGGTATACCCTTAAAATTTTCACCATCTTGTGGGTCCATCTAGTAGGAAAACATTATGGCCTCAATATAGATTAAGGCCCTGAAGTAAACTTGGGTGGAAACATCCATAGGCATGATATAATGGGATTCTAATTATGAATCCATCTTGTCAATCTTGTGTTTGAACATTGTTAGTGGCTTTTTTTCTTCCTTCTTACAAGATACAAATTGATCATACTCGAAATTGTAGGGTCAACATACACCTTGAACTAATTGATTTATTTTGTCTCAAATAATTTCCAAGTTGAAATTGATTCATGGGATAGATTCAGATACAAATTATAAGCTAATTTCCTCAAAGAATAAGGAAAAAACCTACAAAAACATCTTCATAAGATACATCTTTACGATTGCATATCTCCTTGAAATACTTTATGCTTTCTTTTGTTGTCTTAGATTCTCCATACATGAATTTTAAATAGAGTTTCTCTACATTATTTGGTAATTTATAAAGAGGTGGGTTCAAATTCAGTTGGGATCTTTAGGCATTAGCAAAATAAGCCATCTAAATGAGAACTTGAGCATTGTGGGACTAAGGCTATGTTAAAATAGTAGGAGTGGTCTAGTTTGGAGTTTCTTGTTCACATGTAGGTGTGAACAAAGTCTCGCACTTGTATTTTCCTTTGTCATTTCTAAGCTTATGATGGGAAGAGAGTTCCAAAAACTCTCCCTTCTTATTAGTTGGTCAAAGGATCCTCTTGTATCATTTTGGTGAGAAACTATATTTTCTACCTTCTTTTGTTGAGGACCCTCTTTCTAGTGCCAGTTCTATTGACTATTATATTAGGACGGGAAATGACAAGAGAGTCAAGATGAATCTCCTTTCTTAAAAAATGAAAATTTTACTCCAAGGTTACTTAAGGTTAGGCCTTAGTCATGTGGGATAGTTTTGTTAGAATAATATAATTGTTTAATAAGGGGAATTTGTCAATATCTTAATTGAATCTAGAATTTTGAAATTAGTGCTTTTCTTTCTATGATGGTTTTATTTTTCTATTTTTTAAGATAATCTATGAGAATCAAATCTAAATAAAAATACCAATTATATTCTAATCTCTTATTCTATCACTTCTTGTTTAAATAAACAATGCAAGAGTTTAGGGTGGTACAAGAGATGAAATAAATTAAATCTAGAATTGCTTAGACAATAATAATCACACATAAAATTTATATAATTAACAATTAGATTGGATTGAATGAAACCACATAAACATGAATTATAAGTTTACAATACATATCAAAAAATCAAGTAGTAAGAGGAAGTTAGTTAGAACAAAGGATCTTCAAAACTCATCAAATTATAAAGTCATCACACTTGCACACATATGAGATTGGTTCTTATTCAAGAACTTAGAATAATCCAATAGGGTTGTCACTTTCAACTAAGATACTATGAAATCACCAATACCACCTAAAATTTATTTGGAAAAATAATGCAAACAACCAAAAGTTTGAATACAAGTCTCATATTCAAATTCACAATATTCAGTATAAAACCACACTCAAATTGTCACAAAAATTGACAATAATGGAGATACATTTGGAATTATAAACATTAATACAATAAAATGAAGGGATTAAATAGATTTTAAATTGTCCATTTGAAAAACTCATAACTGGGGTTTCTAGGCATGATTATTAGCCAAAATGAAATCAAAACTAAAGAAAACTACTCTAGAGATAATCCTAAATTGAGGCTAAGTGGTGATCTTTGTTCCATCATCTAGATGCTACTTTGGATAATTAAATAACTAAAAAATGTAACCTATTAATTTGAGCATGACTACTGGCTATGAGTGGTGAACAACTGGGCAACTTTTAGGGCAGCTGGTGGCTTCCTCTAAGCTCCATCTTCACATGAAACTCCAAGTTGATTGTTGTTTTAAAATAGAATGCCTCTTAGACATAATTTTTGCATGATAAATCTCCAAGTAAAGTTGAAAAAGGAATGTCTTATTTCTATTTTTATGGAAATGATTGAATGCAAAATCCACATTTCGATCTTTAAAAATGCTTTGAATAATTACATCAAGAATTTAGTGGATGTCAAAAATAAAGGTTATTGGTATTACAAGTGAGCAATGGCTTTAGTAAATGTATGTATGAAATCCTGGACAATTGGATTATTTCTTCCAAATTAGGTACCTAGGTGTACTTAAGCCTTACACAATTTTCCAACATTTTCTCAACTTCCTCTTCAGATCTTAAAACTTTGGAAGCTTTGACTACATGGTTCCCAATTCTTATTTTATTCCTCACATTTTATCAATTCTATCCTTAGTACATTATCCATGCAATGCTATTATAAAATCCAAAACAATATTTTGAGTGTTCTTTGTATTGTCTTTTATTTCCTATAGTGTACATTAAATGGATGAAATAAAGTCTTTGACCCTTTGCAACAAAGTATTGGTTGCATTTTAATTCTCAACCATTTTTTCCTGGGCATTATTGTATGAGGTAATTGTTAATTTAATGGTATGGATCCACTTCTTAAATATTTTCCTATTTGAGTCATCTAGCACTACATGTTTTAGAAGTTGACCTTCATTGGTTACCTTGATGATGTGAAGAATAGGGAGATAGTCTTTCCACATCAAAATTGTTTCATCAATGTTGACTCCATCTTCTTCTATAGTTAGCATATTGTGCATAGTTCTTAGTTTCTTTGATATAACATGATATAAATCCATAATCCTTTTGATAACTAATGTAGGAGCATCTTGGGTTCTTGAAGATCTTACATCTTCTTGGAGGAATTTTCCTGTGGTTCGATGAAGTTCCTTATTTTGGGCAATTTTTAGAGATTCCATGTGCGGATGATCTGTGGAGATATTTGGAATGTGCGATGAAAAGGGTATGTTCCTTGTTGTTTATGGAGGCTATGTCTATGATTTCAACTCTTTAGATGGTGTGGATTGTGATATATAGCATGTTCTTTACTCCCTAGTTGTGTTCTTCATGTCACCAATTGATTGTTGAGGATTGGGGAGGACGTTTCTGATCGATGGAGCTGAATGGCATGGATCTCGAGGTGGACCTGTGTGTGGCTGACTTGGTGGTTGGATTTCCCTTGGTGAATTAATTAAATGTTATGATTTATTTTGGATCTAGGATGACTTGGTCTAACACATTTGTCTTGGGATATGTAAGATCTTGAATGTTGACCTATGGTGGCTAGTATGTATAAATTTAAGGCTTGCGATTGTAAGAGGGGGGTGTTGGAGAGTAGATAATTAGTAGAGAGATGAGAGAGGATAGATCTAGAGTTAGATAGATTGAAATGAGGATCTAAGGTTCATTTCTTTGTATATAGTCGTAATCGGGAAGGTCTTACAATCTGACATGTTTGAATTCTGTTTGATGTAATTAAATGTTACCTAATAATAAAGCTATTTTTATTGGGTTATATCTTGTTGTGTTTTTCTATTTTCCATTATGTTGACTCTTGCTACAATATTGGACATCTCCTTTGGAGAATTCTCCAGTCTTGACTGCATCAATAACTTAATCATATGTGGCTTCAATATCTCTCATCCATTTTAACGCAATTGGAATAAAATTGTCCCTTCCATGAATTCTACTCTTTAGAACTAAATATTTTGAATACTTGTAGGAGGTGTAGAGGAGTCTAGTGGACCTATGATATGGTCAATATATTTCTTCAAATCTTCTATTTGTGCCCTATATTCTTCCTTTGTAGATTCATCCTCATAAATCCTCTTGAATATATTATTTCTTTCCTATTGCAAATAAAAATTCTCCCATTCTTGGGTGAGTTCTCCTAATTAATTTATTACAATTGGTAATATTGTATCAACATATCATCATCAAGCATATCCATAAGAGGTAAATCCATTTGCGCCTTTAGATAACCATGTGCATCAATTGTTACCACAAAGATCTTCTTGGATTTCCTTTCTTTTCTAGCTTAAAAGACTTGAATTTGTTTGTTGAAGTGGAAAAGTGCTCTTGTTTGATATCCTTATGCCTCTATCTTCTTTCAATTCTTTTCTTTATCCATGTTTGGATATTTCTTGATGCTTGTATAACACCTCTATAACTCTAACACAAAAAATACCAATATACTTTATATTATTGATTTGATTTGACCTTTTATATGATGTGTTTGCATGAAGAGGGATGATGTCCTATTACTCATTCATGAGAGACATACAATTTTATGAATCCTATTCAATGATTTATATTGATTAATATATTATATATGAGCATATGTATCTATGGTATTATCTTGCACAAGTGATTATGCAAGTACCAAGAATTGACTCCACTTGGCTTCACAGGTCTGAGTGTTCCTTAATAAGCATCGATGGTGGTTGAAAGGGATATAACATAAAGGTCTATTTAACCTAGACTTGTCATCAAACTTCTTAAGGAATTATCTTGATCTTGAGTCACCCAATCAGATTTTCATGTTGACAAATCCTGATTCACCTAATTCTGTTTCTTGTATTTTGGTATGGTTTGAGGTTGGTAGTATTGTTGGATTTATTATATTAATGATGCATTCATTTTGGATTAATTTAAATTAATTTAATTATGATTTATTATATATTATTTTATAATTGACTTTATTTAAATCACTTTAGTCATTTTGAAATATTAATTTTATCTTAGATTATTTTATTCTATTTTGGTAATATTAATTATTATCATGCCTTTATACTATGATTGTTAGTATTGCATGAGTTGTCCTATATTTTAGCATATGTGTGTGCATGTTTGCATAATTGGATTACATTTTGGAAGCATTCATTGATCTTGAGGAGTTTAATTTGGATATTTCCTTGTGTGATTAGAGAGAGATTTTGGTTTTAATTGGGATTTATATTGCATTTTATTTTTTAGAGATTGATGTTTGGAGTTGCTTCTATGCATTGAATTTTGATTGCATTGGCATTCATTCTTATTAATTCTTGTTACTTGTTTCATCACAGAACTTGAGGTAGGGTTTGAAACCCTCTTATTTATTCTTTGTCCATTTATTTGAATTTTTTTTTGATGTTATAATCTCATTTTGAATCTCCATTAAATTATGAAAGTAATATTTTGAATTTCTCAGTTTTCCCTATCTCTTTCCTAGTTTTCAAAAAGGCTATATTGGGAAAATGTTATTATTTTTCTATTTCTATGCCTTGGACTCAAATTTATTGGTTTATGGAAGTAAAATAGAGAGATCTAAAATGGGTCTCTTTCTTATTTCACTTCTAGAGCCCAATTAATGACATGTGAAGTGTCTAACTTGACCCTATCCAAGAGTACAATTTCATAGTGTAGTGCACAAGTTGTTGTAAATGCACAGTCGCGGAGTATAAATTTGGATAAAAAAGTGATGTATGTGAAAAAAGATTATTTATATGTGTAGAAAGAAGGGGCATATGTGCAGTTATGTGTTTTTTCTTTGTTTAGTTGGATTTCGGGTTTATTGGGTGTCTTGATGCATACCAGAGGCTTGAGTTGAAATTTTTACTCTATATAATATCTTTTTTGGGGGTTTGTATGGCTAGTTATGAGTTGATTTAGTGATCTTTCCATTTAATTTTTGTTCCTGAAATTTCAAATTATGCTTTCATTTGAAGCTTCAAGACCATTTTGCATACGAGATTTGTAGAAAGTCCTTTCTAAAACTTTGCAATTTTATCTTATGTAATGAATTCATGATGGTGATATTCATGTTGATATGAGATTATTATGCTCTATTTTATTAGTTTATTATGTTGGTAAGGTAATATTGGATACGATTTCATGATCCATATGTTGTATGTGTCTATGTTGCAAAGGTTGATTCAATTATGCATCGTGTTTTGAAATCGGGACTTATGTTTGTAAGAGGCTTTCTGAAAGTTCTTATTTTAATTTCATATATTCAATTCTATGGATTTATGATGATGTTTTTTCAATATTATGATATGATTATGCTATTTTTTTCTTTGTTTTGAGCATAAGGGATGGGATGTCTAGATGCATTGTGGGGTAAGTGGCTCTCAATGGAGGTCAAGACCCTAAAGTGGCCACTAGGGTAACTCATTGATGAGCTGTAATAAAGTGATAACTTAATAAATAAATTAGGGTTAACAAATTAAAAAAGATAATTTTATGCCTTGCCCATGCATTGAGTGCTTTTCCACACTAAGGATAAGAATGGTATGATGCATGTATGTCCATGAGACGTATGGAGCTAACATAATCAAACTTCCTCATCTTCACAAAAGGATTGTTTATTTCCACACGAGTTCTCACTTGGGGGCCAACATCTAGAGAGGATATAAAGTTGACCCAAGATAGAGAGCTATGTGATGAAACTCTTCCTACATGTATCCTAGAATCCCCTCCATTAGATCTATGAGATGCATCTAGTATTCCTTGTATTTATTTTGGTAGTCATTGTATTTATTTTGTTTCTTTGGAGGTGTGATCATAAACTTGTTAGATTGCATTTTTTTTCTTGTTTGTGGGGTCTTGTTTCTATCTCCTTAGCATGGTGGAGTGGGCCTAAGGGTTCCACATGGTTGGGTGGTTGTGGTCTCCCTCCATTGAGGTTTGGTGGATTATTCATGAGTGTGGATGGATCCTATTTTCAATATCTTTATTCTTGTTGTATGATGATCTTTATTTGCAGATTGTATCATCTCATGTATCATTACTTACTTGTATTGATGTTCTAATTGGACACTCCATGAGGAGTTGATGTGTATTATGTAATTCTAATAATTTCAATGCCACTGTAATTATGTTGATGTAATAGTCATCATGTAATAAATGGATAAATAAAAATATCGTTTAAAGTTAGCATGATCAATGTTGGTATCAACTATCAATATGAGAATCTTATATTTTGTCATTTCTATGTTGGAAAATTATTTATGAACATTTGGAATTGGTGTTTAAAATAAACCCAGTTATAATGGTAATGATGTTCATAACAAATGAGATGTATTTCATTATTGCTCTAGTAAGTTAGATATATTCTAGATTGTGTTGCATTGCAAAGTAGCGACATTAGGGAACCCATAAAGGTCTTGGTTTCTTAATATATTTTGTCTTCCATTTTTTTTATAATGAATGTGAATATGATGTATAATTACATCTTTAATTTTGTAATCTTAGTGAGTAAATGTTCAATCATAATGTTTAGATGAATATGTATTTGTATTTTAAAAAAATCTATTTTCTTTTAGTTGTTAGTAGTTTCCTCTAGGGTTACTTAGTGGGGTGTTACAACTAGTGTTAGAACCCATACTATAGCAATGAGATCTCTAATTATTTATGTTGTTCATGTCTTTGTTGTGATGTATTATTGCATAAAGTTAGTCCTGATACTTTGTGCCTACATTCCTTAGTATCGTGATAGAGGATTGAGGTTTTCAACCCAAGTTATCCATTTGTATAAGTTCTTTATTCTCATACCCCAGAGTATTCAGGATGTTTTTCTTTGTGCATTCTCTTTGGTAATAATTTCTAATTTGACTTCATGTATATTCCTTCTTATGCTAAGCCCTAATTGTTATGAGAAAATGTTAGTTTGATATCATGTGACCCTGAAGTAATTGTCAATCTTATACTTAATGATTGAAAGAGGTAGAAATTGGATCAATAATCGATCTCATTATGTGCTTAGTAATGATTATGGTATCTCTATGTTGTAAATTTTTCCACATATGATATTGTGTTGGGTTGCATCCATCTTCATGTGCTTATTAGGCTAAATGGTAGTGCTTTTACTTCATGAGTAGTGAAGTAAGATGCTTGATTTTTTTCCCTTGTATGGATTGTGAAGATCAAGTAATCGACCTTGTTTAGTAATGATTACTTAGAATTAGAAGTCAATTGTTTCTTTCTCCTCCTCTTATTTCTTGATGTGTGAATGAAAAAGATGCTACTTAGTGATGTGAAAGTATACGTGTGATGAAAATGATGCATTGTGTATTTAGAGGTGTATAGAGATCTAGAAAATCTTTCATGTCCTTGTCGACTGAGAATTTATATTTTTTTAAATTTCTTAAAAAAAAACTACAATTATTAGATGAATTATGAATGTCTTGAGTAATTAGGTAAAATGTGAAGATCACTTAGTATATCTTGTAAGTAATGGGTACTTGAAATATCTCTTATCCCTCACTCTTTTTCTTGATATATGATTAAGAAAGATGCTAGTTATTAAGGAAATTTGTGTTATTAGGACCATTTAATGTAAAATAATGGATGATTGATATGATAAATTATTTGGATAAATGACCTAAGTCCCCAAATATTATTTAAGAATATGATGCATGAGTAAATGTGACGGAAAGCCAATTGCATCGTTAATTTTAGGAATTGGCATAAATGCATAAATTAAAATAGTTTGTATGATGAAAATAATAAAAGAATGATTGAATTGATCCATTGTATGAATTTAGAGAAACATCTTCATGCTAATATTTGAAAGAGGGAATTTCTTGTCCTTAACTTGGTAAGAGTTGGATATTCTTTTGATGAAATATGATTGACATGTGTAAATTAGTACATATGTAAGTAGTGATGTGATTAGCTTTCCTAATTGAGGTTTGGAATTGTGTTCTCATCCAATAAATATTGGTTTAACATACTACTAATTAATGGATTTCCTTATGATTTAATGAAGTTATAATTTTGATAAACACTAATATCTTGTGCATGGAAATATAAGAGTTTTGATTTGTGTATGGCATTTAGTAGACTTTAATTATCTTCCCTAATCAAAATAGGGAAAAGTGTGCTTAGGAAATGAATGTGGAATAATGTGCTAATTTTGAAGGAATTTCTCATGTGTTATTGAAAATATCATGATGATAAATGTTATTCTACTATCTATGAAAATATATTAGTATTTATTTGTATTCTTTGTAAAAATGTTTAAGAAATCATGCATGATATAAAATGATAGTTTAGAAAATTGGAATATCACATATATTGTAATTGATTGTGTTGCATAATTGTGGGGAGAAATAAAATTTATTTCCTAATTATGTATAAATGTAAATGTACCTATTGTCATGAGGGATTGAACCTGGATGATAAGATGAGAGCTCAACAATCTCATGAAACATGTAATGATCTTTAGGCCTATGGGTTGCATATTGTGAAGATCAACCTCTAGATTAAATTG
>BSBK01010997.1:110000-130978 GCA_027943335.1 Chamaecyparis obtusa
AATGCTATTAGAGGAGCAAATGGGGTTATTGATGATGAAACTATAATTGGGAAAGTACTAAGAACCCTACATCCTATATATGCTATTAAGATCTCAGCTATTTAGGAATCTGGATGCAACTCTGCTAATGTGCTTACTTTGGAAAGTTTGGTTGGTAAGTTGACTACTTTTGAACTCTCTAACTATGATAATTTCACTATTGGAAGCATTGGTAATGTTGAAACTGCTTTCAAGTCACAACTAGTTCTGAACAAACCAAAGAAAGAAAAAGAAAGATGCATCAGTGAAAGTGAAAATGACAGTGATAGTGACACTTTTGATGAAGAACTGGAAGATCTAGAAGCTCTTATGGCTAGAAGACTGAGAAGAGGATAAATAAAGTATAAAGGTTAACTCCCTATTAAATGTTTTGCATGTAATAAAGTTGGTCATATAGCACCTAGATGTCTTGATAGGAAGGATAAAGATGATGAAAAAAATGAAAAAAACAAAGACATAAGAGATGATAGAAGCTACCGAAGGAACAAGGACTACAATGGAAAAGGTAAGAAATCTTGTTACATTGCTGAAGAAGAAACTGACACTGATAGTGATGATTTTGAAATTGAGGTAGTCTATGTTGCAATGAAAGATGAATCTGATGAGGATGAGAAAACTGCATTGATATCCTATGTGAACAAGAATGATAAATGGATTATTGATAGTGGTTGTTCACATCACATGACTGGTGACAAAAATAAGTTTGAGACCTTACATCATTATAGAGGTAAAAGTGTAAAATTTGGCAATGATGCACCATGTCCTGTTAGAGGAAAAGGTTTGATTAAACTGACTGATAAGATATCTTGTGAAAATGCATATTAGGTTGAAGGTCTTAATTAAAATTTGTTAAGTGTTGCTCAGCTCAACAGAACTGGTTACTGAGTGGAATTTCATCACAAGAAAACTAAAATATTTGATGCTACTAGAGAACTAATTGGAAGTGGAGATCAGACTAGAGGTAATTTGTTCTATCTTGACCTATCTGAAGAAACATGTATAATTGCACAACCTGATGATATTTGGTTATGGAATAAAAGGCTATGTCATGTTAACTTTGACAATCTGGTAGAGATAAGCAAGAAGAAAAAGGTAAGAGGTCTACCTAGATTGAAGAAGCCTAAGAATGTGATGTGCAAGGAATGCTAGTTAGGAAAAATGATCAAGTCAAGTTTTAAGAGCAAATCCTTTACTTTTGAAAACATTTTAGATTTGGTTCATACTGACCTTTGTGGACCTATGGGTGTACAATGTTACTGTGGTGCTAGATATTTTATCTTGTTTGTTGATGATCATACTAGGATGATGCATGTAATGTTTCTAAAAGAAAAATCTGAAGCTTTTCAATTCTTTAAGTGGTATTTGGCTAAGATTGAGAAGGAGACAGGTAGGAACCTAAAATGTCTTAGATCTGACCGAGGTGGAGAATTTACATCAAATGAATTCAATCTATTTTGTAATGATAGAGGAATTAAAAGACAGATGTCTACACCTAGAACACCTCCACTGAATAGTATAGCAGAAAGGAGAAACATATCTATCTTGGATTATGCAAGGACATTGTTGATTGAAAAGAATGTGGCACATAAATACTGAAAAGAAGCTATAAGCACTCCTGTCTACACTCTTAATCGGGTACAGATCAAGAAAGGTACAAATCTGACATGGGCATGCACTGAGTGTTAAATACTTTAGAATCTTTGGAAGTAAGTGCTATATATTAAAAGACACTAGGAATGGAAAGTTTGATGCTAAGAGTGATGAAGGCATATTCCTAGGATATTCCACAAAAAGTAAAGCTTATAAGTATTTGAACTGTAACACTAACAAAATTGTGGAAAGTGTAAATGTGAAAATTGATGAGTATGCAGAAAGAAATGAAGCTGACAACAAAAGAGAACCAGAAGATTATAGATCTTTTGTATACATTCAGGAAGAAGAAGAGGCAAGTAATAGACTTGCACTTGATGCCAAGTCTGGGGTAAGCAATGCTGAGAAACAGACATATGCCACCGAGCATCAGGAAAATAATGTTGAAAGAGAACAAGAACATGCCGAGCTACAAGAAAATACCGCCGAATATCAGGAAGAGGTTACCGAGCATTTAGAAGCTGAATCTGACAATCTTGTTGGGGAACCTAATGAAATACTAGAGAGAAGAGCTGAACCTATTTTGGCAAAATATGTAAGAAGACATCACAAGCCTGAACAGATAATTGGAGACAAAAATACTGGAATTCAGACCAGAAGTAAGACTAAGGATCCGACATGCCTACTGTGTGAATTTGAACCCAAGTCAACTATTGAGGCATTGGAGAATGGAGACTTGATACAAGCAATGAATGAAGAGATTAACCAGATTGAGAAGAATGATACTTGGACTCTGGTGCTGAGACCTGAAAAAAAAAATGTTATAGGAACAAAGTGGGTGTTTTGGAATAAGATGAATGAAAATGGTGAAATAACTAGGAACAAAGCTAGGCTGGTATGCAAAGGCTATGCACAAGAAGAAGGAATAGATTATGGGGAGACATTTGCCCCTGTAGCTAGATTGGAAGGAGTAAGAACTCTTCTTGCATATGCTGCTTATAAATATTTCAAGGTATATCAAATGGATGTCAAGTCTGCATTTTTAAATGGTATACTAGAAGAAGAAGTTTACATAGAACAGCCAGAAGGTTTTATTGATCCAAATAGAAGACACATGGTGTGCAAACTGAACAAAGCACTATATGGATTGAAACAAGCTCCCAGAGCATGGTATGAGAGGTTGCATAATTACTTGATACAGATTGGATTTTCAAGAAAAAATACACAAGCAATCTATACATGAAAGATGAAGAAGGTAAAGGTATCCGATTGGCAAAATTTTTTGTGGATGACATTATTTTTGGTGGACAAGATGCATTGTGTAAAATATTCTCAAATGAAATGCAAATTGAATTAGAAATGAGCATGTTTGGTGAGATCAAATTCTTTGTTGGTTTACAAGTATATCAGATGAAGAAAGGAATTTTTATTACACAGTCTAAGTATGTTAATGAAATACTAAAAACTTTTGGGATGGAAGATGCTAAACTAGTGAGTACTCCTATGGTTACTGGACAAAAGTTATCTAAGAATGATGATGCTGTAGAAGTGAATCAGACTTTGTACAGATCCATGATTGGAAAATTGCAGTATGCTATACATAGTAGACCAGATATTGCACTAGCTATTGGGATTGTGGTAAGATTCTCTGCCAATCCTAAGGAAACACACATGATGGCTGTGAAAAGAATTATGAGATACTTGAAAGGAACTACTAACTATGGTCTATATTATAAGAAGGATGACAAATTTGAACTTAGAGTTTATACAAATGCTAATTGGGCAGGAAATGTAGATGACAAAAAGAGTGCTAGTGGTGGAGCTTTCTTTCTTGGATAGAGATTAGTCTCCTAGACGACCAAGAAACAAAATTATATTTCCCAATCTACTGTCGAGGCCGAGTATGTTGTTGTTGTAGTAAACTGTTCAAATTTGGTATGGATAAAACATTGTTGATAGGCATGAAAGAAGAAATCACTGAGCCTGTTGTTATTTTCTATGACAACACAAGTGCTATCAATATTTCTAAGAATCTAGTGATGCACACTAAGACCAAGCACATAGCAATCAAGTATCACTACTTGAGAGAATTAGTACAAGATAAAGAAGTCCGAATGGAATATGTGAATACAAAAGAACAATTAGCAGACATATTCACTAAAGCTTTACCTAGAGAAGCTCATGAGTATTTGAGAAGTCAATTAGGGTTCCTTCCCCTAACTGAGGCTGCCTAGTCAAGCTAGGAGCACTGCATCAAATATGCTACAACAAAATATTTGACAACTTGACGCAGAAGATTGTCACACTTTAGGGCTGGCCTCAAGTTGTGAAAAGGAGCAAAGATAAGGAATAAGTCATAAGCAAGATGACAAAGGGAGAAACACTGAGCTGCACAGATATTATCTACATCTGATAGATGTATGTTTTAGTTGCTACTTTGGCATTTTTGTCAAAGAGGGAGATGAATTGATATGATAACACATGACACTGAAAAGTAAGGATGATGAACTGAAATGAACACATGACACTGAAAAGTAAGGGTGATGAACTAAAATGAAGGATCAGGATAGAGGGAGATCTGAATACTTCTGATGGTCACATAAGTGAGGCTTATAGGATTCTGAATTAGAATGAAGCTAAGGATATTATAAATAATTCTCTGATAAATAGATAAGTTTTTTGGATTGGTTGGTAATCCATGTGTTATTTAGGTGATATCATATGGTGTTGCCATCAATGCAAAAGAGGGAGATTGTTGGAAACTGCAATTGAAACAATTGTTGTATTGTCATTGATGTCAAACCTTAATTGGTAAGACTGTTGCTACTTAGGAAAGTACTATATCTATTGTATTATTGTGAAGGATTAGGGCAAGGTTGGTAACAATAGCACCTAGGGAAAGGTTGAGTTATCTTGATACAACAAAGTGTACTTGACTATGTTGTACAATGATGAGACAATGTATTGTTTATCCTAGTAAGACTGAAGACTAAACTGGTAGGCTTGACCGAGAAAAAATGGAGAAATCATGTTTAAGCTGAGTAATGTTAGTGTTGACCGAGTTAGTGTATGTCGAGCAAAAATTCTAGTGTCGACTGAACAATAGTTAATTGCCGAGGAAGATAGTATAAGCCGAGGAAACATTTTTAGTAATGATCGAGCTTCTACATGAAGATCGAGTAGTTGATCACAGTATTGACTGAGCATCAACATTTTTATATTTGAAGAGATTTTAGTTTTGGAGCCGACATTGTTGAATTCTTGGATTATGTAAAACGTGTTGACTTTATTTATTGATTGTTTGAAAGAATTAAATGCACTATAAAATGTTTTATTGTAAATCTTTAAGAGACTTGAGATGATTCTAGAAATGAAGCCGAAGAACATGAAGTGGGTAGATTCAATGAATCTGACCTAACCCTATGATCTATGAATGAGATTGAGCGGCATAAGATGAGTTAACCTAATTGAGGAAAGTATTAAGGGAACCTAAGCATTGGATATACATGTGCATGGGTGAAAAAGAGAATGTTGGAAGATCAGTAAAGTTTTATTGACTGTATAAGTAGAAAAGGATGAAGGAGAATTGTGGTGGTTGCTTGAAGAAAAGTTCTAAGAAGATCAGAGATGGAGATGGAAAAGTTTCAAAGTCATTAAACCAACATTAGTGTACCGAATCGGATCTGATATTTGCAAAGTGAGTTGTATGTTTTTCAGATAAATACTGTTGCTACTTTCTAACCATTGTAACAGTCAAAATCCTTTTAACAGAGGTTGACCTAACAATCATATGTTAAATCCTTTGAACAAGGTTGCATTCTCATGGAGTGTATGTAAGTCCTATAACAAGGCTCACTTTTAACAGGGTGATTGAAATCCTTTAATCGGTTCACACCTAACAGTGTGTATTGTAACCTTTGACAGGGTTGGCTTTTAACCAAGCTCACTTCAGAAGAGTGAAAATAATAGTAGCATGTTACAAAGTGGTTTTTCCCACATTGGGTTTCCACTATAAATCCTAGTGTTAATACTTGTGTGAATGTTTTGGTTTGAACATTTATGTGTTTTACAAGTTAAGTTATAGCTAGGTAGAGTGGACTGCATTGTTATATGTTTCTATTATTGAATCAGTGATGACTGAGTTTGTTTTGGTTATTGGATCTGATTTAAGGAAAACTTTTTAAGTTTGTCTTATACATCAGGACCTGAGAACAACTGATTCACCCCCCCTCTCTGTTGTTCTAAATCATATTAACATTTTCTTCCAAGTATAGGTGCGAGGCATTGAATGTAGATCAGATCTGAGTATTCTTTTCGACAAAGTTTCAGGATTCATGAACATAATTTCTGTTAGAATAGTGCACGTCAAGGTTGACATAAAGGGGTAAGATTGTGCCCCGAGGTAAGATCTTACCCCTATTTTGGGTCAAGGTCGACCTTTCTCAGAACAACATAAGGTTTCTGGGTTTTCTCTATTTCTGTATTCCTAAGCCAGATCCAGTTGTAGAATTTCTTGAAACTGAGTACATACACCAAAAAACAACTTTTTCCAGATTTGTTCTATTTTGAGGTTAGTACTTGTCTTCAATTTAATTAAGATTTCAATATTTCCTTTCCATAAGGGAATATAAGGTTTTGTCCTTTGTTCATATTCTTCATTGATTGATTCATTTGTGCATTCACCATTTTCTTTGTGTTGATCAATTTGGATCTTTCCTTTGGGAATTTGGGGTTAAGAAGAGGGTCTTATCTTCCCCAATCCTATATATCTCATTACATCCACACATTCTCATCCATAATTTTTTGTTACATTACATTTTTATATCATACATTTTGGTGAACTTGCGATAAACGACTCTTTCTTTTATGGTGTTAGATCTTGCATTTACATTTCATATAAAGTAAAAATACAAAAATAGTTATTTGTTCATGCTTTGTATTTTCTTAGTTTAGTTCATTTTGCATTGCATTGGTATATGAGCTTTACTACCTCTACTCCTTATAATATTTCAGTTAGACGAAGTCATAGACTTATGGGTCCCTTTGATCTTGAGTCTTCCTCTCCTTTTCTTAGGATCCCGGATGAAAATTTGATTATCCTTGATTCTAATCCTACTATGGAGCATAAATCTTCTCACTCATCTCATGATGAGGATGATTCTTTAAGAGTTCCCCCTGAACAATTCCAAAAAATTTCAACTGAACTTGATAAAATGCAAAATTGGCTTACTTAAGAGAACCACAATCAAGATTTTATTCAAGCTATATATGCTCTTAAGAAAGTCCTTCATGATAGTGATCAAAGTTTTAATATCTTGTGTGGTATTACTCATCTTGTGGATTTAAATATTAAACCTTTAGCTCAAGAAGCTCAAGATTTAGGATTCACTCCTCCTATCACTGTGTGGAACCTTCTTCTATTCCTTTACCTAGCATTCCTACTTATACTCCTCCTTTAGTGACTACGTCGGTTCCCTCTCTTCCTATGAGTGTTCCTCCTATGTCTCTACCTACTTCAAAACCTTCTTATCATAATGTTCCTTTTACTTATTCCAATCCTCTTCCAACTGTGGTTCCAAGTGTTCCCCCGATTGTGTCTTCCATTCCTACTACTTCATACACTTTACCTAGTGTTTCTAGTGTGTCTATGCCTCCTATTTCATCTAATGATTCAACAATCATCAGTTTGGCTCAAACTGTGTCCTCTTTACAATAACAACCTGCATCTTTAACTCAATCCAAGTTTAACATTCCTACATGTGACATGGGCAGTCCTTTATCCCTAGACATTATTTGTGCTCCTGTTCCTCAGCAAGACTATATGCCTCATCTTGAGAATTACAATGGTAAGGGAGACCCTGTTACTCATGTTAAAACATTCCAAATCCTTCCTAGTGACTATGCTCATGACCATAGGGTTTTAGCCAAATTGTTTGCTAGAACTTTTCATGATAAGGCCTTGCAATGGTATTGTTCCTTGCCTCCTTATTCTATTGATTCTTTTCCAAAACTTGCTAATGCCTTTATTTAACAATTTCAAAATAACATTGGTCCGCAAGTGTCCTTAACTAATTTGATGCATTGTAAACAAAATACCAAAGAAAAATTGACTGAATTTATTGGTAGATTTAAGCATTTGTATGCTCAGATTTCTTATCATGTTCCTAATATTGATATTCAGTGTATGTTTATTTCAAATTTACAAAAGGATATTAGAGATAAGATTCTGCTTACTGAATTTACCTCTTTTCAACAACTTTGTGTAGCGCTTCATCATTATCAATTACAAGTGAGTCAATTTGAGAGCAACACTCCAATGGCTCATGTCGCAGTTGATAAGAGTGATGCTGCTCCTAATCCAAATAAGTTTCAAAAACCCAAAACCTATGTCAAGATAAATAAACAAGCGAATGCAGTTGTTGATCAAGTTGTTGTTACATCCAACAATGCCACTTCTGCATCCACTACTTTTCATTTAAATCGTATGTTTACTCCTCTTTCTGAATCTTTTCATTCTATTATGAATAAATTATTGACTACTAAAATGATTACTTTACCTCCTATTTGACCTCTTTTACTTGCTACGGTGGCATCCAAATCCTTTGATTCCAAAGCCTTTTGTCAATACCATCATCATAATGACCATGATACTGAGAAATGTTATTCTTTAAAACATAAGATTCAAGACTTAATTGATTCTAATGCTTTATCTGTTGATAATTTTGATGGTAGTGGGAAAAAATATGTCTCTCCTCCTAATCAAAATCTCCAAATCTATATGAATCCTTTGCCTACACATGATACTAATACCATTGTTCAACCATCTTCTGTGGATATTGTTTATGATTCAAAGATGGATGATCTCAATGACATAGTTAAACATGTGGAGCATGTTGTTTTGTCTCAATCTGCATCTCCACCCTAGCATCAATCTCAATCTCAACTTCAAGTTCCACCTCAACCTAAGCCTAAACCTAAACCTCAACCTAAACCTTGAAAGCAACTTAAGAATAAAAGACCTAGGGAACTCTTGATTACCTTTGATGATTCTGAGACTATTAAAGCTCCCAATGGTTCCCTTTACATATATGCTAGGATTTCTAAGATACCTACGCACGGTTGTCTAGTTGATCCTACATCCTTAGTTAATATTATTACTGAAGAAAATCTTTTTATAAAGAACTTACAACGTGATTCTTATGATACATTAGATGTGTAGATTCAAACTTGTAATGGTTTTCTTTATCCATCATTTGGTTTTATTAACTTTCATGTTGAACTTTGTGGTAAAGTTATGGACACTACCTTTATTGTTGTTCCTATTTCTAATCAGTTTCAAGTTAAGTTTGGTTTGCCTTGGTTGAATGCCATGCATGCTATTGCTTCTACTATCCATAAGTTTCTTAAATTCATTCATGATCAAGAAGTGAAGATGATTAATCATAGTTTATATGAACCTTCTAGGCCTAGGGATTGTGCTACACTTGACTTCTTTTGGACTTCAATACCTAATTCATGTCCTTGTCGACTTGAAAATCTTTTTTGATTATATCAAGACTATAAGCATCGCTAGATTCTTGAGTTAAGCATGCCTCAAATGGATCTTAATCGTGGTCTTTTTCCTACGCCTTCCATACCTCCTTTATCCATGGCTTCTAGTTCTATTAGTCAAGCTTCTAGTGTTTCTTTTCAACCTACTAAGAATCCTAGTGATCCTCCTATAGAACCTGTGAAGGAACCGATGGTTGTCCCTCCTAGTTCTCAACATATTTCGAATAAAACAAAATGTAACTGATCTGCTAATGAATCGTAAGAAGCATTGAGCTCAAGCTAAAGCCCGTGCCTCTGTTCTTCCAAGTTCTTTACCTTCTTTTGACCAGCCTATGCATGATGTGTTAGAAGAAGTTAATACTAATAATGATGTTAAGATGCATGATTATGATGATTCTATTCATATCTTAGATCCTATTTCGATTAATTTGGATGAAGAAGATACTCTTGATGATACTAATGATGTTAATGATGAATATGAAACTATTGAGATTGATATTGATTTACCTAATATGCTTTCATCACAATTGATAATTACACCTAGTATTGAACATTATGATTCTCAAGAGGATCCTTGTTTGGAATTGGCTATCATTCCTACAGTATTGGATATAATCCCTCTTATGAGTTTCCCACCTTCCTGCAATGATATGGAACAAGATGGGGAGAGTAGGAAACATGCTTGATTGTCTTGTCCTTCATGGTAGTGTTTTGCATGTTTGCCTATTGTACTATGCTTCTCCTGTAATGTGTTTGCTAAATGTTTGTTATATTCTTTTATACGACCCTTGTTACTTTGTTTGTGCAAGGTGATAAAGGAATAAAATGTATTGTACTATTCCTCTATATGTATCTCTACTCTTATATATGTTGTTTTCTATTGGAAACTGCAATTGAAACAATTGTTGTATTGTCATTGATGTCAAACCTTAATTGGTAAGACAATTGCTACTTAGGAAAGTACTATATCTATTGTATTATTGTGAAGGATTGAAGAAAGGTTGGTAACAATAGCACCTAGGGAAAGGTTGAGTTATCTTGATACTACAAAGTGTACTTGACTATGTTGTACAATGATGAGACAATGTATTGGTTATCTTAGTAAGACTGAAGACTAAACTGGTAGGCTTGACCGAGCAAAGAATGGAGAAATCATGTTTAAGCCAAGTAAAGTTAGTGTCGACCGAGTCAGTGTATGCCGAGAAATTTTTTAGTGCCGACTGAACAACAGTTAATTGCCGAGGAAGACAATATAAGCTGAGGAAACATTTTTAGTAATGACCGAGATTTCTACATGAAGACTGAGTAGTTGATCACAGTATTGACCGAGCATCAACATTTTTATATTTGAAGAGAATTTAGTTTTGGAGCCGACATTGTTGAATTCTTGGATTATGTAAAACATGTTAACTTTATTTATTAATTGTTTGAAAGCATTAAATGCATTGTAAAATGTTTTATTGTAAATCTTTAAGAGATTTGAGATGATTCTAGAAATGAAGCCGAAGAACATAAAGGAGGTAGATTCAATGAATTTGACCTAACCCTAAGATCTATGAATGAGATTGAGCGGCATAAGATGAGTTAACCTAATTGAGGAAAGTATTAAGGGAACCTGAGCATTGGATATGTATGTGCATGGGTGAAAAAGAGAATGCTGGAAGATCAGTAAAGTTTTATTGACTGTATAAGCAGAAAAGGCTGAAGGAGAATTGTGGTGGTTGCTTGAAGAAAAGTTCTGAGCAGATCAGAGATAGAGATGGAAAAGTTTCAAAGTCAGTAAACCATCATTAGTGTACGAAATCGGATCTGATATTTGCAAAGTGAGTTGTATGTTTTTCAGATAAATATTGCTGCTACTTTCTAACCATTGTAACAATCAAAACCCTTTTAACAAAAGTTGACCTAACAGTCATATGTTAAATCTTTTGAACAAGGTTGCATTCTAATGAAGTGTATGTAAGTCCTATAGCAAGGCTCACTTTTAACAGGGTGATTGAAATCTTTTAACCGGGTCACACCTAACAGTGTGTATTGTAACCTTTGACAAGGTTGGCTTTTAACCGAGCTCACTTCAGAAGAGTGTAAATAATAGTAGCATGCTACAAAGTGGTTTTTCCCACATTGGGTTTCCACTATAAATCCTAGTGTTAATACTTGTGTAAATGTTTTGGTTTGAACATTTCTGTGTTTTACAAGTTAAGTTATAGCTAGGTAGTGGACTACATTGTTATATGTTTCTATTATTGAATCAGTGATGACCGAGTTTGTTTTGGTTATTGAATCTAGTTTAAGGAAAAGTTTTTAAGTTTGTTTTATACATTAGGACCTGAGAACAACTGATTCACCCCCCCTCTCTATTGTTCTAAATCATATTAACAATTGGTATCATAGCTTTGTTGCTTATTATTAGTGTTTACAAAAATCAAGTTTAAAGGGGCTTGAAGCAAATGATCAGGATGTATAAGAAGGAGGTACCGAAGCTGAATAAGGAAAACTTCCCTGCTTGACAAAGCTTGATGAAGCTGCATCTGGCTGGTATTGGTGACTCTAAAAATTACTACATTGAGAATGGCTATGTCTCACCTGTTGCACCTTTGACTGCCGAAGAAATGAGAGCTAAGCAAGAACATAATCAGGCAATGCTGGAAATTGCATCTGCCCTAAGCTATCCAGAATTTGAGGACATTATGGGTTGCACAACTGCTAAGGAGATGTGGGAAACTCTTGCAAGGATCTATGGCGGTGACTTAATTGTTCTAAAAGCAAAGGCGAAGAGTCTTAGAGGTAAGTTGATGAAATGAGAATGCAAGAAGGTGAAAACATTACACAATATTGTGGTAGAATAAAAGAAGTTGTGAATGCTATTAAAGGAGCAGATGGGGTTATTGACGATGAAACTAATTGGGAAAGTACTAAGAACCCTATGTCCTATATATGCTATTAAGATCTTAGCTATTCAAAAATCTAGATGTAACTCTGCTAATGTGCTTACTTTGGAAAGTTTGGTTGGTAAGCTGACTGCTTTTGAACTCTCTAACTATGATAACTTCACTGCTGGAAGCATTGGTAATGTTGAATCTGCTTTCAAGTAACAACTAGTTCTGAACAAGCCAAAGAAAGAAAAAGAAAGATGCATTAGTGAAAGTGAAAGTGAAAGTGAAAGTGATAGTGACACTTCTGATGAAGAACTGGAAGATCTAGAAGCTCTTATGGCTAGAAGACTGAGAAGAGGAAAAGGAAAGTATAAAGGTAAACTCCCTATTATATGTTTTGCATGTAATAAAATTGTTCATATAGCTGCTAGATATCCTGACAGGAAGGATAAAGATGATGAAAGAAAAGAAAAACACAAAGACATAAGAGATGATAGAAGCTACCAAAGGAACAAGGACTACAAAGGAAAAGGTAAGAAATCTTGTTACATTACTGAAGAAGAAACTAACACTGATAGTGATGATTTTGAAATTGAGGTAGTCTATGTTGCAATGAAAGATGAATCTGATGAGGATGAGAAAATTGCATTGATATCCTATGTGAACAAGAATGATAAATGGATTATTGATAGTGGTTGTTCACATCACATGACTGGTGACAAAAATAAGTTTGAGACCTTACATCATTACAGAGGTTAAAGTGTAAAATTTGGTAATGATACACCATGTCCTATTAGAGGAAAAGGTTTGATTCAACTGACTGATAAGATATCTTGTGAAAATGCATATTAGGTTGAAGGTCTTAATTAAAATTTGTTAAGTGTTGCTCAGCTCAACAAAACTGGTTATCGAGTGGAATTTCATCACAAGCAAGCTAAAATATTTGATGCTACTGGAGAACTAATTGGAAGTGGAGATCAGACTAGAGGTAATTTGTTCTATCTTGACCTATCTGAAGAAACATGTTTAATTGCACAACTTGATGATATTTGGTTATGGCATAAAAGGCTATGTCATGTTAACTTTGATAATCTGGTAGAGATAAGTAAGAAGAGAAAGGTAAGAGGTCTACCTAGATTGAAGAAACCTAAGAATGTGATATGCAAGGAATGTCAGTTAGGAAAGATGACAAAGTCAAGTTTTAAGAGTAAATCCTTTACTTCTAAAAACATTTTAGATTTGGTTCATACTAACCTTTGTGGACCTATGGGTGTACAAAGTTACTGTGGTGCTAGATACTTTATCCGATTTGTTGATGATCACACTAGGATGATGCATGTAATGTTTCTAAGTGAAAAATTTGAATCTTTTCAATCCTTTAAGTGGTATTTGGATAAGGTTGAGAAGGAGACAGGTAGGAACCTAAAATGTCTTAGATCTGACCGAGGTGGAGAATTTACATCAAATGAATTCAATCTATTTTGTAATGATAGAGGAATTAAAAGATAGATGTTTGCACCTAGAACACCTCCACTGAATGGTATAGCAGAAAGAGGAAACAGATCTATCTTGGATTATGCAAGGACATTGTTGATTGAAAAGAATGTGGCACATAAATACTAGAAAGAAGCTATAAGCACTACTATCTACACTCTTAACCGGGTACATATCAAGAAAGGTACAAATCTGACACCCTATGAATTATGGCATGGGCATGCACCGAGTGGTAAATACTTTAGAATCTTTGGAAGTAAGTGCTATATATTAAAAGACACTAGGAATGGAAAGTTTGATGTTAAGAGTGATGAAGGCATATTCCTAGGATACTCCACAAAAAGTAGAGCTTATAAGTGTTTGAACTCTAACACTAACAAAATTGTGGAAAGTGTGAATGTGAAAATTGATGAGTACGCAGAAAGAAATGAAGCTGACAACAAAAGAGAACTAGAAGATTATAGATCTTTTGTGTACATTTAGGAAGAAGAAGAGGCAAGTAACAGACTTGCACCTGATGCCGAGTCTTAGATAAGCAATGTCGAGTGACAAATAGATGCTGCTGAGAATCAGAAAAACATTACCGAAAGAGAAAAAGAATATGCCGAGCTACAAGAAAATACTGCTGAATATCAAGAAGAGGTTGCCGAGCATTCAAAAGCTGAATCTGACAATCTTGTTGGGGAACCTGATGAAATACAGGAGAGAAGACCTGAACCTATTTTGGAAAAATATGTAAGAAGACATCACAAGCCTGAACAGATAATTGGAGATAAAAATACTAGAATTAAGACCAGAAGTAAGACTAAGGATCCAGCATGCCTACTGTGTGAATCTGAACCCAAGTCAACTAGAGAGGCATTGGAGAATGAAGATTGGATACAAGCAATGAATGAAGAGATTGACCAGATTGAGAAGAATGATACTTGGACTCTGGTGCCGAGACCTGAAAACAAAAATGTTATAGGAACAAAGTGGGTGTTTCGAAACAAGATGAATGAAAATGGTGAAATAACTAGGAACAAAGCTAGGCTGGTATGCAAAGGCTACACACAATAAGAAGGAATAGATTATGGGGAGACATTTGCCCCTATAGCTAGATTGGAAGGAGTAAGAAATCTGCTTGCATATGCTGTGTATAAAGATTTCAAGGTATATCAAATGGATGTCAAGTCTACATTTTTGAATGGTATACTAGAAGAAGAAGTTTACATAGAACAACTAGAAGGTTTTATTGATCCAAATAGAAGACACATGGTGTGAAAACTGAACAAAGCACTATATGGATTGAAACAAGCTCCCAGAGCATGGTATGAGAGGTTGCACAACTATTGTATACAGATTGGATTGTCAAGAAAAAATGACACAAGCAATCTGTACATGAAGGATGAAGAAGGTAAAGGTATCTTGTTGGCAAAAAATTTTGTGGATGACATTATTTGTTGTGGACAAGATGCATTGTGTAAAAGATTTTCAAATGAAATGCAAACTGAATTTGAAATGAGCATGTTTGGTGAGATCAAATTCTTATTTGATTTACAAGTATATCAGGGGAAGAATGGAATTTTCATTACACAATCTAAGTATGTTAATGAAATACTGAAAACTTTTAGGATGGAAGATGCTAAACTAGTGAGCACTCCTATGGTTATTGGACAAAAGTTATCTAAGAATGATGATGCTGCAGAAGTGAATCAAACTTTGTACAGATCCATGATTGGAAAATTGCAGTATGTTGTACATAGTAGACCAGATATTGCACTAGTTGTTGGGATTGTGGCAAGATTCTTTGCCAATCCTAAGGAAACACACATGATGGCTATGAAAAGAATTATGAGATACTTGAAAGGAACTGCTGACTATGGTCTATATTATAAGAAGGATGATAAATTTGAACTTAGAGTTTATACAGATACTGATTGGGTAGGAAATGTAGATGATAGAAAGAGTACTAGTGGTGGAGCTTTCTTTCTTGGACAGAGATTAGTCTCCTAGATGAGCAAGAAACAAAATTGCATTTCCCAATCTATTGTCGAGGCTGAGTATGTTGCTGCTACAGTAAATTGTTCAAATTTGGTATGGATAAAACAATTGTTGATAGGCATGAAAGAAGAAATCACTGAACCTGTTGTTATTTTCTATGACAACACAAGTGCTATCAATATTTCTAAGAATCCAGTGATGCACACTAAGACCAAGCACATAGCAATCAAGTATCACTACTTGAGAGAATTAGTACAAGATAAAGAAGTCCGAATGGAATATGTGAATACAAAAGAACAATTAGCAGACATATTCACTAAAGCTTTACCTAGAGAAGCTCATGAGTATTTGAGAAGTCAATTAGGGGTCCTTCCCCTAACTGAGGCTACTTAGTCAAGCTAGGAGCACTGCATCAAATATGCTACAGTAGAATATTTGACAAATTGATGCAGAAGATTGTCACACTTTAGGGCTGGCCTAGAGTTGTGAAAAGGAGAAAAGACAAGGAATCAGTCATAAGCAAGATGATAGAGGGAGAAAACACTGAGCTGCATAGATATTATCTACATCTGATGGATGTATGTTTTAGTTGCTGCTTTGGAATTTTTGTCAAAGAGGGAGATGAACTGATATGATAACACATGACACTGAAAAGTAAGGGTGATGAATTGAAATGAAGGATCAGGATAGAGGGAGATCTGAATACTTCCTACGGTCACAGAAGTGAGGCTTATAGGATTCTAAATTAGAATGAAGCTAAGGATATTATAAATAATTCTCTAATGAATAGATAAGTTTTTGGATTGGTTGGTAATCCAGGTGTTATTCAGGTGATATCATATGGTGTTGCCATCAATGCCAAAGAGGGAGATTGTTGGACACTGCAATTGAAACAATTTTTGTATTGCCATTGATGTCAAACCTTAATTGGTAATGCTATTGCTACTTAGGTAAGTACTATATCTATTGTATTGTTGTGAAGGATTGGTGCAAGGTTGGTAACAGTATCACCTAGGGAAAGGTTGAGTTATCTTGATACTACAAAGTGTACTTGACTATGTTATACAATGATGAGACAATGTATTGTTTATCTTAGTAAGACTGAAGACTAAACTAGTAGGCTTGACCAAGCAAAGAATAGAGAAATCATGTTTAAGCCGAGTCATGTTAGTGTCAACTGAGTCAGTGTATGCTTAGCAAAATTTTAGTGTCGATGGAACAACAGTTAATTGTCGAGGAAGACAGTATAAGCCGAGGAAACATTTTTAGTAATGACCGAGATTTCTACATGAAGACCGAGTAGTTGATCACAGTATTGATTGAGCATCAAAATTTTTATATTTGAAGAGAATTTAGTTTTGGAGCCAACATTATTGAATTCTTGGATTATGTAAAACATGTTAACTTTATTTATTAATTGTTTGAAAGCATTAAATGCATTGTAAAATGTTTTATTGTAAATCTTTAAGAGATTTGAGATGATTCTAGAAATGAAGCCGAAGAACATAAAGCAGGTAGATTCAATGAATTTGACCTAACCCTAAGATCTATGAATGAGATTGAGCGGCATAAGATGAGTTAACCTAATTGAGGAAAGTATTAAGGGAACCTGAGCATTGGATATGTATGTGCATGGGTGAAAAAGAGAATGCTGGAAGATCAGTAAAGTTTTATTGACTGTATAAGCAGAAAAGGCTGAAGGAGAATTGTGGAGGTTGCTTGAAGAAAAGTTCTGAGCAGATCAGAGATAGAGATGGAAAAGTTTCAAAGTCAGTAAACCAGCATTAGTGTACGAAATTGGATCTGATATTTGCAAAGTGAGTTGTATGTTTTTCAGATAAATATTACTGCTACTTTCTAACCATTGTAACAGTCAAAATCCTTTTCATAGAGGTTGACCTAACAGTCATATGTTAAATCCTTTGAACAAGGTTGCATTCTAATGGAGTGTATGTAAGTCCTATAACAAGGCTCACTTTTAACAGGGTGATTGAAATCCTTTAACCGTGTCACACCTAACAATGTGTATTGTAACCTTTGACAGGGTTGGCTTTTAAATGAGCTCACTTTAGAAGAGTGAAAATAATAGTAGCATGTTACAAAGTGATTTTTCCCACATTGGGTTTCCACTATAAATCTTGGTGTTAATACTTGTGTGAATGTTTTGGTTTGAACATTTCTGTGTTTTACAAGTTAAGTTACAGCTAGGTAGTGGACTGCATTGTTATATGTTTCTATTATTGAATCAGTGATGACCGAGTTTGTTTTGGTTATTGGATCTGATTTAAGGAAAACTTTTTAAGTTTGTTTTATACATCATGACCTGAGAACAAATGATTCACCCCCCCTCTCTGTTGTTCTAAATCTTATTAACAGTTTTCATGTTATGTTGTGTCTGTTCTATTGTTCGCAAATGTTTTCCTTATTTAGTCCGCTTAGATTTGCAACTTGGTAGCACTTAATCTTTTTGGTCTCCATGTTGTGGTCAGATAAGACTCTTCTTCATAACTCTTATGTTATCTTTCCTCCATTGTGATTGTAGTTCTACATTTTTGGGGGAATGATGTTAATTCATTTTCAATAATATCATATATAAATATTATCTTATGATCATACTGACCCCACGATAGGTAGATCCCTTCTGTGTTCTCTGTATGTTTATGTGGTATTTCCTTTTATTTGTCTTTGCTTGGGGCTTCTCATAGTGTAAACGTAATCAATAGAGTTGTTTATGTTTCCATTCAAGCCATTGCTCCTGTTAAAGTGTTAGCAATGACTTTAATGTGGGGGCATACACTTTGCTCACTTTTTACACACCCACAATTTCAATATATATATTTTTCAAGGCTCTTTTCTCCCTTTATGGATTAGTGACTAGTCCTTAAAGAATGGATTTTTATGTTATAGGATCTCTTGATCCCTCCAGTTTCAAATTTTCAAAATTTTGATCCCTTAAGGTCGGAGGTGTCCTTAAGACTGGATCCCTTTTGTTTTTGCTTTTCTCTTTTGGAATAGAATATTTCTAAGGGTGAATCCTTGATGGGTTGACTAGTGAGTAGCCACATTCACTAGGTGGTTCAATTCCATCTTTCCAGTTGCACTATTTCCTTGTGTGGTTCACAATGAGACATAAGTTCTCATTGGGCAAGGCAATCACACCCTCTTCTTTCTCTTTTCTAGAGATGTCTCTCTTATTGTAATCTGGAGTTGATGAAGACTTGAGTCCCCGGGGGCTTGAGGATCCCTTTGTCCCTTGATTTCAATAAGATTATCTTTTTTGTTGTGATCTACTTTACCAAGAGTTTGCATCGAGTCCATACTCTTCCTAAAGTGGGGGCTAAATGTATCATCAAAAAATGGAAGCACTTCCATTTAGGACTGGTTTAGCCCTCCGAGTAAGTATTTTGGGGTCATGTCGAATGCCTTGAATGGGTCTTTGACTTGGATCTGGCTTTTTCCCCCTGTTCTACTTCTCTTCCCACCTTTTTCCAGCATGTTTCTGGCACCTAACCTTGAGAAATTGAGATTCTTGACCTTAGGGTTAAGGTCCACCTTCTGGGTCAAGGTTGACCTTAACCCTGACCTAGGTCAAGGTTGACCTTGACCCTGACCCTAGGTCCAAATTTTATGTTCTAGAAGTTTACGGATGTCGGGTTTCAGAAAGTTTGTTTTCCCGCTTTCAGGTCGGCTGTTTTGGGCTTCGAAACGGTAAACTCTTAAATGATATTTAAATTGGGTCCACTTCCAAAAGTAAAGGCTTAAATTGGAATTTAATTCTCCTATGTAGGCCTCTCTAGAATTTTGTGCCCTAACTTGTATAAAAGGAAGCCTTCTCTCATTTTCACATCCATCATTTATTATTCACACAAGCACTCAAGCAAGTGGAATCAATAAATTGTCAAGCAAGCAAGAAGGAGAAAGAAAGCATTCAAGCATTCATTCATCCTCAAGCATTCAAGCATTCAAGATCCAATTCATCAAGGAGATCCATTGGTAGCCATTGAAGGATTCAATCTCTATGGAGCCCCTTTGTTGAAGATTTCTCCATCCATTTCCATTCAAGCTTCTTCCTATTCCAAGATCCATTTAAGATTGGTGTTGAAGATCTAATGTAATTGATTTGAGACATCCTACATCAATTCTACATTCATTTGGAGCATCCATACTTGTGGATTCAAGGATTCAAATCCTCCACAAGGGTTTTCAACATAAGCAAGGTGAATTGTTCCATTTACTTTGTTTCTTGTTGCAATTTCAACTACATTTCAAGGTTAATTTCAAAACTGGGGTTTGACCAAAGAAAACCCCTCATCCAACAAACAAAACCCCTTTTTCTTGTAGGTATAGGTGTGGGACAATGAATCATATATCAGATCTGAGTACCCTTTTCGGTGAAATTTCAGGATCCACAAACAATTTTTTTTCAAAATAGTGCAGGTCAAGGTCGATATAAAGGGGTAAGATTGTTCCCGGGGTAAGATCTTACCCCTGTTTTGGGCCAAGGTCAACCTTTCTCAAAACAACATAAGGTTTTCTGGGTTTTCTCTATTTCTGTATTTTCAAGCCAGATCCGGTTGTAGAATTTCCTGAACTGAGTACAGACACTAGAAAACAACATTTTCTAGATCTGTCCTATTTTGAGGTTAGTACTTGTCTTCAATTCAATTAAGATTTCAATATTTCCTTTCTATAACGGAATATAAGGTTTTTTCCTTTCTTCATATTCTTCATTGATTGATTCATTTGTGCATTGACCATTTTCTTTTGGTTGATCAATTTGGAATCTTTCCTTTGGAATTTGGGGTTAAGAAGAGGGTCTTATCTTCCCCAATCCTATATATCTCATTACATCCACACATTCTCATCCATAATTTTTTTCTTACATTACATTTTTATATCACACACACACACACACACACACACACATATATATATATATATGAGAAGATAAGAGAGATCACCATGGTTGTTCCTTAATATCAACGAGAAAGGTCCAATGCATCAAATTAATGTTTAAGGCCAAAATTGTAAATTACACTAGGATAGAAAAGTAACCAACTAGACATCTAAGGTATCTCCCTTCCTGGACTTGATGACTGGTAAATAGTTGTGGTTCCATCTCAAATGAAATTTCTCAACTTTCATTGTGTGTTCACATACCCAAGTTACTCTAATGACTCTTCCCCTTCTCGCAGGATGAATCTTCTTATACATTCCACTGAAAAGGAAGGATTAGATACCATCATCATTATAAACATAATTTACCAACAAAATCAAAATATAAATTATTCATTGATAATGAAATCCATTATATCTCTTTCTAAATATTCAACTTATGGAAAGAGGAATTACTCTTTCCACCTTATCCAATTTCCTCCAAGATTCAATAGGAGCCACCAAAGTTTGAAAACACTAATCCATCAAACCGCACAACAAGAACAAGTG
>BSBK01010998.1:5000-83853 GCA_027943335.1 Chamaecyparis obtusa
TCTCATAGGATCCAAATCTTTTCCCCAACATCAACATTCAGCTAGCCCAGGTCTGTAACACACAGCACACTGGTAGGTACCCAGGAAAGATCTAAACTTGTACTCCAACTTCCAAGCAATCTTCCTGTTCCTAAGTTCGCAAACTACTAACCTTCCTTTCCTATCTCCAACTGATCCCAAAACAACTACCCAAGCATCCTATAAATACTGATTCTCAGCCACAAGTTAGCTGATGAAACAATAAATCCTTACAACAAATATTAAATGCTAAAACATCAGTCGGATCTCACATAGCCTTACAAAATAAATAAACTCTCAAAGATGGCCCCAAATGGTCATCAGATCTACATAGAAGAATGCAACATGCCAGATCTAGGTCCCCACACGTCCAACGGTCAATCCATAACATGAGGAGCATGACCCAAATTAAATACACCAGTCAGCCAAGCTGATCTATCCCAACCATCCAGTCGGTAAGCAAGAACACCGAGCAACAGAAGAAATAACTAAGCACCAGTCAACTGACCATGCCAGGCATGACCGAGAAACACAGTTATTGCCGAGTGCCATTGAACCAATGCCTTCAGTCATCAAGCGTTCTTCAGAGACCGAGCACCCTGGTAACCACATAAACCAAGCAACGAATCTCCCAAACCAAGCAAGAACTCCACTAAACCAAGATCAAAACTAACAATCTAGCTTCAAAGACAAACATATTTTTGGTTGATATAGGATTGCCAAGAATCCTAGGATGCTCCTGCATCAGACACCCCAGGTAAGAGAGATTTTATCATAAGGAAATCAGGAATGCCTCAAGGGAATCAGAATAGGTATGCCGAATCTATTCTTCACCCACATCTCTTCGTGTCCTTCATCCCAAGTAGTCTTCACTTCATTCACTATCTCATATAGAAAGTCCTTCTACCTTCCACTTTGTTTACTCCTCCAGTCAACAACTGATAGCAACCGACTTTGACCACTACTGATCACCTCAGTGCCTCGGTAAGGTTCATCTTCTCCAGACTCCTCAACCAACTCAGTATCATCTGCATCTCTTTGTGTAATAAATATAACCATATGTTGTACCATCTCTCCTAGCAAAACCATTTGTTTCTTAATCTCAACAAACTCTTCAGAGATATCATTCTCCTTCTCCTTCAAACTAGACTTAACAGGAATAGGTTCATCAACCTTTTGCTCCTGAGGTTTGTCATAAGGACAACACCTGATAACTCCACATCCCTTAACCCCTATCTCCTATAAAGGTATTAGCTTATGTTGAGCTCCTTCATGCCTAACCACATAGGTATTAGCACGACCATCAAACAAAACATTTATGTCAAACTGCTAAGGTCTACCGAGCAATATATGACAAGCATCCATGGGTAATACATCACACAATATCTCATCATGGTAAGATCCAATCTAAAACTTAACCAAGCATTGTTCTTCAATTCTAACCTTAGAAACATCTTGTATCCAACTAATTTGATAAGGATTAGGATGCTTCCTTCTTTCCAAGTTCAACTTACTAACCATTTCATCTGAAACAAAGTTTTCAGAACTGCCACCATCAACTATGACATTACATACTTTATTCTTGTACTTACATCTAGTTCTAAACAGGTTCCTTCTTTGCACTGGTTCATGAACACATACAACTAATCTCCTAGTGATAAATGTCTCACCTTTCTCTGGAACATTCTCAATGTCTTCTTCAGCAGCTAATGCAACTCTTTTCTCAGGACACTTCCAACTTCTATGACTAGCTTTACCATAGTTATAACAAGTTCCAGTGAACTCATTCTTCCACCTTCCTCTCTGTCCAGTATTCTTAGTAACTTGACCACTGCCAGATCCTACATTAGACTTAGGATTCTCTGTCACATTACTCTCAGCAACTATCTCACCAGTTTTACCACCTTGGTTCCTATTGTTTTGTTTTCCTTCATACTTCCTATTCAGCTTCTCTTCAATCTTTAATGCCATCTGATAAGCATCACTGATTGTTGTCATCCACACAGTAAGTAACTCTTCCTGAATACTAGGTCTCAAGCCATAGACATACCTAGCAACCTTCTCTTTATCAGCTTCAAAATGACCAGTCCTAATCAAGATTCTATAAAATTCCTTGGTATACTCCTGTACCGATTTGTTAGTTTGCTTCAAATCTTGCATCTTCTTAAACATGTCCAATTCATAATCCACAAGAATGAATTGCTTCTTCAACTTGTCAACCATTTGGTTCCACTTAGTGATCTTCTCTTTTCCTCTTCTACCTCTTTCTAACTGAACTTCTCTCCACCAGATATTTGCATGACCTTTCAACTTAGTCTTTGCAAATCTAACCCTATCAGGATCTTCTATTTCTTCATACTCAAAGTATTCATCAATCTCATTGATCTAATCAATCAATTCTTCAGGCCTAAGGCTTCTAGCAAATGCATAAACTTTAATCTTAGGTCTTTTCCCAATCTTAGACATAGCTTTAAGAATTTGATTCTCCTCAGAATCTCTAGTTTCTTCTACAGCTTCTTCAAAATGATCTTCCTCAGATTCATCATCACTATCCTCTTTCAAGGTAGGTTTCTTCTTTCTCAATTCCCCTTGTAGGTCTTGTACTTGTTTCTTCAAAGCCCTAAAATCATCAAGACATAATTCACTAGTAGCTTCTCCTTCTTCAGGGATCTCTCGATTTCTCCTCAGAGGCATCTTCAAATCAAGATCTAGATACACAATATCCACTCGGCTCCAACAGGAACAAACTTTGCTCAAACAGGAACAAACTTCACTCTGATACCACTTGATGCATTCAAGCTTAGTGGTTCCAATTAAGGACTGACCGACCTTGCAGCCAAACCAATATGCAATGAAAAAACACAATAAAAACAACAGATCTGCAAAGAAATAGAAGTCTATATTCATGAAAACATTGATTACATGCAATGTACCAGGTTGTAAGGCCTTCCTGGTTACGACCAATTACAAAACAAGTAACATTCTACAAGATCTCACAGGATCCAAATATTTTCCCCAACATCAGAATTCAGCTAGCCCAGGTCTGTAACACACAACACACTGGTAGGCACCTAGGAAATATCTAAACTTGTACTCCAACTTCCAAGAAATCTTCATGTTCCTAAGCTTGTAGGCTAATAACCTTCCTTTCCTATCTCCAACTGATCCCAAAACAACTACCCAAGCATCTTATAAATACTGATTCCCAGCCACAAGTTGGCTGATGAAACAATAAATCCTTACAACAAATATTAAATGCTAAAACATCAATCGGATCTCACATAGCCTTACAAAATAAATAAACTCTCAAAGATGGCCCCAAACCGTCATTAGATCTGCATAGAAGAATGCAACATGCCAGATCTAGGTCCCCACATGTCCAATGGTCAATCCATAACATGAGGAGTGTGACCCAAATTAAATGCACCAGTCGGCCAAGCCGATCTATCCTAACCATCCAGTCGGTAAGCAAGAACACCGAGCAACAGAAGAAATAATCGAGCACCAGTCAACCGACCATGCCAGGCATGACTGAGGAACATAGTTATTGCCGAGCACCAATGAACTGATGCCTTCAGTCACCGAGCGTTCTTCAAAGACCGAGCACCCCGGTAACCACATAAACCAAGCAACCAGTCTCTCAAACCGAGCAAGAACTCCACTAAACCAAGATCAAAACTAAAAATCTACCTTCAAAGACAAACATATTTTTGGTTGATACAGGATTGCCAAGAATCCTAGGATGCTCCTGCATCAGTTAGATATAGTATTTCCCTGAACCTCAAGATTCATGTCCTCAAATTCATGTTAGGGTATTATGAGGACAAAAATAAAGTCTAGTGTAGTCTCATGAACTTGCTTGAACTAGAAGAAAAGAGAATCACTACCCTTGAACATGTGTCCAAACATCAGGTTACCATCAAATGTTGGTTTGATGAAAGAGCTAAGGCAAAATCTTTTAGGATTTTTTATATTGTCCTTGTGTGGGACAAGGCTAAAGAAAAGGCTAGGAGCCACAACAAATTTGAAAGACTATAGACTCACTCATATCAAATTGCTAAAATCCTTAGTGAAAACATCTTTAGGATTAGTACCTTGGATGGAGAATTTGCCCAATTACCTATCAACGAATAGTTTCTTAAATACTATGTTGGAACCTAAAACAATGATTCAATCCCCTTGTATTATAGTAGTTAGGTTCTTATTTTTTATTGCCAATTTTTGGTGTCTTTTTTTTTGAATTTGTGGTCTTTGTTCTCCCATTTTGTTGGTTCTAAGTGTGTGAATTAAATCTAGACACACATTCACAACAGGGTCAATAAAGAAGTAAATAAAGGAAAATTAATGCAAACAAACACAATTCACTCCCTTTGATGAAGGCCTTAGTGCTCATTATTTCTCCTCTAAGATAATTTGAAGTGTGGCTCAATCCCTAATTATGCAACCTTCGTTGAAGCAAAGATAAAGCTAAGAGAATAGTTGAAGATTAAATGATCTCAAAAAGATGAAATTAAAAAAATCTTGAAAGCAAGAAGACAATAATGCATCAGATACCTCTTCAAATCAAATATCGAATTGCCCAAAGAATAAATTTATAAGGAACTTAAGGAAAAGATCTTTATAAATACTTTGAAGCAAGTCATGGATGAAGAAATATTGAAGAAATTGAATCATGAATCATCATTGGAAAATCCAAATTTGCAAAATCAAGAGAAATCTACTTTGGAAGAAACCCAACCACTATTGACTTTGGAAGAAGATAAGGGGAAACAAAACTTGGATCAACCAACTACAAAGGTGATACAAAAAACATTACAAAAGGAATTAACTATTGAGATTCCTCAAAAGAATACTTTTGCACAAATCAATAACCCCTTATTTAACACATCTCCATTTCCCCAAGGAGAAGTGGATGTTCACAATCCTCCCAATATTAATCCTAAAAGGACATTGAGGATTGACTTCAAGCAACACATGCCAAAAAGCCAACAACAAACATCAAAGGAAACATTTTCATTTGCTATGAGAATGCCACATATTCCTTCACTAGAAGAAAAGAAGAATACACAACCAAGTGGCCCGTTGTTGTTAACTTTTCCAAAAATGAAAGAAAATAATTCAATTATTGAACCACCTAAAGATCCAAGTGATAATATATCAAGGATATCTATTTCTTAAATGACATATGCATCTCGTGTGGCTACTATGATTGTGCCAAGTACATCAATTGAACCAAAGAAGAAGAGAATTATTGATATTTCACCAGTACCACTGAGAGTTACACAACAACCACAGGTGAATATGATATCTCAAGGGAAGAAATCAAAATCTCACAAGTATAAGACTCAAAATATTAACAACATACTTGCACCATTGGGATATCAACAAGAACCAAGACATGAACAAAATGCACCAAGAGTGCGACAATATCAAGTGGGTCAAAGATCTTAACCTATTTTTCAACATGTTCAATTCCCACTAAAGGTGCGACAAGTATATCAACAACAACCACAACAACAATAGTTTTCCCAATATTGGTAGTATGTGCCACAATATTATGGACAAAATCCTCCACAACATCACCAATTTACTTACGCAATAATTCAACAACAAATAGAGGAACCTCAATAATATTCAGAACAACAAATGGCACAATTTCAACCTTCTCAAACACAACAATATTTTTTGCATTATCAGTAGCAACAACCAAGTCAGTATCAAAATGCCACCATGACACAACCTAAGGATGTTTCTTCAGAAACATCAGACATAGATACTTCAAGGATGTCACAATCAAATAGATATGATCATTGTCCTACAAAAGGCATAGTTTATAGACAAAGAGGACATCTAGGCATGAATGATACATTTATGAAATCGTCACCTAATTATGAGATGATGCAACAAATTGAACAAATGCAAAAGAAGATTGAAGCATTGGAATTCAAAGGAAAGAATACACCTTAAACATAATGGGATTTATGTCCTAATCCATTTGATAAAATCTTGTATGTGCCTCCTTTTCCAAGCAATTTTGAAGTACCAAATTTTGAGAAATACAGAGGGAAAGGTAACCCAATAGATCACATCAGAGAGTTTTATAGTTCTTGTATCAAAGTTTATTGTGACCCGATATATCTCATGCATCTTTTCCCTCGTAGTATTTGTGGACAAGTAATTGAATGATACTCTAAATTATTAGGGAATATAAGATCATGGAAGGAGATAGAAGATAAATTTATCTCTCATTTTTTTTTCAACATATCAAATGAGATTTAATTAATGGACTTTTCCTCAAAAAAACAAAAGACAAGAGAATCATTCATGACATTCCTAGTACATTGGTGAAATCTTGTTAGTCAATGCTTGTTTGATATTCTAGAAGTACAACAAGTGCATCTATTCATTGAAAATATTGTACCAAAAATTATGTATGAGCTCAAAATAAAAAGTACAAGTACAATTGAGAAGCTTATGAAAAATGGAATCAACATTGAGGATGCTCTTATTCGAAAAGGAATACTCAAAATCAATAAAGATACAAACAATACGAGCACTTCAAATGAGAGAGAAATTTTTTGGTCTTGGAACAACAATGTTACAAATGATGTTGTTGATGCATGAATTATTAACACGACACAAGAAAAACTCATTCTTAAAGGACCAAATCATTTGAGCATGCCAACATTGACCTAACCACAACCTCAAGTTTAGACAATGAATGTTACACAATTGACTCAACAACGTCTACCTCCAAGAGGTAAAGATGCACCTCCCAGATAGTTCACACTATTGAGAGAACCAACCAAATTTATTTTACAAAAAATGCTTCAATCTAACTTCATTTGATTACCAAATGTCAAGGAATAACTTGCAGTAAAACCCCCATGGTGGGATAACAATAAATATTGTGACTATCATAAGACAAAAGGTCATAAAACTAGACCATTCTTTCAATTAAAACATTTGGTACAAGACCTAATTGATGAAGGAATGATCAAAGTAGAACCTTTGGTAGATTCTTCCAATGTTGATCACACTATTTTCAAGACTCCCTTGTTAGATCATGGAAAGGGAAAAGCATCTAGTTCAAATTCAAATTCAAAATCTAATGTAGATTATACCCAAACTCCTCATGATTATACTATTAACTATTTTCACGAGCTAGATGTACATGTCTACCATAACCATCAAAGACAAGAATCCTCCATGTGAATTCACTACTCATCCTACTAAGATTACAATGCAAGGATCCCCCTAGACCTCAATTCCCTAATGAGTATAATCTTGTTGACCAACTTGGAAAGATGCTAGCACAAATCTCCATCCTTGAGCTACTGCGTATGGCCCCCTAGCACAAAGAAGTCCTTGACAAAGATTTAAAAGAGTCTATTGTACATAATGAAATTAATGTTGACCAGTTTCAGGCCATGATAGGGCACTTTTCCATATCACAGCATGTTACCTTTTCACCAAATGTTGTCCCTCGAGATCAACCCCATCATAATGATCCTCTACAACTTGAAGTATTTGTCTACAATTGTAAGGTCATATGTGTCTTGATAGATGGTGGAGAAGGACTTAATATCTGCACTTTGAGAGTCATTATAGCTCTCTGATATAGTGAAGATGATATTGATCCATCAAAGAAGATAACTATCAAATCCTATGATGATGGTGAATGTCCTTCCAAAGGAGTCATCATATTACCTATCAGAGTTGGTCCAACAATTGAAAACACATTGTTATAAGTTTTGGACATGGATTTACATTTCAATATGATCTTGGGACACCCTTGGATCCATGCAATTAAAATAGTCCCATCAACTTACCACTAGTGTCTGAATTATTCTTATAATAGAGTGGAGATCACTATTCTAGGAGAGCCTAATCCTTTACAATTTTGTTCCAACTTGAAAGACACTCCTGCATAATAAGTACCAGTAAATAGTGAAGCAACATCAACCAATTCTTCTAAATATGTTGATGCATCCACACTTACCAATATGATCAAGGGAAAACTAAAAATTGAAGATGAAGATTACGGAGAGTATTCCATGGCTCAAGATTTTCACATTTGGAAATAACCTCTTTCCCCAAAATCATATGGAAAACTATGACTACTACAAAAACAACAACTAAAGACCACTATTAAATATGACCCCTGTACCTCATTCACAAGATGGGGAGGATTTCATGAAGAACATGTTTATGAAGATTTATCTACATGGATATACAAGGATGTAGAAGAAAAGGAGCCTATGTAGTTGTCTGTTTAAAATTATAGACCTGGATTTAAAATCATGCAAAAAAAGGCTATGATGGTCATAGTGGCCATGACACACACAAAAAAGGAATCATAGAGCCTATTACTATACAAGGGAGACCTTCTAACCTAGGACTTAGATTTAAACCATTGTGAATCAACTCTTTGATTACAAAGTTTCTCTCGTGTAAAAATGTGAATGCCTTGAATGATGATAAGACATTTGAGGATTCCCATCCTGAAACTACTGATTACAATCTATAGGAATGTGATTCCTATTCCTCTAGATCCTATGAACTTGACATAGTCTTTTCCAACCCCATTGACTTACCTATCGAAGACAAACATATGGATGATACCCCTCCTATCAAAACATGTCCTCAAGCTTGGATTGAAATTTTTTGGGATCCAAATACCTCTTCTAAGGACAGTGCTAGTGACTCTGATATGACTGATATTTACTTCCTTACCATTACACTTGGAACCCAAAACATATGCAATATCAATGATGACATTCCCTTAGTGTACCTTGAACTTATAGATTGGGACCAACAAGGACCATCGAGCTTAGATCGCCTTGAAAATGATGACACCATAACATAATTCTTTGAGCTTTGAGAAGGCATGTGATTGGATGATCACAAAGAAATATTTGTAATTGATATTGATGCCACAACATATTTTGGGGAGTGAACACCATCTTCTAGTCGCAAAATTGAAAATAAAAGAAAAAATAAAAAAAATGAAAAGAACAGGTCTTCTCATGAAAATTGAAAGGAACCATTAGATCATGAGAAAGTAAAAATAAATGATGTATTCGAGGGTGAAAACCTCTCTGAGTTGCCCAAGGATGGAAGATTGGACATACCCTCACAGAAAGAGAAATTAAATCTACTAATGATGGAGGAAATCAATATGGGAACACTTGATAATCCAAAAATCATACATTTTGCAACCTCATTGAGAAAAGAAGAAAAAGACAAATTTGTGAGGTTCTTCCTAGAAAGACAAATCAACTTCACCTAGTCTTATATAGACATGTCAGGCCTAGAACTTGAATAGGTCCTTTGTCATTTTCCACTAAAACTAGGGGTTAAAGTAGTGAAGAAAAAGCTAAGAAAAATGCATCCCTAGATAACTCTTTTAATAAAATTAGAAGAGGCATCAAAATATGTACATATTTATGTGATCTTAACAAAGCATTCCCTAAAGATGATTTTCCCTTGCCGAACATTGACAATATAGTACAAATAACAATTGGATATGAGATGTTATCACTGATGGATGGATTCTTAGGCTATAATAAAATAAGAATTTCTCTTGAAGATCAACCTAAAATAGATTTCACATGTGCTTGGGGAACATATTGCTGGAATGTCATGCCTTTCAGCCTCAAGAATGCCAGAGCTACTTATCAGAGAGAAATGACTACCATCTTCCATGATTTCATGCACATATTAATGAAAGACTATGTTGATGATCTCCTATGCAAATCACCCACAATAAAAGCTCATTTGAGTATTCTTGAAAAAAAATTTGAAAGAATGGAAAGCTACAAGCTCCAGCTTAATCCAAAGAAATGTATTTTTGGAGTTGTTTGAGGAAAACTCCTAGGTTATATTATTACCCATAGAGGTATTGAGGTTAATCCTGAGAAAGTAAAAGCAATATTAGACATGCCCCCACCAATTACTCTGAAACAACTTAGAAGTCTTTAGGGAAAACTATAGTATATCTGCAGATTCATTGCACAGCTAGCAGACAAATGTCATTCTTTTCAGCACTTATTACACAAGGGGTGACTTTTAAATGGAATGAACAATGTGAAAAGTCATTTCAATAATTGAAATATTATCTAATCAATCCACCAATTTTGATGCCTCTCATTCCAAGGAATCTATTCATTTTGTACATATTGGCTACAAAGACAACATTAGGAGCCCTTCTAGCACAACATGATGAAGAGGGAAAAGAAAGAGCTATCTATTACATAAGCATAACCCTTGTGGGCTATGAACTAAATTATACACTCATTGAACATGGATGCCTCGCTATAATTTTTGTAGCGCAAAAATTGAGATACTATATGCTCCATCATAAGACAATGCTTGTGTCACAAAATGATCCATTGAAATATCTTATGAGTAAGGCATCACTCACAGGGTGACTGGCCAGATATGTAATAATTTTAAGTGAATTTGACATTAAATATGTGGATCATAAAGTAATAAAAGGACAAGTAATAGCTGATCATTTGACAGAAGCACTAATAGTACAAGATGATCACCCTCTACTATTAAATTTTCTTGATGAATTAATCTTTTCTATCACAACATACAATGAATGACAATTATATTTTGATGGCTTACACACTAGAAATGGATTGGGGGTAGGTATTTTGTTTGTCACCTCGAAAGGAGATGTGATACCTAAATCATACAGGATAACAATTGAGTGTACCAATAACATTATTGAATACGAGGCTTTAATCATTGGACTCAAATTAGTAATACAATGGAAAATTCATAATTTGACAGTATATAGAGATTCACAGTTAGTCATTCACCAAGTTAATGATGACTATGACACAAAAGATAACAAATTGGTACCCTACAAGCAGTTGACCAATTTTCTAAAATCTAAATTTGTTACAATCATATTTTGTCAAGTTCCTAGAGTTTAAAACAAATAGGAAGATGCTATGGATACCATTGCTTCTATGATTGGCATGATGTAGAATGATGAACAATGTGAGTTCCTAGTGGAGCAATTACTAATTATTTCTTTTGATATTATGAAATATGAGCTCATGTGTGAAATTGTTGTTCATGATTCCCCTTGGTACCAAATATTTATAACTACCTACATGCCTAGATTTTGCCTCTAGGCCTATCCAAAAATAAGCATTGAGCCCTTATGCAAAAAGCCTCTAGATACATCATCATAGATGATACCCTTTACAAAAGATATTTTGACCAAACCCTCCTCAGATGTCTCGATTTACAAGAGGCAAAAAATTCTTTACACAAAGTACATGATGGTATATGTGGATGCCATTTCAATGGTTTAAGTCTAGCAAAGAAGCTGGTAAGATAAGGATATTATTGGCCAACTATGGAACAAGATGCACATAATTTTACCAAAAAATGTTACAAATGCCAGATAAATGGGAACTTGATTCATGCACCAACATAAGATCTTCAGCAAGTCATTTATCCATGGCCTTTTTATCAATGGGCATTTGATCTCATAGGGGAAATTACTCAACTTTATTCTAATGGCCATAAGTATATCTTAACTACTACATAATATTTCACCAAGTGGGTTGAGGCCATCCCTATGATGTACATAACTATTAAAAAGTTTTCAAAATTCATTTTGAACTATATCATATATATGTCGATATGCAATTCCTTTGGCTATTGTCACTGGTCATGGTAGCTCTTTTCACAATAAATATGTAGATGACCTTTGTGATAAATTCAAAAATTTGCATAGATTTTCAGTATCTATTATCCACAAGGAAACGATCAAGTTGAGGCATCAAATAAAAAAATTGTCAAAATACTCCAAAAGACTATCAATGATGTTGGATGAGATTGGCATCTACAACTGAATATAGCTCTTTAGGCCTATAGAACTAGCATTCACACTCCCACTAGTGCCACACCATACTCTCTTATCTATGGCGTTGAGGCCATTTTACCACTTGAAGTTGAAATTCCATCATTGAGAGTATCTTTGTGCCATATCATTAATGATGAAAATTGTAGAGTTTCTAGACTCCATGAGCTTGAAATGCTTGATGAGCGAAGGAAAATTGCTCTAGTTCACTTGCAGGCATATCAAAACTATCTACGAAGAAGCTATAAAAAGAAAGTTTGAGGTCACCACTTTGAAATCAGAGACTTGGTCCTGAAAATGAACCACAAGAATCAACAAAAAAGAGAACAGCCAGACAAGTTCGAATTGAACTAGATAGAACCCTATGTAGTTACTACAACATATGGGTCTAGGGTTTATTAGCAACACTGGAGGGAGAACCATTATTAGAGTAAGTGAACAACATGCACCTCCACAAGTACTACACATGATCCTAAAAAGAACAAAAAGAAAAAAATCTAAAAAAAATACAAAAAATTAAAAAAAATTCTGGAAAAAAGAAAAAAAAAAGAAAAAGAAAAAATAGTTGCATAGATGAAAACTTTGCAAACAAACATCTTGTCACAAAGAAAATGAATTCAAAAGAAAAATTTCGTCTAAAAGTGAAAACCTGGCAAATAGGCGCTTTGGATAAGTATCATGGTGAAAACCTGGCAAATAGATGTCACACCTAGTAAGTTGTTGCTCCATTATCTATCTTGATTCTATCTGATACATACCCACACTTCTTGATCCATCTTTCATCATACTTAAACCCTATTGCCCCTTTATGGCTTGTAACTAGTTGATGTTCCCCATCATTCCTCTTGATCTGACCAATTTGTACATATCTCATCCTTGACCTTTGTATATAGTCTAGACTCTGTCTGGGGGCAAATGCATTAAATGATATGAATTTGAATTTGAGCTGGGGACAAGTCCCTAAACATGGTTGATCATTGGGGTTATTTGCTCTATCAAATTGGAGACAACAACATGTAGATAGTAAAGACCTAGAAAAATCATAAAAAAATTATTTATGATCTTGAAAAATCCGAAAAAAATACGATCCTGAAAAAAAATAGTAAAAAGTAGAAAATGTCCTAAAAACAATTAGTAAAAAGCTAAAAATGTCTTGAAAAATGTCTTAAAAGTATAAAAAGCCTTGAAAATGCCTAAAATCATTAAAAAATGTCCTAAAAAGTCTTGGAAAAATCCTAAAAATCACAAAATGTCTTGAAAAAAGTGCAAAAAATCAAATATGTTAAAAAACCTAATAATTGAATAATTCTTCAAAAAGCACTGCAATAATTTGTACATAATATTTTCACGCTTTCAATAAGATGTTTTCCTTTTGAGGAAGATAAAAAAAATGCAGACATAGACTGACGACTAATAAACATGGCACTTTAACAAAATCATGTGTTAACAAACAAATCTACCCAATGGAACCTACATCCAAATTGGTTGGACTTGTCCAATCTTTTGGCTTTAACACTATCACTATCACACCTTCAAACAATCTTTATTTTGTCTTATACAAGGTGTTGTATGCTTGAAATTAGACACTATTAGTCTTATACAGGGTACTTCATGCCTAAAATCACACTTTATCATGATCACTTTTTCAAAAACACATAATATTATACTATGAAAATAAGATCAGAATGATTGTAGGTTTTCTTGGTTGGTCAACCCTATCTTTTATTGATTTATTTTTTGATTATGTCCCTATGCTTCTCCAGGATATCACCGAGTAATGAGAGTGGTTGGGATGGTTCATGATCATTTTTGTTTTGCCTTTTGTTTGTGGGATACTCTCATGAAATTCCAGGGCAAGTATGTTTTGGGTGTTTGTGATAAGGGCCTTCACTTATGTGATATGTCACACATACCTATACTCTTAACATACTATCTATGTCTTAGGGTGGATGAGACCATTCCTTGTCTACTGCGTGCCTATTTTTCACAAAAGGATTGCATTATCATCCTGGCTTTCTGTGTCATGGTGTGACACATCCATTTTTCTATATTAAAGTAAGGCTCTTATTCTATATAGTGTGACTACAAAAGCAAGGTGTCATCATTATTTCTTCATCTAATTTCTGCTTCTTACTAATTTTTCTTCTATCAATCCATCCTTTTTGGCAATCAATTAACATTATTCTCTTTTTACTAACTATTCTTCTCCTTCTTCATATTGAACTTTTCTACCCTTTTTCTTCTTCTTCTTTTGAGAGATTATTCATTTCATATCATTCATAAACAATCTCTCGAGGGGGCATTCAATCAGTTGCCTCTTGATTCACCAGGGCATGATTGTTTATTTTTCTTTGAAACACCACTCATAATCGCACTATTTCAAAGAGTGGGAAAATGTAGACACTAAAAAAAGGCCAGTCACCCCATTTGTTCAACATGTATTATACATCACATTTGATCTTCATCATGTGCTAAGAGTGTCATTCTTCTTATTCTATCTAGTTAATTTTCAACCCTAATGAACATACTTAATCATATTTGGTCCTAAATCATCATTATTGGTAATATACCTAGTTGCATGGGTACAAAAATTGGTTCAAAATTTGGTGGTGGTCCCCATTGAATCATTCCATGACTTGGTGATGTGTTGGTAGGGTATATTGTGTTTGGATCAAAACCTTCCATTTTTTGTGCATCATAAATTGTTTGGGTGTTTACATTTGAAGGTAGTATTTGTATTGGGTCATGAAGTGCCTGGATCTCCTACCTTGAAGGATATACCATGTTTGGGTCAAAATATGGTATTTGAAAAGGTTCGCTTTGTCTTGGGTCAAAGGTAGGTGTGTCTCTTCACTTGAGGTGTACATGGGTTGATATGTATTTTGTTGCCTTTTGGAAGCTTGAGATCTTGTTACAATGGGCATGATGACCAAATGCACCTACATATGAGGGATGGTATATGCAAAATGCAACTTTTTTTTGAGGGGGGGGAGGGGGGAGGGAATTTTTTACTTATAGAAAGGAGATATGATTATGCAAAATATAAACTAGGGTTTCATAATTATGCCAAAAAAATGGATTTTTAAAATGGGGATGATAATGCAAGCTAGGATAATGACAATACAATTAGGTTTTGAAGTTTCAACTTTGGGAAAATCTTGAATTTGAAAAGATATCAAAATTACCAAAATCAAAAGTAGATAAAAAGATTAAGTCAAATACATCATGACAAATATTGGATATTGACTAAATAATAAAAGTGACCAGGGACAAAAAAATTGAAAATAAGTCAAGATGTTTTTCTCAATTTCATAAGGTAAAACTCTAAGACTTGGATTTGTTTGGATTTTTGCAAAATTTTTGAAAGGGGTTTTAAATGAAAAATAAGGATATGCGAGGACAATATGCAATTATAACAAGGTCCTAATGAAATTTGATAATGTAAGATTTAGAGGATTCTAAGTGCAAAATGAGAGTAATATGCAAAGACAATATGACTAGGACAATACAACTATAATGAGGGATTTGATATGATAAAGAGGGGGGGGAATACTAAAAATGCAATTATGAAAGGATGAGAAAGGGAAATGCAAGGTGAAAATGAAGGCTAAATGCAAAACTAAGATGTAAGGTTTATCCTAAATTTGTAACAAGGATCTAAGGCAAATGCTTTGAAACTCCATGTTTTTGCAAGGTTTGTGACAAAGTCTAGGAATGATGTTGAATGTCTCAAAATCCTTTGGGAAGGGTTTTGAAATGCCTTGAAATGATTTTGAAATTTCTTGGGGTAAAATTTGATTAATACAATTTTTTTCTTGACACCTATGCAAAACACTTCAAACAAAAGATGCAATGCTATTATATGTGCAAAAATACATCACAACCTAGGCTGGCTAAGACAATACTCACTAAATTCTCACTTGGACAAGTCCAATCATGCTTACTCAAAGAAGATAGCCTATAATTTTGGAGGTACGAGCTCCCCCTTATAGTAGACTCACTTCTTAGACACACCAATCTTTGAATTCCAAAGGTCATCACCTCCCAAGGAACCACTATCTCTACTAAGAGTCGCAAAAGTGTGAGATGTCTTCATGGGAATGGGTGACCCCTTGCATCAGTGAATAGAAGATTTTTGTCTACTACAACAAGGTTTCTAGTAAGGGCATCCATTTGGGTGACTATGATCAAATGATATTCCCACTTAAGGGGGTTCTCCCAGTCCTTTCAAAACAAGGGTTACCTTGCAATGATGGATTTTGACGTACCACACGAGTACTAAGAGAGATTTTCGCCACCATAATGAATTCACACTCTTTTTTTGTGAGACTAATCACAACAACATTTCTTATATACCGATTCGAAATGGCTTGGATTTAGCCTGTTACCAATTGAGTCATTCCTTGGGGTGAGTACCTCTTTTCCCACCAAAGATTGCCATCTAAAAGATGGAACAAATTTTTCTTCACCCAAGATCCATGGAGATGAGGGGAGAGGATACATTTGTTCTATCTTTGGAATTATAAAAATGTTCCTAACACACCAAACACGTCCAACACTTGAGTTTATTTTAGTGCACCAATTGAAGTGTTTTCTAAACTACTAAAAATACACAAATTTTTTTACAAACACACAAAGTCTTTGTCAAACATCCTACATCAAATATGTTAGTAGTTTGCATGATATTGTCTTCATCAAATGAAAATGGATGCGCTGCACAAAAAACACAAGAATTAACCCCCAAAAATTAACTACAAAAACTAAAATACAAACTAACAAACTAATAAGCATAAAAAAATTTAATAAACATAATTTATACCAACACTTAACAAATGCTACAAAGACTAAACCAATACTAAATCAACAAAACTAATGATTAAAAATTAAACTAATAAACAATTTGCTAAAATCTAAACTAATTAAAAAAAATCTAATAAAAAATTAAAACTAAATCTATTTAAAGAAAAAAAAAATCTAACTTAAAAAATATCATCTAAAAACTAAAACTAAGTCTAATTAAAAAAGACAAAATCTAACATAAAAAACCAAATCTAAATTTAAGAAAAAAAACACAAAGACTAAAATACTAACGCATACTAACTAAAGCTTAGCTAATTACTAATAACTAAAAACTTAATTCTAACTACAAAGACTAAAATACTAACGCATACTAACTAAAGCTTAGCTAATTACTAATAACTAAAAACTTAATTCTAACTAATATTAACGGATGCAATTACTAACTCACACCTAAATACTAACTAGTAGGTGCATTTTTTTTGGAATGCAACAATGAGTTGATAGTTTAGGAGTTGAATTTTACATTTTTTTTCGGGAAATTCAGTTTGTATCAATTAATTCTGATAATATAATTATTAGTCTATTATAAACTGATGTTTTACAATTAGCTTTATTTTACTTAGAAGCTTTGTATGAGACAATGCAAATTGGAGCAAGGTAACATATTCCATTATAGTTAACTTTATCGCCAAACATGGGGTATTAATTTTTGCAATCGGAATGTAAAAAAATTGAAGTTTTATAAGCCTTACATGGCATTGAGAGACAACTGATCCATGTTTATAATCTAATTTGGTGACTATTTTTCCTTGTCTTGATATTTTTTACGAAGCTACATAATGATAAAACATTGTAGCAATCATGGTCACTGTAATCCTCATTGTAAGGCCTTTGTGCAGTTCTTGACTGTGTAATTGACATCAAATGATGTTGTATGAATGCTTGTGCACTTGTGACCGAATAATCTTGCAGTATATTCAGAACATAGAAGTATAGATATAGCTGGTAATCTTACTCAAAAGTTTAGATCTCTTGGCCATTGTAAATCATCCTTGATGCTTATTTGCTGCACAATCCATCTATTGCAAGCAAGATAGATCACCCAATGTTTGTCAGATCTTAAATGAGTAAAGACCTGGCTAACTATAGTTTTGGAAATACGCAGTTTCTAGCACAGTAATAGTGTAAGACATATACATGAGCCAATAATGGTATTCCATTCTCCACAAAACGTAAAATCCAAAACAAGATTATTAAAACGACTTAAAAACAATGATTGCAAGATATGTCCAAAATGGATTTGTTAAAAGGTCGATCAAATGGGTTGTCAAAACTCACGAAAAGAAGTGAATTCATTCAAGAATGTTGTCAACATAAAGAGAAGGATGTTTAGAAATCACAGGCCTCATAAAACAATATTAAAAGGTTACAATGCTTCTCTGGAAAAGTTAGCGTGTGAAATATATTGTAACGCCCAAGACGAGAATGTAACCCACAAATGTAATCATTCAAACCTACAATCACAGATTGGAAAAATAAAGACAATGTGTATGGAGCAGTCAAAAGGGACAGTCCAAAATACTCTTACAAAACACATTAAAAACATAAAAAAAAGGTTAGATTTGAAAGTTCACGTCAGGTTCACCATTTAATGTATGCATAAAATTTAGATACGCATTCACAACAAGATCATCAAAGAAGTAAATAAAGGAGAATTAATGCAAACAAAAATAATTCACTTCCTTTGACGAAGGCCTCACCACTCCTTCTTTCTCCTCTAAGCTGATTTGGAGTGTGACTCAATCCATCATTATGCAACCTTCATTGAGGCAAGGATAAATCTAAGAGAATAGTTGAAGATTAAATGATCTCAACAATATGAAATTGAAAAAAACTCGAAAGGAAGAAGATTATAATGTCGATATTAATTGTATGAGATGCCATTGAAGAGATGAGAACCTCGATTTATAAATTTTTGCAAGTTATTGGATGGATGAGATTGAATGAAACCAACGGTTGAGATTGAATGAGAAATGAGTTAAAATGGAAACTTGCATTTTCAACAAAGAGCGGAGTTAAAAACTTCTATTTTCAATAGAAGTGAAGTGATGTGATTTTTGGAAAGGAGGAAGAGTTAAGATTTTGTGTGTGAATTTTGTACCTAGCTGTAGACACAACACTTCAATAAAACATTAGAGGTTAGCTAAAATCAAAATCGTGCAATGAAATGAAAACTAAACTAACTAGGTGATTTACTGTCTTCTAGTAGGTGCGAGTATGTATTCTCAGATTGGATCGAGATCAGTGACCTTGACGACATCTAAATGAAGGATTTGAATGCAAAATCTAGATATGAATTAGATGCAAATTAATCTATATTTTTGGTTTTTCTATGCAATTATGATGAAAAATGATATGAAATCTAATCTATATGAAAAATTGATATGCAATGATTCTAAGAATTGATATGAAAAACAAAATTGATCTCACAAACTTGGTTGATTCGCAAGATTATTCAGATACCAATTCGCCAGCATAAGTTTGCAAATTTTGAGATGATTTGTGAAGAGTTGAGTCTTGATTTTATAGAAATCCAGGGCTTTGGGGATGCATGAAAAAAGTCATAAATCACTTTAGTTGATTTTTGAGTCAACAAGGGATTAAAGATAGTTAACTCACAAAAAATCACGCAAAAACAATTTTTTGATTTAAATCAGAAGTTGAGATCAACTTTTAACTCAAAAGAGAGTTGAGTTTATTTTTAAAACAACTTGAATTGATTTTCTGATTTATAGTTTAACTATTTTTTGGATGTGCATAATTAATCATGAATTAAATAAATAAATAAAGTGATTTATCCTCAACTTAACTGATTTTAAAAATAAAATAATTGATTTATGGGTTAATCAATTATTAAATCAAACTTTTATTCAAAAACTATATTATTAAATTTGACAATTGACATTAATTAATTAAATAAGAATTTAATCAATTAGTCATAAGATTATTGTCAAAATGAAATAATATAATTTTTAGAATTAAATATAATTAAATCTAATTAAATAATTAAGTGGCAGTATTAAATCTAATTAATTAAATATTCAGAATATTCAATTAATGAAACTTTTAGGATAAATAGGATTTATCGCCAAATAATCATTAAATTAAAGATAATTAGATAAATTAGGAGTATTTCTAGGAATATTCCCTGATGCAGAATTTAAGATAATCAATTAGGATTCGATGATGTTCAGATGTGCCTTGGGTTAGGACTTTGATATCGATTTCGTTCAATGTGTTGATTTAGGAGGTTAATGAACTTATAGCCCATTTTTTGGGTATTACATTTTGCCCCTCTTTGAATTGTTGTGCGAAGCGCAATGGTTCAAAGACAGTCTGTGTATGATGTTGAAATTGATGTTTGAAATTGATATTGATATGAGACAGAAACTGATTGAAATTGATATGAAGATAATAGGTCCTGAATGACCAAAGATAATGTCAACTATAACAGCAATGAACCGATGATTGCGAAGAAGTGTCAAAATGCCTGATTCTTAACCTTATGATTGCGAAGAAGTGAGTGACTGATTCCAGACCTGATTGTCGATAAGAATCACATTGGTATCACATCTGAACCCTTCAGTTACGAAGAACCAAGGAAATAACACTAATGAACTGATGGTTACAAAAAACTGATATAGTCTACAAGATTAAGAGAATACTAGATTGATATGGATCTCGATGAATCTGATATGCCCCGAGCGATGATTGATTTGCCCCGAGCGATGAGGTCTTTTTGATGAATCAACAACTAGACGTGGTTATTGTCTTGATTACTGAGGAAATATATGATTTCAAATTAGATTACAAACTTTGAATGATGTGCAATACAATGCCCCCTTCAGGATAAAAATTGAAATCTGACAAGAAAAGTCAGCGTCATATGGTTCAGAAGCGTGTTAATTGATTTGAAAAGTGGTTAAACATGTTCGAAAATGCATTCTACATCGTTTGGAGGCCCTGAAGACCAAGTTTGACTAGGTTTGACCATGAGTTGACCATAGTTGACCAAATTGAAATTTTGATAGTTTGATGGAAGATAATCAGTTAAGTTGAATACAAATTTTTTATGATCATTGAAGGTCGATGATGCAAGCAATAGATTGTCCTGGGTTCAAAAATTTTAAATCATGATTTTGACATAGTAAATGATCTCAGATTTTAATTTTGATCTCGAAAATGGATTCAGAACATCAAAATTAGCCAGGAGTGCAATTTTCATAAAAAACGGAGCACTTTTGAAAATTAGGTCAAAAGCTATATAAAGGTCGGAAGGGTCATTTTCAATTCATTTCAACCTTTTAACTTTAGAAACTTTGTGGAGCCCTCTGAGAAAACATGGCAGACAAAGCGGCAGAACCAAAGGTACCTGTGAGTTTGCATTGATTTGAGCGTAGCCAGAGACACTAGAGACCTCGGCAATACGGACATCTGGTAGGTGGACCTCTATGCTTTGCTAAAAATTCAAATTTTCCATGTTTTATAGGATTTTTAAGATTTTTCGTACATTTTTTACTTTGAATTTTTGCATGTATAGAAACTCGTACAACTCTCCAGTGAGACTCATACGACTTTCTAACTGTAGCTAGAGTGTCGTCTCATAAGCCCCCACGACTCGTATCAGAGGAACCCAAGAGTCGTATGATGTTTCATCGAGTCCCTCATACTTCGTACGATGAGGGATGCATTGTCATGCCACTATGCTTTGTCGTATGGTATGATGTAGAAACTCGTACGACTTTTCATGCCAGTCTGAAGTGTCGTATGGAAAACAGTGAGCTTAAAACTCAGTATTAGATCAAATTTTTTATTTTTCTGATCTCTTAGCCTGATTGCTGACTTGTCAACCTACCTTCTGAAATATTGAACTACCCCATTTCTGCCCTTGTAACCTATTCTATGACCAAATTACTGATAGGATTCCCTGTTTCCGTGCTATGTAGGTCATATATCCAGATGTACATGTATGAATCTCACATCCTACGATGCAGAGACTATGTGTGTCATTGCCAGACCCTATGAGGGTCCACCTTGCTTCTTGTGGATTTGAGTACTTGATACATTTACCTGAGATTAGGGTAAATCACAGACTTTTGACTGCTCTGATTGAGAGATTTCACTCGGAGACACAAACATTCCACTTGTCGACTGGGGAGATCACTGTTACCCTTGAGGATGTGTATCGTATGCTGTGCATTCCTTTTCATGCAGGCCGACGGCCAGAGTATGTGAGTTCGGGGAACTCAGGTTTATTAGCTTTTAGACGTCTCATCGGAGATGATACTCAGATGATGGCTTCCATTTCTTGGGAGACCTTAGTGCAGAGATATGGATAGACACACCGGCTGGAGTGCATCATTGTCGGGATGATTGGTGGTATTATCATATCTGACCATCAGCAGAATGGTCTTTTGATGGGTGGGCCCCTATGGTAGCATGGTTGATGGTGACACCCTCTGAGTTGGCTTGGAGTCAGTTTCTATTAGCTCACATGTTCTCCGAGATGCACGAGGTAGTGTATCAGGAAAGCAAGTCTTTTTCTGCAGGAGCTCTAGTTCTACAGATCTAGGTGTGGGAGCATATCCCAGTGTTGAGACCGGTATGTACTTCACAGAGGCAGCCTCAGGAGCCTATCATTTATATATATGCCAGATATGTCATTCAGGGATGGATGGGTCACACTAAGTACTAGAGGCGATGCCTCAATGACATGACCTTTGTGCACTAGAGACCATATGTAGCCATTGAGCCTTGGTCTACTGCTTGAGAGCAGTTTAGTTTCTTCTTTCAGAGTCATGTACTGATTGGGAGGTCATCCTCCACTATAAAGAGATTCCTTATTACCAGGGTTTGGTGGCAGTATGGACATATACAGGATGCCCCTAAGGATTATGCTACATATGCTCAGATAGGGCATGAGATTAGACTTGGATGGACACAGAGGCTCTCTTATGCTTTGTGTTCATGGGAGTACAGTGCTATTGTTGGCAAGGATTGGGAGTACAGACCAGAAGTACTGGATGCTGGTGTTACAGATGGATTCATTTCATAGCTTGCTGACCATCCCATTCATAGATTTTCTAATCTGACAGAGTTGATACCCTCCATGGAGGAGGTGATGGACGTTACAGGTGCTTCGATGGGACAGGGTCCCAGACCTACACAAGCTCCCATTATACATCCCACACCTCCGAGACCCAAAGTGATGGCTCCACCCTAGAGACCATCAGGACGGATGAGGCCCCCTCGTCCCACGAGTTCCACAGCAGGCAGATCTACCGGTTCTCATAGATGGGCTAGGGGAGAGGGCGGTACATTAGGTGGAGTGGTTCAGCGGATGAGGTACTAGCAGATGAGCAGGTGGTAGGTGGAGATATTGATACCTTACAGGATGATACTGGATTTGATTTAAGTGCTGAGATCAGACACCGTAAGGTGTAGAGGGTAGAGACCACAGAGCAGACTGCCCCAGATACTGAGATGCTAGATGTTGATCCTACTGTTCCTCCTACTCCACAGGAAACTATCAGATGACTTAGTGCACAGGTCAGGGACCTAAAGGTGCGTAGTGCTCGATGGGAGGAGTGATACATATAGGTAGATAGATAGTGGACTGAGCTACGTGCGGAGGTACAAAGATCACAGGCATAGGTGATTCATTAGACCTCATGGGAAGCTTACTATGTGTCCACATATTATACAGTTGTTCCTGCTACATAGAGAGTTCCCTCCTATTCATAGTACATGATGGCATCAGAGGGATCCAAAGCACCCAAAGCAGAGGCAGTACCAGATGCACCACCTCCTCCTCCACCAGATGCAGAGGATCATGCTAATAGCTGATTTGTTTTGATACATTGATATACTATACTCTGACTTTGATAGCTCACATGAGTGTATTCCTTTGTACACTGTGCCAGTAGTGTACCCCTGACTAGTTTGAGATTTTTGATATATATATGAGATTGATATTTTGGTTGTGACTTCATTTGTACTTGTCATGTTTTGATTTATGATGATATCATGTGATGCTTATGCTATGAGTAGAGTAGAATGTATGTATGGATATATGCAAATGCAATGATTTCTTTCATATGTATGGATGTTATGCAAATGTATTTGATTATGAAAAGATGTATGTATGATTTATGGATGTATTGTAATGCAACAAATGATTATGATATGTAAATGCAATGGTACACATGATATGTTTTGCAGGTATTGATGAAGACAAGTACTCAATCTTATGTCAAAAGGATGTTTAACCCAGGAGGATAACTGCTTGCGAGTCTATGAAGAGACCTTCAAGTTAGGTTTCAACTCTTGTTAGATTTAAAGAGACATTTGAAGAATTGTTTAAGCCCTGAAGTTCATTTAGCCATTTGTGAGATCATGCAAACATGCGAAATGCAAAGAAACATGCAGAATGAAATGCAACCTAAGACCTAGGACCTAGTCACTGATCATGTGTCGATCATTCTCATCATTGAATTTTTAGGTAACCAGATAAATCAATACAATGCCCACTAGATATGAAACCATAGACATATGAATATCGATTTGTATGCTCAAGAATCAATACAACACCCACTGATTAGGAAACCATGGATATATGAATATTGATTTTGTTTTTGGAATGTCGGATTAGATATAAGCATCAAAGCATAAGCGCTAGGATGACCTGAATATCATGTTCATTTTGATATAGCAATTTGTATAAGCATCAAAACATAAACATAGTGATGACCAGAATACGCCTTGCATTCAAACAAATCAAACAGTCAAGAGATCATTCTAAATCCAATGTGAATTACCCGTAGTGACCCTTTATCGTCTACATCCTTAGGCAAGATCGTGTTTCACAATAGGAGGAAGAAATCACTCAAAAAAAAAGACAATAGTTGGATAAAACTTTCTTGAATTTTTCAGGTATCAATGGTCGAGGTACGCATGGCCATCCAATTTGAGATAGAGGCTATTACAGAAGGACATCATTTCAATCTAGAATTTCCAAAGTTGTTAGATTTTCACATACAAGCAAAAGACAAAGAAAAGATTATGATGTACGCATTGGACATCATCGAAGAGCTCGAAAGGACACAATATGCAAAAATCTCAATGCGAATCAGTAAGCATACAAGGAGATAAAAGCATGTAAAAATCATAGATTGTTTTCAGTTTGTGTTTGATGTTCAATTGCATTGTTGTAGATGTAAAATCCTTTTTGGAGACAAGACTGACCGACTGACTCAAATGAAGCTTCAAAGGACTCTAACTGGATATGACTCATCTAAGATGTATTGGAGACCATAGGATATGACATTGATTGCCCCCAAGTGTGAACATTGATAGGATACAGACACTTGAGCTGATTGGTGTACAGATTGACCTATTGAAAATAGGAAAGTAGAAACAAACCGGGAGATATGTACAAACTAAAGCAAGACTGAAAGTTGGAAAAGACCAAGATTGTGCTGATAGATGGAGCATTTTGAAACAAGTGGCACCCATTTGCTAGGTTTTCATCATCTTGGCAAAGATTCTATTTTTGCTACCAAGGCGCCTATTTCCAGGTTTTCACCAAGGCACTTTTTCTTTTTCTCATTTTTTTGTATTTTTCATTTTTTCAATTTTTTTTGCACTTTTGATATTTTTTAATTTTCTTGTGAATCATCAAGGTGCCTATTGCTAGGTTTTCATCAAGATGTTCATTTTTTCAGGACTTTTTCCAATTTTAAAGATTTTTTCAGGACATTTTACCATAGATTGAATGCCTTAGGTGTAGAATTTCTTTAGATGGAGAATGTTGATTGGTTCTCAGAGCTATTCTCCTTTAGTCATTGAGAGTTGATAGGCATTAGAGCCAAAAGTAGCAGTGATTACAAAGGGACCCAGCCAGTTGGGTTCAAACTTCCCCTTGCATTCTTGATGTGATTGATTTTTAGGATTTTCTCTCAAGACTAGATCACCAACCTAAAATTCTCTATGTCTGACTTTCTTGTTGTAACCTCTAGAAATTCTCTTCTGATATACTCTAAGATGATCATATGTTGCTTGTCTGCACTCATCTAGTAGTTCAAGTTCTTGCAACCTAGACACTCTGTAGTCATCATCAGTTACTAGACCATGCATTTTGATTCTTAGTGATGGGATTTCAACCTCAATAGGTAGTACTACTTCAGACCCATAAATTAAAGCGAAAGGAGTAGCCCCAGTGGGCATTCTGATACTTGTTATGTAGGCCTAGAGAGCTGGATTGATCATGAGATGCCAATCTCTTCCTATTTTATTAACTGTACGGTGCAAGATTTTCAACAGATTCTTATTAGAAGCTTTTGCTTTCCCATTCCCTTGAGGATAGCAGATAGATGACCAATGTTGTGTAATCTTGAATTTGGCACATAAATCATCTAGATCTTTGTTCTTGAATTGTCCACCATTATCTGTGATTATGGAATGAGGTATCCCATATCTGTATATGATATAGTTCAATATGAACATAGATATTTGCTTTCCAGTTGCTTGTGTCAAAGGGATTGCTTCTACCCATTTTGTAAAATAATCTGTAGCTATGATTATATGGGTATGTCCATTAGAAGAATGAGGATGTATAGCTCCTATAAGATTAAAGGCCCATTGATGAAAAGGCCATTGTGTAGTAAAGGGAATTAGATCTCTCCCTGGAGCATGGATTAAGTTGCCATGCACTTGGCACTTTTGACAATTCTTAGCAAACTTGATAGATTTTTTCTCCATTTCAGGCCAATAGTACCCAACCCTAATAAGTTTTCAAGCTAGTGTTAAACCATTTGAGTGTGACCCACAAATACCTTCATGGACTTCCTCTAATGCACATTGAGACTCTTCCCATTCTAAACATCTAAGTAGAGTACCGTCTAGACCTCATTTGTATAGATCATGACCAATGATGACATATCGGGAGGCATTACGGATAAGGTATCTCTTTTCATGGTGGTTGAAGGTATCAGGAATGACTTGGTCTTGGAGATAGGAAAATAGGTTTTTGTATTTGGATGAATCATGACCAACAACAGTGCAGATCATGTGGGTTTCAGGGGAATCATATGCAGGATAAGATAGTGCTTCCACCAGGAACTCATAGTGTAACTCATGTTCAAGCTGTTGTAATAAAGTAGATAGTGTTGCCATTGCATCAGCGGCCTTGTTCTCTATTCTAGGAATTTGCTAAAATGAGATAGCTATGAAATAATTCTTTAGATCATCTACCATTCTCTTATAAGGAGTGAGCTTTTCATCTTTAGTTTGGTACACATCATTGACTTGATGGATTGCAAGTTGTGAGTCTCCATGAATGTGTAATTCTATTACTCTCCACTCAATTGCAAGTTTCATGCCATTCAAAGGGGCTTCATATTCTGCAATATTTTTTGTGCAAGGGAAATTTAATCTGAATGCTTTTGGGATTGAGTATCCTTGAGGAGTTATGAACAATATGCCTGCTCCTGATCCATTCTGTGTATAGGAGCCATCAAAGAATAACTACCATTCTCTAGAAGAAAGAGTCATGATAGAGGAATCTAGAAATTCCATTTGCATTGGTGTATCATCAATCATAGGTGCATCTACTAATTGATCAGCAATAACATGTCCTTTGATAGCTTTTCTTTCCACATATTCAATGTCAAATTCACTTAAGAGCATGACCCATTTAGCTAATCTACCTGTGAGGGTAGCTTTGCTTAGTAGGTACTTGAGTGGATCAATTTTAGCTACCAAATGTGTGGTATGAGCTAACATATAATGTCTCAGTTTCTATGATGCAAAGATCACAGCTAGACAAGCTTTCTCAATCATTGAATAGTTCTTCTCATATGCAACCAATGTTCTATTGATATAGTATATAGCTCTTTCCTTTTTTTTCTCATCATGTTGTGCAAGCAATGCCCCCAGTGATGTATCTGTAGTGGAGACATATAAGATCAAAGGCTTCCCTAGAATGGGAGGCATTAAGATAGGAAGATTTGATAGATACTTCTTGATATGATTAAATTTGTTCTCACATTCTTCATTCCATGCAAAGGTTACACCTTTATGTAATGTTTTTGTAAAAGGTTGTGATATGTCTGCTAGCTATGATATGAATCTTCTGATAGATTGAACTCTTCCTTGCAATGTCCTCATTTGACTAATATTCTTTGGAGGTTGCATTTCCATGATAGCCTTTACTTTAGCTGGATCAACTTCAATGCCCTTCTTTGAGACTATGTATCCTAAGAGCTTTCCAGAAGTGACACCAAAATCACACTTCTTAGGATTTAGTCTGAGACTAAATTTTTCCATTCTATCTAGTATCTTGCTCAAGTCATTTAGATGTTCAGCTCAAATCATAGATTTTTCTAAAGTATCATCAACATAATCCTCCATAGTCCTATGCATCATGTCATGAAAAATAGAAGTCATAGCTCTCTAATATGTAGCACCAGCGTTTTTAAGCCCAAATGGCATGACATTCCAACAGAAGGTCCCCCATGCACATGTAAAAGTAGTTTTCTCTTGATCCTCTGGAGCAATTTTTATTTGATTATACCTAGAAAAACCATCCATTAAAGAATACATCTCAAAGCCCGTCGTCATGTCCACTATCATATCAATGTTAGGTAATGGAAAATCATCCTTAGGGCATGCTCTATTTACATCTCTAAAGTCTATGCACACTTTGATTGATTTATCTGGTTTTGAAACAGGTACAATATTAGAGATCCACTCTGCATAATCAATAACTCAGATGAATCTAACTTTCAGGAGCTTCTCTAATTCAGATTTTACCAAGAGTGCAACATGAGGATGCATCTTTCTCAATTTTTGCTTGACAGGTTTGACATTTGGAGCTATAGATAAATGATGCATTATAAGATTAGGATCCAACCCTAGCATATCTGAATATTTCCATGCAAATTTGATCTTCTTCTTTGTTAGGAATGTTGTAAATTTTTGCTTCTCTTTTTCTGATAAAGATTGTGCTACATGGATCAACTGTGGTTCTTCTACTATTCCCAAGTTGATGGATTGAGTGGGCTCAATTACAACTAGAGATCTGTCCTGTAAATGACTCAAAAGGACATCAAATATCTCATCCTTAGGCACCTCAGAGAGATTTTCACCTTCAGATACATCTTTTATTTTTACTTTTGTAGGTTCTGAGACTGCCACAAAGTGATTTTCACCCTCAGAACTCCTTTTCTTTTTATTTTATTCTTATTTTTCTGACTAAGATACTTGATGTCTGACTTCATCATGCTAACGCTCGGTTCACTGATGGAAGTCTTCATAGGCTCAACTACATTGAGGTAGCAAGCAAGGGCATAGTCATTCAGGAAGGTATAAATACCATGGATCGAATTTGTGGAGATTTGATCAAGAAGTTGAGGATGTTGGATAGTCAAAATGGGGAAAGATTGGGAGATAGTGTTTATGGATATGGATCTGTCATCATTGGTCCTAACCCGATGCTCGAGTTCAAAGGTGATATTACAACTTAAGACATTCAATTCATGAATAGGCTCAATGTCATTGTGGGGGTCCAATTTAGCCATTGGTGTATCAGACTCGTTAAGTTCATTACTTCACTCTAGACTTACATTAGGTTTAGGTGCATATTGGTGTATAACATCAACATGTTTCTCTTTAATAAGCTCATCTTCTTCTGGAATGGCTCCCCATTCATAGTCAGTAGATTCTTCATCTATACCTCTAGGAAATCTAAGAACATGAGTAAAGTCAGGATGAATAACCCAAGAAGGGTTACCCTCAGATTCTGATTTGAATTCATACTCATGAGAATTTGTCTCAGAATATCTACCACCTTCCTCTTTGTTTGTTTTATTGTCTTTGAGATTAGTTGGTTCTTGTGTTGAAACTATCTCTTTCTCTATAGTAGGTTCTTGTGTTTCTACTACATTGATTCTTTTTATTGGATCATCTTCAGCTTCAAGGAGGTGTTTGATTTCCTTAGGAAAACACTCATAAGGAACAAGTTCTGAGCTGTCTGAATCGCTATCTGATGGTTCATTTTCTTCCTTCTTAAGAAGGGGTTCACCTGGTGTGATCTTCTCTATGACATGAGAACAATTACCTTTGAGGTGGAAGGGTTTCTTTTTAAAGCCTAAGCCAACAATATCTTTGTTTTCCCTACCAGTATGTGAAATAGGTGTTATAAGACCTTCTCCTCTGACTCCTAGAGGTCCTTTACCTAAATATCCCATCTTAGTTATTAGTTTATCTCTTGGACCATATGTCTTAGAAGGGATTTTGGATATTGTAGAGTCACTAGTCAGAATAGCTTGAGATTCAGGTTCATCTTTGTATAGCCATGTAAGCACAACTTCATCTTCTTCAAATTCTTGCTTGGAGACTTGCTCTGCTACAAAATTCTTTTTATATGCCTCAAGAGGTTCTTTAGGGTCTGGTTTGGACTGTTTTAAAGATTGTATAAGACTTAGGTGAGATAGGTGGAGATGTCAAAGATAAGACTGGTTCTATAGTATATTCTCCCATACCATTTTCTTTGATATTGACCTCTTTTGCAATGTCTTCCATTTTAGATGTGGATGCTTCTTTTGTTGGCTTAATGGAAGATTCTTTGTTATTAGGCACAAGTTTATATGCACTTTCTTTCAATGTATTGCAAGTGGTGGATATGTCTGCTGGAATAGTGACCTCTACTCCTTCATAAGGAAATTTCAAGCATTGGTGGAATGTAGAAGGAATAGCCTTCATTTCATGTATCCATGGTCTCCCTAGAAGAATGTTGTAAGCCAAAGGTAGATCAAGAATTTGACATATAGTATCTCTGATAACTGGACCTGCTCTGATAGGTAAGACAATGATGCCTTTAGAAGATCTTTCTTGTTCATCATAGGCTTTTATAGTTATCTTCTTTCTATGATCAATAGCCAATTCTAAAAATCCCAATTGTGTGACCAAGCTGTAAGAATAAATGTTTAGGCCAGCACCCCCATCTATCAACACACATTTGACTCTACGGTTCTAGATCAAGACTTCTATATGCAAGGGCTGGTTATGCAGGTGACTCAAGGAGTTGTCATCTTCCTCTGAAAAGGAGATATATTGTGGAGATGTAAGATGTCCAACCATAGTCTGGAACCTATCTAAATCAAGGTCATCAGGAACATTGGATTCGAGCAAAGCTTTGTCTAGAATAGCTCAGTGAGTTGGAGATATCTGAAGCAACTCAAACATGGATATTTTTGCATTAGTGTGTTGGAGTTGTTGAACAATACTATAAGATGCTGGCCTTGTATCTTTAGGATTGGAAGATTTAGAGACAACCTTCTGTTTGGAAGCAGAAGAAAGATTGAAGGGCATCTTAGGGACATTTGATGAATCTGGGATTTGTTCGTTTAGATGTACCTGAGCTTGTGATCGAGTCACTGCATTAGCTAAAGCATGATCTCTATCTCTTTGCACAATTGTGATAACATTGCAATGCTCAGAGAGACAAGGTTCAACCATATTGATAACAACATTATTTCCAGGGTAAGCATAATTGACCTTTGCCCCCATATTAGGCTGAGAAGATGAAACTTCTTGACCATGTTTTAGAAATGGTTCTGTGAATGCTGTATGATCATTATTGCTCATATGATTGTCAATTGTGATGTCTCCCTTATCAATTAGATCTTGAATAGTACATTTCAAGTGTAAGTAGTTATTAATTTTGTGACCTTTACCTCGATGGAAATCATAGAATACATTCTCTCTCCACATTTTGGTTTAGGATCAGGATTAGATTGTTAGATCTCAAGAAAAGAGATGATGTTATTAGCCAACAAAGTTCTCATAGCCAATTCTAAAGATTCTCCAAGAGGAGTGAACTTTCGTTTATTATCAGCGGACCAAGATTTGTATTCTGGCTTCTTTTGAGATGGATCAGGCACCTTTTGCTTTGAAGCTTTGATGGCTTGGGTACCAATAGTTAGATTGAAAGCTGGTGCTTTTGATGGGGCACAGATAGTATCAACAATGCCATCTGTGATGATGCCTTTATTCTTGTTCCAATTTTTATTCTTATCTTTAGAATTGGATCCTGATTCATACTTGTCCTTTTGAAGTGTGATGTCTCCTTTTTTCACAAGTACCTTTTCAATTTTGATCGCATTGTCTACCATCTTATCAAAAGATGTATGATATTACATTTGTAAAGGGTAGTTGATCTCTGGGATAAGATTATTGATGAAGATTTCCAGCTTCTCAGTTTCTGGAATAGGTCTAGCATATAGAGAGAATTTCTTCCTCCATCTCTTGAGAAATGTTAGGAATGGTTCTTCTGAATATTGCTTGAGATTACAGATATCAATCATGGTGACTGGATGTTGAATGTTGTAGGAGTATTGCTGATAGAATAATTTGATCAACTCCTCAAAAGTTTTGATAGTAGAAGGTAATCTAGAGAACCAATGAATGGCTGCTCCCCCTAGAGATCGAGGAAAGAGATGCATCAGATAGGTTGGTTCATGCATGAACTCCATAGATTGTGTACAAAATTCTCTAACATGATCTTGAGGATTAGAGTGTCCATCATACTTATCATATTTAGGCATCTCCACTCTTTTTGGGAATGGTGGCATGTACAAGTCTTTGTCAAATGGAAAAGGACATAGGGCCTCCATGGAGAACTCCTTGGGTTCCTTTTCTTTCTCAAGTTTATTAAGTTTGACTTGCATGGCATGCATCTATTTCATCATAGCTATGAGTGGAGTTTCTTCCTCATGCATAATGATATCTTCAACATTAAAGTTGGGAGGAAGTTTGGCTCCTTGATGAGCTAATTGTAAAAATTATGCCTTTCTATCTTCTTTCAAGAAATGCTTCATCATTCTTTTGAAGTTATCATCGTTTTGATATTGAGCAATTTCAGAAGGTGTAGGTTCTTGATCTGCACCATGTTGAGATTGAGCTCTTTGAGAGCCAAAGTTTTTCCTTGCTTGAGACATGATAGGATTTCTCCCTGGGATAGATTGAGGAGGAGTTTGTTGATTACCTCTGTGGGTTGATGAAGGAGGAATGTAACCAGATTTCAATAAAAAATTGCCAAGACCGTCATCTTTGTAAAGACCAAAATTGTAGAGTTGCTCAAGAGTTGGAGCTTGGAGAGTATTCAAAGGTATGGGATGGGATACTTCTCCATATTTCTTGTGAGAGGAAGCTCTAGTTTCCACCATTAACCTTGGGTGAAACAAAATAATATGATGAAGACAACTGAAGAAAGATCTGATTCAAGAAGATCAAATGACACAACCTTGTCAAGGTTTGGTTGATTGAAGCTTGGATTAGACGTAAATGAAGGAGACTATGCCTTATATGTATGGGTAGATTCCCAAAAGATAGCGGACACTAGATCACAACACTTAGCCATTTTGAAGATGGATTGAAGGTTGATAGTTATGACAAGGTTTTGACACAAGATGAAAAAGACTCAAATTTATTAAACAAAAGGCTAAATTAGATTCAAAAGGCCACTTTAAGAAAATTATTGGATTATCAATAGTTGCTGCTCTGTTCCTGACACAGTGATTTTCTTGACAGATTCTAGAAATAGGCTGAAAAAGTTGGGTATCTAACAGTTCTGACAACTTTCTGGCAATTTTTCAAAATTTCTCAAATGACTTTCTACAGGCTCATACAATAGTGGGTATAGCATGAAATGACACTTGAAAAACTCGTACGACTATTGCAAAACTCACACGACAATTGATAGCAGGGTTTTTGACTTTTCTGAATTGATTGGCAGCAAGACTCGTACGACAATGTACCATATACCATATGACAATATAGGGGTTCTAAAATGACAATAGCCAAAATTCATACGACTTTCTGACTTTACAAGATGACTTTTGACTCCAGAAAGGTGTTTGACATTAGATTTTGCAATTTTTTAGATTTTTAGTTTCAAATTGTTCACAAAATTATCTGTCCAGATTTGAAGGTTGTATCGGATTGATTCATTTTTAGTAACCAGATAGATAAATAGGCACGCAAAATAGTAAGCAAGTGATTTCAAGAACATCTGAAAATAATGAACAGTGGACAAAGCAACCCTGTGCATGAACAATCAAGTGACTGAATTGTGCTAATCCCTAGGAGTGCTAACAATGTATGTTCCAAAAAGTTTTGCAATAACGCACATGTTCCTAGAAAATGAAAATTTGGCCTCACTAGGGTTTGTAGTAATGGTTTGACTCTGCAACTTTTGTGATCTCAAGAGGGTGAACTAAAATCTAGGTGCACCAGGGTTTTGACACAGTCCAAGAAATTAATCAATCAGGAGCTGCTAGGGAGATCTGACAACCCAACAAGAGACCACACCTGTGAAGATTTCCTCTACAAGGACATTTATATAGCGGCTGCTGCTACCAAGATGAAAATGGTTGTTATCACTTGAGGTTCCGTCAATGTGGTTGACCCAATTAAGGGAATGTCCACTACGATTAACCCTCTCTAAAGGTGACTCACAAAATATACCATATGGAGACTGGTTCCAGATTCAAGGATCTGAGTTTCTGGTACTACCCAAAAAGGGAGTAGAGCATAGTCCTCTAGCCTTTTCACTTTTAACCCAAACAAAGCAGATAGATTAATCCGACATGCTAAGACCAAGATTATCTCACAAAGATCTATGATGTCAACCACTCATGATCTATCAACCTCTCCAGAAAGAGAATGTATCAATCAAAAGTTGAAGACACACAAATCTAGTAGAACGTGAGATGCTCTTAGTAACCTCCCTACCTACAAGGATTCCTTCGTTGAGAAGAGTTTCGCTGGAAACCCACTCTCTCAAGAACCATGAATAGTGTTCATAGGGCCTATTTACTATGTGTAACAAAGATGTTGAAAATCAAATCTATGTTCATTCTTATAGCCCAAAATGAAATATGTGATATGAAAGCAATAAAGGTCACACAAGAGTTCTTTTTAATCCAAATTGAAACATTATCAGATGAAAAGATTACCTGAATTGCTTGCAACACGCTTAGTAGATTCTTACCTATTTTTAGCAATTCTCACACTTTTTCCCAATCAAAATCCACATAAACTAATCAAAAACAACAAATTTCAATTGTTAATGTTAGCTATTAGTCCAAATCAGGAAAAAAAATCTGGAAAACTACCTGAAAAAGTGAAACAACAATTGAAACCTGGCACTAAAACTCATACGACAATGGGTCATTCACCAGATGACAATCCAAAAACTCATACACCACTGGGTATCAGATCATAAGACAAAAGAGATTCCAAATGACATAGTGTTTCTGACAGTACGATCCTTGATCAAATCAACTGTCGTATGACAGTGGGTATCTCCTGATACGAGTTTCTAACAAAACTCATACGAAAATTGTACAGTCAGAAATTAAGAATCACAACTTGGAATAGAAAATGACAAGAAGATGATAGAAATTGATAGAAATTGAATGGAAACCCATTTCAGGGCCCCACAGTGGGCGCCAAAAATGAGTGTGTGAATTTTGTACCTAGCTGTAGACACAACACTTTAGTAAAACATTAGAGGTTAGCTAAAATCAAAATCGTGCAATGAAATGAAAACTAAACTAACTAGGCAATTTACTACCTTCTAGTAGGTGTGAGTATGTATTCTCAGATTGGACCGAGATCAGTGACCTTGATGACACCTAAACGAAGGATTTGAATGCAAAATCTAGATATGAATTAGATGCAAATTAATCTATATTTTTGGTTTTTCTATGCAATTATGATGAAAAATGATATGAAATCTAATCTATATGAAAAACTGATATGCAATGATTCTAAGAATTGATATGAAAAACAAAATTGATCTCATAAACGTGGTTGATTCGCAAGATTCTTCAGATACCAATTCGCCAGCATAAGTTTGCAAATTTTGAGATGATTTGTGAAGAGCTGAGTCTTGATTTTATAGAAATCCAGGGCTTTGGGGATGCATGGAAAAAGCCATAAATCACTCTAGTTGATTTTTGAGTCAACAAGGAATTAAAGATAGTTAACTCACAAAAAATCATGCAAAAATAGCTTTTTGATTTAAATCAGAAGTCGAGATCAGCTTTTAACTCAAAAAAGAGTTGAGTTTATTTTTAAAACAACTTGAATTGATTTTCTGATTTATAGTTTAACTATTTTTTGGATGTGCATAATTAATCATGAATTAAATAAATAAATAAAGTGATTTATCCTCAACTTAACTGATTTTAAAAATAAAATAATTGATTTATGGGTTAATCAATTATTAAATCAAACTTTTATTCAAAAACTATATTATTAAATTTGACAATTGACATTAATTAATTAAATAAGAATTTAATCAATTAGTCATAAGATTATTGCCAAAATGAAATAATACAATTTTTAGAATTAAATATAATTAAATCCAATTAAATAATTAAGTGGCATTATTAAATCTAATTAATTAAATATTTAATTAATCAAACTTTTAGGATAAATAGGATTTATCGCCAAATAATCATTAAATTAAAGATAATTAGATAAATTAGGAATATTTCTAGGAATATTCCCCGATGCAGAATTTAAGATAATCAATTAGGATTCGATGATGTTTAGATGTGCCTTGGGTTAGGACTTTGATATCGATTTCGTTCGATGTGTTGATTTAGGAGGTTAGTGAACTTATAGCCCATTTTTGGGGTATTATAGATTTGAGTTAAAAAAAAAAGAAATAAGGGAGGTTAAGTGAAGAGAGGAATTTAATAATTATTAATTATTAATTCCACTCATTTCAAAATTAGCCAATTACATAAAATAATTTATTTAATTGTGAAACTTACAATAAGAGGGATAAATGAATAAATTCATTTGTCGAGGAAGAAATGTTAATAAGAGGCATAAATTAAAACAAATATGTTATTGAAATGATCTAGGAAATCCAACCCCATGTTGAATTAGGACCTAGTTGTGTTCAAGACAAAATGATATTGGCAAAATTGACAACAATTGACAAGGAAAAAATATCAAAAAGACCATAATCCAAAAGTTATTTAACAAGGACGTGAGATTGATAATGATGATGATGACAAGATAATTAAATGCCAGGAAGATATTTGGATGTCAAAATGATTGCTTCTGACATTGAAGTTTATTTAAAGCTGATTGAGAAAAAGATTGATTGAAAATAATTGAAAAGGACTGATGAAGAGGTTGATAATTAATGACTGATTAATTATCAACAAAGATTTAGGGTAGATTGATAACATGACAACATTGCCAATAATGTTGATTTAAGACCAAATATGATTAAGTAGGTTCATTAGGGTTGGAAAGTAAACAGATAGAATAAGAAGAATGATACTATGTCAGCACATGATGAAGATCAAATGTGACGTAGAAGAAATATTAAAGAAATGAGGTGATTGACCAATTTTTAGTGTCTACACTAAGTAATTAAGTTTTGTTTTTTTTGGGGGGGTTGTCTCCTTGCCTTGTGTAGCCACCATTTAAGTCCTTGATGAATGGTAAAGGTATATCTTGGTCAAAGTAATATGATGGTTGTCTCTTGTTGGAGGTCTCATTTAAGGTGTAAAAAAATTGTACTTTCCCCATGGTACCCTCGGATTAATCCTTGTCATGATTTTCAAAATCATGTTTACACCCATAGTGATTAGAATATAAGGTAAGTGTAATCTTGGATAGGCTAAAAAAAACTCTCATAAGGTGTGCTCCTTGAAGTGACCCATAGTGGTTGTCAACCCCTTGTGAGGAATTCATGCCTCCTAATTTCTGAAAGCTCAAAAAGTGTATTGCTTTAAAGGGATAACACTATCAAAATTTGAAGAACATCATACAACTAGAGAAAGGGGCGAGTCTAGTAATCTATAGCAGGGCTAAATACGCTTGACTAATAATGGAGAAAGGCTAAGAAAAAATCAGAGGTAACTTTGTTAAGGCTATAAACAATTGGTTGGGAATAAAGCTATACCCATAAAGATTCAAATTGTACTATTGACATATATAGGTTTTGATTTATGCCCTCCCAGAATGATGTCATTCGAATATTTCAAGGAATGAATACACTATGCACACATGGTAAGACCATACAATGAGAACTTTCTTGAAGGCCAATTGAGTAATCAACCTTTTGGTGCTAATGATGAGCCTGTCAACCTAGGGATATTTTTAGTATTGTTTGTTGATGAAGACATGTCTTGGTCATTTCTCCCTTTCATTGAGGCTATTTTTTGTGCCTCACTTGATTAGTTGACCAAGTGCATACCTCCTTATCTCTTTTCCTCTTTTCCTTTGTTATTTTTTGATTATTGTCCTTTTTGGGCTTTTTCTAATTGAAGGACTAGGCATCTCAAGTTGTGAGTCTTGAATCCCTTAAATAATGCCCCCCAAAAGCCCCTTTAATTTTTTATTTTTCCTTTTTGTTGTTTGGGCCCATCCGCATCTTGGAGTCCCTAATTTGTCAAGGTGACTTGACATCCCCTGATCCTTAAATACCCAAAGGTTAGTCCCTATTTGGGTCAAGGATTAGACCTTAGGGGTTTGAGTGTGTCATGGAGACATAACCACCCTTGATCCTGAATAGCTTGACCCTCAATAGGATGACTACGCATGTAAACCCTAATCATGTGATGCCTTGCTAGTGTCACCTATACAGACATCTATAAATAGAGGCTTTGCCTCTGAATTATGAATGACAACAACAAGGAGCATTTACAAGAGAATTTTATGCCTTGGCCTTTTAAGTTGTTTGTATTCAATGTCATGCACCTTGTGTTGTAATTTGTAATCTCAAGCTATCAAATTTTTGTGATCTTGTAACCTCTGATTGGGTAGGGTTTTGTGCCCATTTCTACTTTTCCCTTGTTTTGGCTTATTTATTTGGCTATAGATTGGATTTTTTTGTTCTTGGTTTAATTTAGGGATTAGGTTTTATTTATATTCTTTGTTGGGTTTGTTTTGTTGTAGGTTAGTTCCTAGGTTTTCTTTAATTTCTAAATAAGCATCATCTTTCTCATGTGAGTGACACCCAACTAAAATGATCAAGAAACAAGTATTTCTACCCTTGAAGTAACAAAAAGTAGGTTACATTTCCAAAAAACCCAAGTGTTGATCTACAATGAAGAAAAATTGGGGGTCTTTGATCTGTAAAAGGCCTCAACCTTTTAGTGATCAGAGATCCAATGGACCTTTCAACCTTTAAAGGTTTGGAGATCCCAATCCCTAAACCCAAAATTGGGTTACCTTCAATCTTTTGCAACCCTCACAAAATAATGTGACAAGGATTTGGAATCTATAACACCTAGAAGGGATCAATGATGCCGATCCCTATGACCCCCAAAATGTGAAAGGGGTTTACTTTGAGTGCACTTCCTAAATGAATTTTGGGTATGTTGATGTCCCTAAAACCCAGAAGGGTCAAGGATATCAACACCCTTGATCACCAAAATTATACATTTATGAGCCTATACATTTTATGTCGGGGATGTGCATATCCCCAATTACCAAAATGAGTGATGAATTAAGAACCCCTAGTAGCTCAAATGTATTATTTTTATTGATATATTTTATAATAAAGATGGTTAAATAGTTCTTTTTTTCTGCTTGCATATGTAACGATGCACGTAGTTAAGTTTTTTTATTCTCTACTAGTAGCTTAGGTAGTTGAATAAGACTTTGATTGGAACTACTTTTGCTCATTGTGTATAAGAAATTATGACAATGGTGACCACGATCAAGTACAAGTTTCACAGATACTCCAAGACCTCTAAGCTATGCAATAACTACTAGGACATCATCAATACAAATCTAGGTCAGGTGGACCTCAACAACTTTAGAAAACAAATTACAAAGCCTAAGGGAAGGTCTTTCAAGGAAACGTCCTTGGTACTCCTAGGCTTGATAAAATCAATTATTTTTCCTATTTCAATACAATCCTCATATTTCATAATGGTTTGTGTAGAATATTATGATCAAGCAATGAGGAGAGTGTTTGGAAAGGAGGGAGAAGTAATCTGATGCAGGGGCATCCAAGGTTAAGGCAGGGGCATTCTGTGTCCTCGGTAAACTGCATGGAGTGTTTGTGTTTTGGCTAGTTTTACTCAGTTGTAGCCTTGACCAATGGTCTTGGTCATTGAAGGAAGCTTGGTCACTGAAGGAACTCGGTAGTCCCTAGCTCTCGAGAAAAGTGTTTCTCAGTCATGCCTGTGGTGCTTGGTCAATACTGGTGCTCAGCAATGCTTGGTGTGCTTGGTAATTTTACTAGTGCTCGGTAGTTCTAACTTACCGACTGGAGTTCTGTGTGATTTGTTGAGCTAACTTGGTGAATTAATTGTTGGTATCCATTGTCTTGGGCGGACATGTAGAATTAAATGTTTGTATACATTTGTAAGCCGACTTGTATGGCATTTAATTATTTGTTTTGGGGAGTTAAGGATTTTCATCCAACCGACTTATGGCTGATGATTAGTATTTAAGAAGGGCTTGGGTAGATGTTGAGGGATAGATTTTGGGGAGGAAAATTGGGAGATCAGAACTTGGAGAACTTAACAGATCTAGAATTCAGATGTGAAGTCTGAGAGTGAAGTTGTGGAAAAGTTCTTGATGTTCTTGTAGACCAAATTGTAATCTGATAGTCATTTGTAGCAGAGCTAGGGGTTGCATACTTGGGAGCAAGGAGATTTCTTATAGGCTTGTGAGCTCAAGTTTAGATCTACCTTAGGGTTTCCATCAGCTTTTGATTGTCTTCAAAGTTGAACTAGCTGAGATTGTATTGGATCTGATTGTGGATCTTGTAGAATTGTTTTCTGATTGTAATTGGCCCTAACCTGGAAGGCCTTATAGCCAGGCATGTTAATGAAAATAAGTGTTAAACAATTACCTTGTGTTGCATTGTTGAGTAATCCACTGCGTAATTCTTTTGGCTGTAAGGTTTGGACTGTCCTTCATTGGATCCACCATCCTTGACTGCATAAGGTGGTATCAGAGAAAAGTTTTGTTCCTGCTGGAGTGAAAGTTGATCTTGTTAAATCAGAAGCTTGACCTAGCAAGGTTGATCTTGTGAAGTTAATCTTGTTGAAGTAGAGATTGTGCACAATCTGGTTGTAGATCTGAAGCACTAAACTTGTGAAATTGTGCCCTAGTTGTTTACAAGATTGCAGGTTGAGATCTAAAGTTTGTTGCAACTTGGAAATTGTCACAAGGTGGTTGGTGAGGGTTTTGTTGTAGAGGGTTTTCTCTTATCTTTAAGGATGCCTCCGAGAAGATTAGACCCTAGAGTTATTTCTGATCTTTGCGTTACTATTGAATCTCGGATCACAGAGAAGGTGAAATCAAATTTTAGATCTGAGTTAGAATTGATGAAGAATGATATGGTCGCCGAGATCATGAGAACTATTGCCGGTATACCTTGGAATGTTGGTATTGAGGATGGCTATGAAGAAGCTGCTGAAGAATTTGAAACTACTAGATCAAGTGATGATGATCAGAGGAACAAATTTGGTGAAGATAGAACTACTCGGTTGCCTAGACCTGCTGCTCGGTTTAGTAATTACTGAATGGAAGTTTCTACTTTATCTGGTACTTTGAAGCTCGACAATTTGATTGATTGGATTGGTGAACTTGAAGATTTATTTGAGTTGGAAGAAATTGAAGATCCTCTTAAGGTGAGATTAGCACAGACAAAGTTTAAAGGACATGCTGCTCTTTGGTGGAAGGAACTATAGATAGACTGAGAAGATGAAGGTGAAATAAAGATCAATCGGTGGAGATTGATGGTGACTAAGTTGAAAGCTAAGTTCATACTGGCTGACTATGAGCTTGACTTGTTCAACAAGTTGCAAAATCTAAAATAAAAGGATTTGTCTGTTGAAGATTATACCGAGGAATTCTACAAACTTACTATTCGGTCTGGACACCGAGAGCTTGGTAAGGAAAAGGTAGCTCGGTATGTGAATGGTTTGAGATTCAATATTCAGGATGAGCTTGGTATGTTGAAGATTGATTCTATTGAAGATGCTTATTAGTATGCTCTGAAGGCAGAAGATAAGTTGAAGAGGAAACAACCTAGCAACTCCCGAGGGAAAGAAAAGATTGATCACTCGGTGAAGGAGAAATTGACTGATGCAGAAGATGAATAGAAACCCATGGAACCAAAGAAGAAGACATGTAGAGTTATCTTTAAGGGTACTTGCTATAAGTGTGGAGAGGAAGGACACTGTTCTTTTGAATGTACATAGAAGAAGGTTGACCGAAGAACTGTTGTGATGAATGAGAACATTTAGAATGAACTTGAATTAGAGAACTTGCTGCTTTGGCAAACATTGCTCGGTACAAAGGATGAACCTTGTTAGAGGAGTAACTTGTTTAGGACCCGATGCAAGACTAAAGGTAAACTCTATGATGTGATTGTTGATAGTGGTAGTATTGATAACCTTGTTGCTAAGGACCTGGTTTAGAAAATTGGTTTGAATAGAATGAAACATCCTTGTCCTTATAGGCTTGGCTGGTTACAAGATGTTCATGCTTTGGAAGTTAGAGAACAATGCTTCATTGATGTTTAGATTGGCCAGTTTAAGGATCTTGTGCTTTGTGACATTGTGAAGATGAATAGTTGTGATATATTTCTTGGTAGACCTTGGCAGTATGATTGCAGAGCTATTTATGATTGTGTAAGAAATGTGTTTACTGTTGAGAAGAATGACAAGAAGTTTTCACTGATGCCTTTGATGGATGCAACACTCAGTAGGAAAAGCCTGAGTATTGGTAGCCGAGTTGAGATTGTAGATCCTGAGAAAATGAATGATCAGTATGAAGAATCGACCTATACATTGTCCAAAAAATACTTGAAGAGATAGAGAAAACTAAAGTGGAAGACTTTGCAAGCAGAAAAGGTGGAGGACTTGTATGTGAAGAACCAGTTCGGGATTTATGTGATGAATCCTGAAAGATGTTCTTCTCACATATGAACATCTTTTGGAACCTGGGGTGTCTGATGTAGGGGCATCCAAGGTTAAGGCAGGGGCATTCTGTGTCCTTGGTAAACTACATGGAGTGTTTGTGTTTTGGCCAATTTTACTCGGTTGCAGCCTTGATCGATGATCTTGGTCATTGAAGGAAGCTCGGTCATTGAAGGAACTCAGTAGTCCCTAGCGCTCAGTGAAAGTGTTGCTCGGTCATGCCTGTGGTGCTCAGTCGATACTGGTGCTCGACGATGCCTGGCATGCTCGGTAATTGTACTGTTGCTCAGTAGTTTTGACTTACCAACTGGAGTTCTATGTGATTTGTTGAGCTGACTTGGTGAATTAATTTTTGGTAGCCATTGTCTTAGGCCGACATGCAGAATTAAATGTTTGTATACATTTGTAAGCTGACTTATATAGCATTTAATTATTTGTTTTGGGGAGTTAAGGATTTTCATCCAGTCGACTTGTGGTTGATGATTAGTATTTAAGAAGGGCTTGGATAGATGTTTAGGGATAGATTTTGGGGAGGTAGATTGGGAGATCAGAACTTGGAGAACTTAGCAGATCTAGAATTCAGATGTGAAGTCTGAGAGTGAAGTTGTGGAAAAGTTCTTGATGTTCTTGTGGATCAGATTGTAATCTGATAGTCATTTGTAGTAGAGCTAGGGGTTGCATACTTGGGAGCAAGGAGATTGCTTGGAGGCTTGCGAGCTCAAGTTTAGATCTACCTTAGGGTTTCCATCAGCTTCTAATTATCTTCAAAGCTAAACTAGCTAAGATTGTATTGGATCTGATTGTGGATCTTGCAGAATTATTTTCTGATTATAATTGGCCCTAACCCAGAAGGCCTTATAGCCAGGCATGTTAATGAAAATCAGTGTTAAACAATTACCTTGTGTTTCATTGTTGAGTAATCCACTGTGTAATTCTTTTGGCTGCAAGGTTTGGATTGTCCTTCATTGGATCCACCATCCTTGATTGCATAATAATCCTAGTTGCAAAGACCGATAATGTAGAGGTTGTTCCCTCATTCCTACATGTGATAACTACACAAAGGTTTCCTATAAATATAGGGAGAAATTCTATAGCATTAAGCCCAACATTTATCTCTACATTAATGAGAACTACTTGCAATGACCACAAAAAAGTCATCAGCTAGAAAAGATGAATTTACACAAGGCATACCTACAAGTTTCAATTCTTTATCCAATTAAGTATACTTAAACATAAAGCATAAACACAATGAAAGAACACTTGAACAAAACACCAATATTTTAGTTACGGGGAAACCCAAATAGGTAAAAACCTTGGTGGGAATTGACACCCACTAATATTCTGCACTAGTGTATTATGATCCTTGTTAGAAGATCATTAACCTTGTTAGGAGTTTCTTTACAATATATTTAGTACAGTAGACCTGGTCAAGGGTCAGACCCTGTTAGGAGTATTTAAAATAGTCCCTATTAAGGGAGAGGACACACTATTTGAGAGCACACTGCTCAAAGGGGTGAAGGCTATAACCTTTTGTTTAATAGATATACACTATATTTGGATCTTGGTGAACTATGCTTTGACCTGCTGTCAGGATCAGTTCCAATGTATAGCACAAATACTTTTCTTGGTCACATATACCTTCTTCTGATGGCTCAACGCTTTACACACTCTACTCTGCCCTTACTAACAACCATGAACCACACTCAAGCAATCACAAATGACTGCCTATAAGTATCTTTCCTCTAGAGGATATAATCAAGTTAGCTTGTTAGAACCATCTTGAAATAATATTAGAGAAACCATAAAAAACTCTAATAACAATTCAGTCAGCTCTACTAAGCATGCAACACATTCTGGGACCTGTCCAATAAGATAATTGTAGACGCACACTACACACTGTTGGCTTTACCAAAACAACTGGATCTTTCTCCTCAAGTTGAATTACTTCATGAATTCTTAACCAAATATTAATAACTCTTCTCTAAGCTCAAAATCAAGGGTGCATACTGAAATGATAGGCGTAACTCTAGAACCAATATAATCTATGTCAGCTCTTCTGAATAAACACAAAAAATTGCTACTGGTGAATAGCGACTGCATAACTTGACTTCTACTAATCATCAAACTCTGCATCCATGAATGTAGCATCACTAATATGTCTTCAACATATATCCAAGCGTGCAAGGCTCCATGATAACTATACGAACAACCATGCACAAAACACTGCCTGATACTCTGTGAGGAACACTGCTGACACAATCTTTTGTATAACTATCTGTACTAACAGTTAACCTCTATGCCCATGATATCATGATGATATCATGTCTATGCTATATATACCAAAATATTTTTGCATAATTCTTCCACACATGCTACTTTCCATATGTTGTCATCAATGACAAACATACAGTCAGTACTGCCTTGCTGGCAAATCTCCAACAATCTCCCCCTTTGGCATTGATGGAAACATATGGAATGAAAAACTCCACCAATCCAAATGAATAATTCTTTTATAACATTCTCCATTTCCTCTTCAAAACTCCCCCAAGGATGAATCCTCCATCTACTAAAATATTCTTCAACATTCTCCATTTCCTCAACTGGACTGCTGTCATAACTGAATACTACTCCCCTTGGTATATTACTCCTCTTTTTACTTCTATTTTTCATGACTATATATTACTCCCCCTTTGACATCAATGGAAAAGGGCACCAATCAGTTTAAGAACTGGTACTACTCTAGAAGTAGAGTAGTCAACCATCCATTAGTCCCTGAGGATTGATGCTTTTCCTTCTTTCTTCTAAGCAGAATCAGGGAAAGGAATTAATCCCAACTTCTCCCTAAGATACTTAAAAGTATCCTTTGGCAAGGGCTTTGTGAATATGTCTTCCAACTAATCTTTAGTACTCACATAGTCCAGCTTGACTTCTTTCTCTGCCACTTTCTCTCTTAGGAAGTGATACTTGATCTCAATGTACTTTGTCTTTGCATGCATCACAGGGTTCTTTGACATATTTATAGTGCTAGTGTTATCACAGTGAATAACAATAGGATAATCAATCTGAATTCCAAAATCCTTTATCATTTGCTTGATCCAAACAATTGTAGAACAATTTAAGGCTATTGCAACATACTCCACTTTTGCTGTTGATTGAGAAATACAATTTTGTTTCTTGCTTGTCCAAGTGACAAGTCTATCACCAAGAAACATTGCTCCAACCGATGTACTCTTTCTATCATCAACACATCCTACCCAATCTGCATCAGTGTACACATGAAGCTCAACATTTTCTGAATTAGGATACCATAGACCATAGTCTATAGTGCCTTGCAAATATCTGAATATCCTTTTTACTTCCATGAGGTGACTTTGTTTAGGCTCTACTGCAAATCTTCCAACTATGCCAACTGCATTTGAAATATCAGGTCTAGTCTGAGTAAGATAAATGAGTTTTCCAATCATAGACTTGTACAATGTTATATCTATTACTGGTGAGTCATCTTCTTTTGTAAGTTTGCATCCTGTTATCATAGGTGTCCCTACTAGTTTGCAATCATCCATCTTGAATTTCTTTAATATTTCTTTCACATACTTGGACCGACTAATGAAAATACCTTTCTTTGTCTGTTGTACATTCAATCCCAAAAAGTATTTGATAGGTCCAATCATACTCATCTCAAATTCATTTTGCATCTCCTTAGTGAATTTAGCACTAAGTTTGTCATTACCTCCAAAGATAATGTCATCAACAAATATAGCTACAAGTAGTAAACCTTTAGATGTCTCTCTTATGAATAGATTATAGTCTACTGCTCCTTTCTTGAATCTAATCTTTGTTAGATATCCATCTAGTCTCTCATACCATGCTCTAGGGGCTTGCTTAAGTCCATAAAGGGCCTTCTTTAATCCGCATACCATATCAGGTCTGTCTGATAAGGTGAATCCTTCTGGCTGCTCAATGTATACTTCTTCTTTCAAATCTCCATTCAGAAATGTTGACTTGACATCTATCTAATAAAATTTAAAGTTTTTGACTGTAGCATAAGCTAGAAACAACTTAATAGCTTCTAATATTCTCACAGGTGCAAATGTGTCTAAATAATCAATGCCTTCTCTTTGTGCATATCCCTTACATACTAACCTTGCTTTATTTCTTACTACTGTACCATCTTCATTCATCTTGTTCCTGAATATCCACTTTGTTCCAATCATATTCTTATCACTAGATCTTGGGACTAGTTCCCAAGTGTCATTCTTGATAATTTGATCAAGTTCTTCTTTCATAGAATCATGCCAATTTGAATCATTACAAGCATCTTCAACACTTAAATGTTCAATCTGAGATAGTAAACATACTGCTTCACTGTTGGCTGAGTTCTTTGCTTGTGATCTTGTTAAGACTTTGATGCTCTGATCACCAATGATGTCTTTCTTGGAATGGTTTCTAGATGTAAACTTTGGAACCTTAGGTGATGCCGACTCATCAGCCTTAGGAGTTTCTTCTTCACTTGTCTCAGGGTCATTGAATAACACATCAATACTATCAAACATTTCTTCAATAACCATCTCACTAGTGGAGGGTCTGGGTTTTTATTCAATCATGGGTGAGTAATCATGATATCTTTCTTGAACCATAAACTTTTCATCAATCTTAACATGAGCACTTTCAATGATCTTTTTCAATCTTAAATTGAAACATCTATACGCTTTATTTTTAGTAGAGTAACCAAGGAAAATACCTTCATCACTTCTTGCATCAAACTTGCCTACTGCTTCATCCCTCATGATGTAGCACTTGCTTCCAAAGATTCTGAAGTATTTTACTATGGGAACATTACCAAACCATAGCTCATATGGTGTTTTGTCAGTGCCAGACCTCAATTGAATTCTATTGATGGTGTAGACTACTGTATTGACCACATCTCTCCAATAGGTGTGTGCAACTTTTCCTTCAATCATGATGGTGTGTGCTATATCAATGATGATCCTATTCCTTCTTTCTAGAATTCCATACTGCTGAGGGGTTCTAGGTGCACTCAACTATCTTTTTATGCCATGTTCTTCGCAGTACTCATAGAATGTGTCAGAGGTGAATTCTCCTCCTCTATTCGATCTCAAACATTTTATCTTTAATCCAGATTCATTTTCAACCTTAGCTTTGAATATTTTGAACTTCTCAAATGATTCTAACTTATCTTTCAAGAACGCAACCCACATCATCCTAGTATAGTCATCAACAAACAAAATAAATACCTTTCACCATAGTAAGATCTTGTTTAAGTTGGACCACATAGGTCTGTATGAATCAGATCCAACTTGTTCTCTGCTAAATTGTGCTTTCTCCTGAATGAGTTTCTCACATGCTTTCCCATCACACACTCCTTGCATATAGTCTCAACTAGTTTTGCTATGCTAGGTAGATCTCTTACTGCCTTTACATTGCTTATCTTTACTATGTTATCAAAATTGATATAACACAGTCTTTTATGCCACAACCAATTATCATCAACTTTAGCAACAAAACAACTAGCTTCTGAATTGAGTTGGAAAACATTACCTTTAGTCTTTGAGCCTGATGCAATCATAACACCATCCTTGTTGTTAATGATGCATTATTCATCTTTGAACTCCAACTGATAACCTTTTCCAAGTAACTGTCCAACACTAAGAAGGTTATGTTTCAAACCATCTACATAGAGAACATCATCAGTACTATTCTTTCCATCCAAGGTAATGGCTCCTCTACCAACTATGGGTTTAGGAGTGTTATCTCCAAACCTAACCATGCCACCATTGTATTTGTCCAGATGAACAAACTTGCCTTTATCACCTATCATGTGATGTGAACATCCACTATCTATAATCCAGTCTGTCCTTATGTCAGCTTGTAAAATCAATGCTAGCTCTTGATTCTCCTTCTTGTCTTCATGATCTATTTTATTGTTCATTTTCTCTATGATAGCAATAAATCCAATTTCTTCTTCAATTGAGTCATCATCTAAAACTCTATCTCCAGCATAGTAATATTCCTTAGAGAATTTAGGCTTGTAGTCATTTTTGAACTTTCTAGCTCTTAAGGGACATTTAGATGCAAAGTGACCAATCTTATTACATGAAAAGCATTTAAATGGCAATTGACCTTCATACTTTTCTTTTCCTTTCTTTTCTCTTTTGGCAATCATAGAAATGAAATCATCTAGTGTTTTCTCTTCATCATTATCATCAAAATTACTAGAAGTGTTTGTAGATTTCTTACCATGAATTGTTGCTTTGAAGGCTGTCTCACTTTTAGGTTCTATCTTCATTCTTGAAATCTTAAAAGCTAAGATTTTTCTGATGAAAGTCTCTCTCTTGAAATTTGATGTAAGTTGCATGGTCTCATCAAGGATGTTGATCTTGTTTTTGTACACACTAAAATGGTGCACTTCTATGAACCGTTACATGCAAGGTTGCTCAAGAATGAGGCCTCACAAAGCAGCTCATAGCTCTCTATGCATGGAGTTGCAAGGGACTTATGATGTGTTTGCTCTCAGCTAGAGCTACAAGCTTGTGACCTTGCTAGTCAACCATACAATGAGAGATTCACAATGAAGACAAGGGAAACAATGCCAATATCTCCAAGAATCCAATATGTAATGCAATGCAAGCTATATGATGATGCAATCTAAACTATGAAAGGAAAGTACAAACTATGCTATGAAAGGAAAGAACAAGTATTACCAAGCCTTCCTATTTAGACTATGTGAGCTTATTCTATTGCATAAAAGGAAATCTACACTAAGAATGCCATTATTATGCAACTATGAAAGTAAATATGAACTAGATGATGCAATGAAGTAAGTCTTCAATATCTTCAAACTCCAAATGCACCTAAAACCTGCAGCATAACATTAGCATAAAACAAGTGAATATGCAAATGGAAGAGAGAGCTCTCCTTTTATAAGAAATGCAAAGGAATGGACCATGGAGATTAAGAGGCAAAAAGTCTTAATCAGCGGTGGAGCTTGAAAGAGGAGCAATCCATGTGCACAAGTATCCTCCAATGAGAGTGAAGTGTTGACTTTTGAGCCTCATGTGAGACAAAAAGTGCTTTTCTCCTTTTTATAAAATATGAATAATGCTTTATTTGTGCAATTTAGGATAAGAGGAAAAGGTGGGCTTTTTATTTAATTAAAAGGGGAGGAAATATTCCTTTTAATCAAATAAAGACTTAGGATAAATGATTAGCCTATAGGATAAAAATCCAATATATGATCGAAATTAGGATTTGATCAAGAGATTGATAATGTTGAAAATATTGATTATTGATAAAAATGATTCAGGATTGATAAATCAAATAAATGGGGCCCAAAGTCTAGGCGACCATTTTTTGGTGCATACATTTTCCCCTCTTTGACTAATGTGTGATCGATTTGGGAACACATGTAGTCAAAGAATGAAGTTGAAATGTGAGATCGATTTGGGATCACAAAACAACTCAGATATGAGGTCGATTCGGGATCACATTCAAAGTAAGAGATAAGAATCTCAAATTTGAGCAAAAGCTGATAGAAGATGTCTGAATCAAGAGAATCAAGGAATCGAGGATGAGAATCCCATAGGTACTGCCCCCTCAGAATCGAAATCAAAATCAGGTAGAGAGGAGAACAACGAATTGATAAGGATTTGATCAAAGCAAAATGAAATCACAATCGAATGTGAGGGTCAAATAGGTTAACCATGCCCCAGCCTGACTGAAAAGATGCAGTCAAATGTGAGAAAAGAGGGAATGGAATGAATATGAATGAAAGACTAGAAGTTTGGAAGACATGGAAATGAAGAAATGACGATGCCCCAACAAAGATCGAAGGATTAGGCCTCAAAAGATCAGTCAACTGCGCAGAGGAAGGAAAGATTTTGAAACATGATTTTGACTATCAAGATGACCTCAGATTTTGATTTCAAGTCCAAAAATGGATCCAGGACGTCGAAATTAGCTAGGGGTGCAATTTTCATGCAATTTTGAGGTGTTTTTAAAATGAGGTCAAAAAGTCAAAAGGCTATAAAAGGGGTTAAAATGTCATTTTCAAAAATCATTTGTCTTTTAGTGATTTGAGAATTTTCAGAGCTTAGAGAGAGAAAATGGCCCAGCAAGTAGGAGTTCCCATCCACAAGCATCGATTCGAGCGCGCCCGGTTGCACACCGGCCACCACACTATCCTGCCCCGGTATGTTTTCGAAAAACTCGAGCTTTTTGAGTCATATTTTGCATTTAATAGCTTTTTTAGCACGTTTTTTAAATTTTTAAATTTCAAAAAATTTTGACTGGGCGAACTATCGCTCGATACTTTAGAAGTATCGCGCGCTTTGGGGAGAAATGTCGCGCGATACTTCGCGGGTCCCTAAAGTATCGCGCGACCTAAGGCACCAGTATCACACGATACTGGGTGAAAGATCACACGATACTGGGCGAAGTATCGCGCGGTATAAGGTCTATCACTCCGCTATAGGGAGAAGTATCGCGCGATACTTCTCCCAAAAAAAAAAGAATATCGCGTAGTTTGAAAATTTAATTTTTAACGCATTTTTGAACAAAAATGACATGGGTCTAGACAACGTTACATTTTAGAGATGTTTTATACTGAGTTTTTGGACATCCATTATGATATGTGCTAACAGCTAGCTTGGTTTTTAGCTTGCAGGAGGTTTTTTCGGTGCTCATCATCAGAGCGCCGAAGGTGACAGGATTGCGGTGTGTCCAGGATCTAGACGATCTAGGCAATGCCAACATTAGAGCGATGGGATTTAGATATCTGTTGAGATATCCATACATCAGAGCGGACCATGGGTTGTTGACTGCTCTTGCCAAGAGATGGCATAGTGAGCACAACACCTTCCACCTGCTTACTGGAGAGGCGTCGATCACCTTAGAGGACATCTACAGGATCCTACGAGTGCCATGTTATGGCGAGCCGGTGAGTATAATCATGTTTTGAGATATAATCATAAAAGTAATATTTCCATATGATGAAAACTAACATGATTCATTTGTTGGCACAGGTGTACTATGATCAGGATGCCACTGAGGGGCGGCGACTGGTTCAGGAGATGTTCCAGGATGTCACGATTCTGGATAGGCATATTAGTTGGGAGAGGCTGATAGATGATTTTGGCAGAGACTACCTAGTGCCATGCATAGTGGCATCTATCATTTCTCAGATCCTGATGACTGACCGCAGTCAGAAGGGTTTCCCGCTCGGATGGGCTCGACTATTGGTTGACTTGGTCGGCAGGCCTCGGCAGATGGCATGGGGTCCTACCATATTGGCAGAGATGTACCATGAGCTGCACGAGATCATCTACAGAGACGGTCAGACATGGGCATGCGGTGCCATCTTGGCACAGGTATGGGTGTGGGAGCACATCACTGTGGTGCGTCCCAAAGTTCAATCGAGGGAGAGGAGGTACCCCTATATTTACAGGTATCTTGGGTTCATATCACATGCCCATTCTGGGGATGTGACATACTAAAGATGTATCCTAGATGAGATAGCCTCATTCACATGGAGGCCATACAAGGAGGTTGAGGTTTGGGGAGATGCAACTGATGAGTTGAGTTATATGCTGTGTAGTCGGCCACTGGTAGGTCGGTATGCAGAGATAGTTGAGAGATTCTGCATCACTTGGGTATGGCGGCAGTTCGAGAGGTAGCAGTGAGTCTCGACAAAGACTACTACATATGCCAGGGTCAGAGATGAGGAGGGTCATGGGTGGCTACCCATGTTGGACTATCAGCAGGTTGTCGCAGAGACAGCAGGTATCAGGAGTGAGCCCTGAGAGTATTTTCCAGATATGGCAGATGCAGGGGCTGATGGAGCCTATAGAGCAGAGTGGCGGAGGGTGCCATTCCCTTGGTTTACAGTACCGGATGCACAGGTACCAGCGTCAGGAGGAGACGGAGGGGACGACGGGGGAGATGGAGGAGACAAAGGGGATGGAGGGGAGGGAGGGGATGGAGGAGATGGCGGGAGGGGGAGAGGGAGGAGGATGGAGAGAGGAGAGGGGTCAAGATCAGGTGGCCGAAAATAGTCATAGGGACAGAGATCAGTGACGCCCGAGGAGGAGGCGAGACCAGCTCACCGGCAGGTAGAGGTACAACAGGATCAGCCTACGGGGGGAGAGGATCTGAGAGTCCAGATATAGGCTTAGGAGGTAGAGATACAGTGGCTCCAGACTACTATAGCCGTGAGAGATCAGCAGCTACTGGATCTGCAGGCAGAGTGGGATCAGTAGATAGCTGATCTTAGGGTAGAGATAGCACGCCGTGAGGCGATGGCACAGGCCGAGGCACTGGAGCTCTGACAAGAGTCAGCAAGAGCAGCCTACTATCACGGGCTATATCCGCAGGCCGTCCCAGAGGGTGAGAGAGCACCATCATACTCTCAAAGGGTAGGGGTATCAGATGTGGTACTCGATAGGAGAGTTATGCCTCCTCCACCACCACGAACTCCTCACGAGGGTGGTAGTGAGTCTTAGGGTTAGGTCTTAGGTTGTTTTGGACATATCTTGAGACTTTTGATTCAAATTTTGGGATCTCATATTGTATTGTATATCATGACATTGTATATAGATTTATGAGATTACTAGATGTTCGATGTATCATGTGTATTTGTCTCACTTGTGATGGATGTATCAGTTTATGTATATTGTCTTGTCATTTTGCTCAAAAATGCTTATGTATGTGCTTATGTATGTTTTCTCTCATAGATGTATGTTTAATTCTCATGTGTATGATATAGACTCATGTTTCTTAAAAATGACAGTTTTGATATAGATATGATGATACGATTAACCCCTTGTGATGAATAGGAACAGGTTCGAGATGAGAAGGACAAGGAGTGAAAGACATGATCGAGAAGAAGAAAAGGTGAGCGCAGTCGACTGACAGGTCCACGTAAGATGAAAAGGAGAGCTCTCTCCATATGCAAGAAATGCAAAACTAGACTATCATGACCCTAAAAATGCAAGCTACTATGAAAGTGGTTGACTTGCAAGGTCACAATGCTTATAGACATCTAATTATCATCATCAAGCATTATTGGTAGCGTCGTGAGATCATACAATGCACACTAGCATAACTATGTGGATATGAGTATGATCTTTATTAGATAGAGATGTGGGAATCGCACCTAGGCATCAAAGACATATAGGTCAAGATGACTAATGTAGTGAGATCACCTAAATTTGATATAGCAAGATTATTCTTGTATCAAGACACATGAAAGTCAGGATAGCTAAAAGCATGCACTCGCAAAATAGTCAAGGATAATACCTTGTCAATCCATAGTGTCAAGTAGGACCATCATAAATGCTCATGACAGTTAGGATCAACAAAAATATACCCACAAGCAGATAAAAAAAGAAAACATGTTCTTATTCCCTCAGTCTTCTAGCTATGCATCATCGAAAACTTCTTAGGGAGAGATCACTCATCAAAGAAATCCTCATAGACAGCACACAAAGAAAAATAAAGTCATCATATCGTCAGCGAGTTGATTGTTTAAGTGTGTGTGTGTTGGTCATAGAGTCAGACTCTGAGTATTGCATCTGCACATGAGCACTATCACATCATACTTAGACTATAGGCAAGACATCTGATAAGTGTTAAGAAACACTCGACGCAAGGGTAGTGTTGAAAAACACTGTTTGAGGTGGTGTTGAAAAACACCTGTTGTGAAATGCCCCAAGAGACAAACGCACCTAAAAGACCAATGCTAACAGTTATGCCCCCTAGACAAAGACAAAGACCAATTCTAGACTAAGCCAAATAAGGTCAAGGTATGATGGGAAGGTGGCTAAGTGTCGAGGATGCATGCTAACAAATAGGAGTGCAAAGGCCTCAAGTAGCGCCTGTTTCTAGGTTTTCACCACTTGGATTCTTTTTTCATTTTTTCATTTTTTTTTTTTTGATTTTTGCTACCAAGGTGCCTATTGCTAGGTTTTCACCAAGGCACTTTTTTCTATTTTTTTGAATTTTTGAATTTTTTGATTTTTTTGTATTTTTTCAGGACTTTTGATGCTTTTTATGCTTTTTTCAGCATCATATATCAATTTTTTTGGTATTTTTTCAGGATCATAAAATATGTACAAAGGATGCCCCCAGACAGAATGGGCATCAAGGATAGAACTTCTTGAGGTGCACAATGTTGATGGGATCAGGGAGCTGTTCTCCATCAGGATCTGACAGTAAATACGCACCGGTACCAAAAGCAGCTGTGATGACATATGGTCCAAGCCAGTTAGGTTCAAACTTGCCCTTTTGCTCTCTGTTCTGTTGGTTCTTAGGGTTCTCTCGCAAAACAAGATCACCTATTTGAAATTCTCTAGGGCAAACCTTCTTGTTGAATGCCTTGGACATACACTTCTGATACACTCTCATATGATCAAAGGAAGCCTTACGCTTCTCATCTAGAAGTTCTAGTTCCTATAACCTCATGGCGCGGTAATCCTCATCTGTAATCAAACCTTTGAGTGAGACTCTAAGTGATGGTATCTTGACTTCTAAAGGTAATACTGCTTTAGCGCCATAGGTGAGAGAGAAAGGAGTGGCTCCTGTAGGTGTGTGAATGCTTGTTCTGTAAGCCCATACTGCTGGATTGATTTGTAAGTGCCAATCCCTACCATTCTTGTGTACTGTCCTATGAAGAATCTTAAGAATGGTTTTGTTAGAGGCTTCTACCTGTTTGTTTCCCTATGGAAAATAGATGGAGGACCAATGTTGCTTGATTTTAAACTTTTTGCATAGGTGCTTTAGGTCCTTATTCTTAAATTGACCTCCATTGTCAGTAATGATCTCAGAAGGCACTCCAAATCGGCAAATGATATGATTCAAGATGAACAAAGAAATGGTCCTCCCTGAAGCAACAGAAAGTGGCACAGCCTCCACCTATTTTGTGAAGTAGTCAGTGGTAGTAATAATGAACTTGTGTCCACCTGATGAGTTGGGATGAATTTTCCCCACCAGATCAAAGGCCCAGCATTGAAATGGCCAATGAGAAACAGAAGGGATCAGCTCCCTACCTGGAGCATGAATCAGGTTGCCATGTTTCTGACATTTTTCACATGACTTAGCAAAGGTGACTGCGTCTATCTGCATTGTGGGCCAATAATATCCTGCCCTAAGCAACCTTCGGGCCATGGCAAGACCATTAGAATGTCCACCACAAAAGCCCTCGTGGATGTCAGCTAACGCTTGGTTGGAGTCCTCCTTTTCCAAGCACCTAAGGAGCATCCCATCTAAACCGCTCCTATATAAATCACCAGAGATGAGGGTGTGGCGAGAGGCGTTATGAATGAGGTTTTGATGTTCAGAGCGGTTGAATGTGTCAGGGATGATGCCATCACGAAGATATGAATAGATAGCACCATATCGGGAAGACTCGTGTGTGATAATGGCACAAATGACATGGCTTTTAGACGAGTCAAAGATTGGATGGTGTAGCTCTTCCACCAGGAACTCAAACCTGGATTCATGTGTCTCCAACTGAAGAAGTGAAGCTAATGTGGCCATGGCATCTGCAGCTTTGTTCTCTGTCCTAGGGATCTGTTGAAATGTCACAAAGGTGAAGTAGCATCTCAAAGAATCAACCATCTTTTTGTAGGGTATCAGTTTGTCATCCTTGGTTTGATACTCTTCATTGACTTGGTTGATGATTAACTGGGAATCCCCAAAGACATGTAACTCTGTGATGTTCCATTCTATAGCCAGTCTCAAGCCATTAGTTAAAGCTTCATATTCTGCAATATTATTGGTACATGGGAATAAAAGTTTGTAAGACTTTGGCATATTGTACCCATGTGGAGAAACAAATAACACTCTAGCACCTGATCCATTTTGCATGTGGGAACCATCAAAGAACATTGTCCAAGTGTGAGTAGTTGTATACAAGATGTGTTCATTTGGGAATTCCACTTGGACCGGCATACTATCTTGAATTGGGAAATCAGCTAATTGGTCAGCAATAGCTTGCCCTTTTATTGCCTTCCTTTCAACGTACTCTATGTCAAATTCAGTTAGGACCATCATCCATTTAGCGAGTCTACCCATGAGGGCAGCCTTACTAAGCAAGTATTTAAGAGGATCAATTTTGGCAACCAAATGTATGGTATGAGCAAGCATGTAGTGGCACAACTTTTGAGAAGCAAACACCACCATGAGACAAGACTTCTCAATATTATTGTAATTGATCTCATAGGAGACTAGAGTACGGCTGATATAGTATATGGCCCGTTCTTTTCCAGTATCATCTGATTGAGCCAACAATGCCCCCAGGGAAGTGTCTGTAGCTGAAATATATAGGATCAATGGTTTCCCTGGAATAGGAGGCATTAGAATAAGAGGATTAGCCAAGTATTGTTTGATCTGATCTAGGCTCTTTTGACAATCCTCGTTCCAAACACAAGAAGCACCCTTATGCAATGTCTTGTTGAAGGGTTGCGCTCTATCTGCAAGCTGAGAAATAAACCTCCTAATTGATTGAAGACGTCCCTGAAGACTTCTTATTTGGCTGATATTTCAAGGAGGTGGCATATCTAGAATTGCTTGGACCTTTTCGGGGTCAACCTCGATACCTTTTGCTGATATTATGAATCCTAAAACTTTGCCTGAGGTGACGCCAAATGCACACTTCTTTGGATTCAATCTGAGTTGAAACTGTTCCATGCAATCTAGAATTACTTCCAGATCATCAAGGTGTGTGTCCCGTTTTCTTGATTTTGCCAGAGTATCATCCACATAATCTTCCATATTTTTGTGCATCATATCATGAAAGATAGTGGTCATAGCTCTTTGGTAGGTTGCTCCTACATTCTTTAATCCAAATGGCATGAAATTTCAGCAATAGGTTCCCCATGCACATGTGAATGCTATTTTCTCTTGGTCTTCAGGAGCTATTTTGATTTGATTATACCCCGAGAAACCATCCATTAGAGAGTATATGTCATAGCCCACCGTCATGTCCACTATCATGTCAATGTTTGGAAGTGGAAAATCATCCTTTGGGCATGCTTTGTTTAAATCTCTAAAATCTGTGCAGACACGAATGGACCCATCATGTTTGGAGACAGGTACTATGTTTGAGATCCATTCTGCATAATCGATGGCTCTAATAAATCCATCTCTCAAAATTTTTTCTAATTCCCCCTTGACAAGGAGAGCTACATGGGGATGCATTTTTCTGAGTCTTTGTTTCACTGGCTTGACTCCTGGAGCTATGGATAAGTGATGCATGATAAGATTTGTGTCAAGCCCTGGCATGTCTGAATAGGTCCATGCAAAATTGACTTTCTTTTTTTGTAAAAACTGTACATATGCCTTGGTCTCTTCCTCTGATAAAGATTGAGCAAGATGGACTATCTGAGGATTTTCTTCTGTGTTCAAATTGACTGGCTTTGTTGGCTCAATCAATACTGATGATCTATCCTGGAAATAACTCGGCAAGTTATTAAGTACCCCATCCTTAGGTGACTCAAAGAGGTTTTCACCCTCAGATGCGTCATTTTTTTTTACTATTTTTGGTTCTGACACCGCCACAAAGTGGTTTTCACCATCAGACCTATTTTTCTTTTTCTCTTTTATTTTGAGACTGAGGTACTTAATATCAGGCTCTATCATGCTGGTTGTTGGTTCACTGGTGGAAGAAGCCACGGGTTCAAGAGCATTCAGATAGCAGGCAATTTTGTAATCATTCTGAAAGGTGAGGAATGTGGGCTCTTGATGGCGCTGAGACCAGTTAATTAGGTCAAAGTGAACAAGGGGTAGGTCAATGACTGGTTCAATGTTGTTTATGCGAAAGGTGTCATCTCTGGTGACCATATAATCGGAGTTCATCAAGTCTTCTCCTAAGATACCCAAATTAGGACTCATCCTATCAAATGAAGCATCATCCACTAAGGCATTTTGAGGAGTGCAATCCTCTAGTCCTACACTAGGATCGTCAGTCGCATCGGGTTGGGTACTATAAGCATGGATAATATCTACGTCCAGATCAACTGTCGCATCTAAAAGTGAGTCCCATTCATATTCATGGGAGTCTATGTCTGAGTCATCATTTGGGCCTCGTGATGTAGAAGCCTCAAGGTTAGGAAGGGTTTCCCCCTCTCTAGTGCTAGTATTGGTACTATCCGTCACAGCTAGGACAGTAACACTTTCCTTTGTCGATCTAGCAGTCATACAGTCACTATCCGTCGCAGCTGGGATAGTAGGACTGTTAAGTATCAAATTTGTGGAATCTCCCCAAAGGAGATTCGTTGAGGGCACCCAATCATCAGACACATCTTGTTGATTGGAAAGATTAGGGGTATAATCTGAGTCACTGTCACTATCTGTCGTAGCTGGGACAGGGACACCTTTCTTCTTTTTATTCTCAAAACCTAAGCCAACCATGGACTTATTCTTTCGGCCGAAAAGAGCATGATCAAGAGGCTCAGCTTTAGCATCCAGCCTATGACTGAGGGGACCATATCCTGGATATCCCATATTTTTAACCATTGTGTACCCTTTCCCATAAGTTTCAGGTGGAGGAGCAAAATTCTCGTTGTGCTTGTATTTTTCCTCGTGGTAGATCCAGTCTCTTATGGCAACTTCTTCTTTTTCTTCCTGAATGGGGACCGAAGACTCAATAAATTTCCCAAATAATGTCATTGCTAACGACGAAGGCTTCACATTTGGTGATGGTCTCCCATAAGACCTAGGAGAGATTGGCATGTTTGTAAAAGAATCAATTTTATAATCTCCCATCCCAAGATCTATGGTCTTGAACTTCTGCTTGCATTGCTCAAGTGAACTACTAGGACTGTCAGCTTCCCTATTCAAAGGTACATGTGATCCCACAGAAATGTTATTAACTGATAAAGCACTATCTCCAGGGATGCAAATTTCTACACCGTTATGGGGAAACTTAACACATTGGTGATATGTTGATGGGACTGCTTGCATTTCGTGAATCCATGGCCTACCTAGCAAAATGTTGTAGGCTAAAGGTCCAACATCAACAATTTGGAATAGGATATCTTTCTCTACTGGACCAATGCGAATAGGCAAAACAGCCAATCCCTTAGAACTTCTTTCTGCTTCGTCATATGCTTTGATTGTGATCCTTTTTCTTGTGTCAATGACGTTCTTAGAATATCCTAGAGCCAGTAACAAACTCAGGGTACAAATATTGAGCCCCGCACCCCCATCTATCAGTACACGCCTAACACGGGTTTTATGAATCATGACTTTGATGTGTAAGGCCAAGTTATGTGGGTGACTGATGGATTTGTCATCTTCTTCTGAGAAGGTGAGGTAATGAGGGCTAGCCAAATGGTTGACCATGTTCTGGAATTGGTCAATATCTAAGTTGTTAGGGACACTGGCTACTCGCAAAGCATCTTCAAGGACGCGCTTGTTCTTAGGAGACAATTCTAAAAGCTCAAAAATGGATATCTACGCGGGTGTATGTTGTAGCTGGTCAATAAGATTATAATTAGAATCAGGACCAACGAAAGATTTGGGAGGAGCACCTTTGGACACGAGCTGCTTAGACTTGCTAGTGCTAGGACCTCTAATGATAATGGGCGCTTGGGCCTGCCCCCTAGTGACAGCATTGAGGGACTGGGGCATTCTTTGTGAGTGAGGACCTCTTATCACCACAACGGGTCTTTCATCAGTCATAGGGGTTGAGTCCACATTATGTCCATAGGAATCTTTCCCTCTCATCATGTTGACACTATCATCCACAACTTCAAGCATGTTAATAACGTTCTCTACATTTGTGTAGGTGTAGTTGATAGCCGCCTTGCCATTCTTATTGTTAGAATTCTCTCCTTTCTCATATTTAGGCAAGGGCTCTTTAAAGGCTTTATGATTTGCATTAGTGGTTAACCCATCCACTTGTAATTGTCCTTTCTCAATAAGGTCTTGCACAAGATGCTTGAGTTTAAAACAATTTTCTATGTCATGTCCAATCCCATTATGGAAAATGCAAAAAGCCTTCGCATCCCACCAATGAGGTAAAGGATCCGGTATACGATGCTTTGTAGGATCCTGTGGGTGTGCCAAATTATGAGCAACTAATGTCTTAAAAACATCTGCATAAGATTCTCCCAATTTGGTAAATTGTCTTTTCTCCGTTTTAGATCTCTTTTGATACTTAGGTTTGTCTTCTTGTGTTGAAGACGTTTGCAGCTTCATAGCTTGAACTACATGAGAGAGGTTAAGAACTCCTTCATTTTTGACTTGAGATGAGTCAACAACTCCGTCGTTGACCACTTGCTTATTTTTGTTCCAATAGGAGTTCTTTTTGTCCTTGTTACCATTAGTATTATTATTTTGGCTATTGTTGTTATTTGTTGGTTTAGCCAAAATTCCTTGTTCTTTTAGGACATCCTCAATGCGACATGCCACCTCTACCATAGTATCAAAGGAATTAAATGGGATTTTCTTGACTTCATATCTAAGTTCTAGTATTAGATTACTCACAATGATATCAATTCTCTCCTCCTCAGGGATTGTCCTTGGGTATTTTGAACACAATCGTCTCCATCGTTGTAAAAATGTGACAAAAGATTCCCCTTGGTTTTGCTTGAGTTTGCACAAACCAAGCATTGTGACCGACCTCGATAAGTTGTAAGCAAAATGCTGAACAAACCTTTGGACAAGCTCTTTAAATGTCTTTACTGGAGGGGAAAGGTTGGTGAACCACTCCATGGCTTGACCTTTTAAACTCCTTGGGAACAATCTCATCAAGTAAGAGTCTTCATGGTGAAAGGAAAAGCTCATTATGTAGAACTGTTGAACATGGTCGTGAGGGTCACCAGTGCCATCATATTTGTCATATGTTGGGAACTCAACTTTCTTAGGGAATTCTACCATCACCACACTTTTGTCAATGGGGTTAGGACATATGGAGTCCAAATGAAACGTGCTCTTGGGAGCCTTCATCCTATCTATATCCTTTTGCATTTGTAAAATCACCTCATCAGTTGAAGGGCTCTGTTTCTTGATCTTTTGGTGAACATCAAAATTATATGAAACTTTAGCGCCTTTGTTAATAAGAATTTCCAAGAATTGGTCTTTGTTTTGTTCCACATATTGCTCCACATAGGCTTGAAAGGATGGTTCTTGTTGCATAGTCATGAAATCCATATGATCAAATTTAGCATAACTTCCTCCATGTTGTGAGCCATGATGTGCTCGTTGGGAGGGTTGCTTTGAATGTCTATGAGACGACTGTCTCCTATGATGGTCATATCTTGAAACCCTTCTTCCTCTAGGACTTGGGGATCGTGAGGGCATCCTTGATCTTCTTCTAGGGCTTGGGGAAGGGGTAGATGGGGGTGAGTTGGTCCCACTATTGGCTCCCCTCCTGTTAAATCGGCTTTGGAGTTGTTGTGCATAGAGTCTGTCTTCTTCTTGGGTGACTCTTTTCTGTATATCCAACAATGCACGTTCCTCTTCCTCTAGTTGTCTGAATTTTTTCTTTTTAGCAGCCTGTTCATCTAAGTAGGCTTGCTTCTCTCTCTCAATGCTTCTCAGTCTTGTATTTGCATATTGAGAGGTGTCTTTAAGCGGGGAGGTTTGTCTTGAATGTCTTATCACATTGGCTGCGTTTATGTGGTGATCACTAGATTCGTTGTTCTGGTCTTCATGTTGTGACCCTGAATCTGAGTGAGCTTGCTTATGATGTCTCTCGGCTTGTTGGTGAGCATCAAAATACCTCATGTTGTTGGGAGGTGACCCGGGTGGACTAGCATGAGAAGAACCACCATACTCCATTCTATGTCGTTGGAAGATATCCTCGAGAGTTTGATTCATGGCTTCTCTTTGTTGTCGGGTAAAAGTGTAACTCATGTCCATGCTTGATGAAAGTGGTATGAAAGAGGTGCTTACTTCACTAGGATTAGCTCCTGGATTAAAACAGACCTCAGATTCACTCTTAGGAGATTGATCAAAAAGGGGTCCTTTTCCCTTAGGTTGTCGATGAGTCTTGACAGGTGGCAACTGGCTAAAGGCAACAGGGGGTCGCTTCCCTTGATTAACTTGGTACCTTGTCATAACTGACATGAAAGAAAGATACTCTCAATGAAAAGGTGACCTCTCAAAGTGTCAACGCCAAACTAGGATAATCAAAGTCCTCTATTGTCCAAAAAAAGAAAAGAAAAAAAGGGCTTTACCAACACTGTCAAAGAGGTGCTTCAAATCAAAGGGTGACTACCCTTGCACTTTTGAATTAGGAGGTTGGACTAGGCCAAAAGATAATTGAAATTGAGATTTAAATGAAAGCGTTTTGGAAAATAAGAGTACTAAAATTTTCCAAGAATGTAGCTAACAATCCTAAAGATGAACCTTGGCACCAAGAATGGCCTTCTAACTTGACAATTATTCCAAAGTGATTTCGTAAATCAAATGATGCTATCCCGGAGGACTAAAAACTAGAAATTTGGAGTCAAGACAGGTCTCAAATGTCAGGGTGAGAAGCCTACTCTAAGACCTAGCCTGATTAACATCAACTGAAACTGACCAAAATTTAAGCACGACAGAATTTAACTAGGTGATATACTCTAGGCTACTAGGGCGATAAACCTATAACCGTGCGATACTTCGCCTGAAGCCAGGCGATACTTCTTAGTACTAGTGGGCGATATACTCCGGCCAGGTCGGGCGATAGTCTGTTAGGGGTGAACTATCGCGCGATATTTCTCTTCAAAGCGGGCGATATTTCTAGCAAGCGCGAAGTATCGTGTGATATTTCACTTTACAGGGTGCGATACTGTTGCAGAATTGTTTAAATCTTGACCAGAATTGTGTAAAATTTGCATTTTTGGGTCTGTTTGGTCAAAATTTCCAGTCTGAGGATTGATGTTCTCGATTTCAGTCACAATATCAGCAAAATTTCAGCAGGTTTGCAAACAGTAAGGGATCAAAACATGGTCTCAAACACTTGAAACAAGGGCAAAAGCAACCTTGCCAAGACAAACACTTGTGATATCAGAATTGAAACAACACCCTATGAATGCTATCGATTGTTTGTATGTAAGAACGTTTGCACTAGTATCACACAACCGAAGACAATTCAAGCACATCTATCCTAAAAAGTCAAGGCTCAATACTTACCAACTTAGCCCGCAACTTGATGCCCCCTCGCCTCACACCAAGTGGTTACCCACAAGAGATGTTGGCTTTGTCATGGAAATGTCAAATGACACAACCAAAGGGACACATATGGTGAGTATCTTAAGGTGATCCGGGTAAACCACTTGGATCAATCCTTGCACTAAGAAGATAAGCGGCTAAAATAAGGTGGCTTCTATCTAATGGCTCTTAATAAGGATTTTCGTTCACAACACCCCTCTTGCTCCTCATAAAGGACTAGGACCTCGCGGCCTCAAGAGTACCTTAAGCATTCTTGTTCAATGTTTTCCCCATGGTCGCAATCCCATGAGCTACTCACATCAAACAAGACAAGTGTTATGTCTACCAAAATTTTTGGTGTCCTTGATAGCCTTGAGATTATAGTGAGTTGGAATCACTTGCCACCAAGAAAAATGATGACAAGGTTGTCCCCACTTGAGTCGTTCCTCTTGATTGCTCAAGAGCAAGCCCGCTAAAGGATCCTAAACTAAATAAAGAATAGATCAACTCTTGAGGTTCAAGATTTTTGGTTCACCATAAGGGTGAAGAGCATACTCCCCTATCTCAAGAATCTCTCCCAAACACACCAAGCAAAGAGGTTCAATTACTCCCTTGCTTCCAAAACTTTAAGATGGGTCAAGATTTTTTGGTTCACCTAAAGCTGAAGAGCATACTTCTCCTACCACCTCAAGATCCCTTTCACAAGGTATTAAGATTCCTAATACAATTAGTGAATGCCACACTTGAAATGAAAGCAAATAAACAAGCAAGAAACCTTTTTTTTTTTTTTTTTTTTATGCTTGGGCAGCCCTGCAAAAACTGTTAGTAGCCCTCTTTGACATGCATTTTTAGCAATTTTCAAGCAAATGAGAGCACCTAAAAACACAACTTGTTAGACCCACAAGGTTAGCAAAATCAAAATCCAAATGTAAACATGCAATAAACTGATAGATTTAAGCTAAAAGATGCAGGTTAGACCTATCTAAACATAGCAAAACAAAATAGCAAACTAAAATGATCAAGTTCGGATGAGAAAACTGAAAATGCAAGTCTCTGTCAGACCAGGCGATATTTCTCAGACTTCACCAGTATCGTGCGACACAGTTTCCTATAGTCGCGTGATATACCTCAGTCTGGGCGATACTTCTCACTATGGGCGAGTGATACTTCGCCCGATACCAGGCGATATTTCTCAGTATTGGCGGGCGATTCTTCTCTCGCACGAAGTGTCACACCGCTATACAAAGGTATATCACGCGATATTTCTGAGAAGTATCGCGCGATACTTTGAGACAAAAAACCAGAGACTGAAAACCAAGCTGAAAATTGATGAAAATTTGACAAAAAATGCAGAATTAAAGGACAAAGCTAATCTACTCTGCCCCACGGTGGGCGCCAAAAATGTACACACTAAAATGGTGCACTTCTATGAACCATTACATGCAAGGTTGCTCAAGAATGAGGCCTCACAAAGCAGCTCATAGCTCTCTATGCATGGAGTTGCAAGGGACTTATGATGTGTTTGCTCTCAACTAGAGCTACAAGCTTGTGACCTTGCTAGTCAACCATACAATGAGAGATTCACAATGAAAACAAGGGAAACAATGCCAATATCTCCAAGAATCCAATATGTAATGCAATGCAAGCTATATGATGATGCAATCTAAACTATGAAAGGAAAGTACAAACTATGCTATGAAAGGAAAGAACAAGTATTACCAAGCCTTCCTATTTAGACTATGTGAGCTTATTCTATTGCATAAAAGGAAATCTACACTAAGAATGCCATTATTATGCAACTATGAAAGCAAATATGAACTAGATGATGCAATGAAGCAAGTCTTCAATATCTTCAAACTCCAAATGCACCTAAAACCTGCAGCATAACATTAGCATAAAACAAGTGGATACTCAAATGGAGGAGAGAGCTCTCCTTTTATAAGAAATGCAAAGGAATGGACCATGGAGATTAAGAGGCAAAAAGTCTTAATCAGCGGTGGAGCTTGAAAGAGGAGCAATCCATGTGCACAAGTATCCTCCAATGAGAGTGAAGTGTTGACTTTTGAGCCTCATGTGAGACAAAAAGTGCTTTTCTCCTTTTTATAAAATATGAATAATGCTTTATTTGTGCAACTTAGGATAAGAGGAAAAGGTGGGATTTTTATTTAATTAAAAGGGGAGGAAATATTCTTTTTAATCAAATAAAGACTTAGGATAAATGATTAGCCCATAGGATAAAAATCTAATATATGATCAAAATTAGGATTTGATCAAGAGATTGATAATGTTGAAAATATTGATTATTGATAAAAATGATTCAGGATTGATAAATCAAATAAATGGGGCCCAAAGTCTAGGCGACCATTTTTGGGTGCATACAGTTTTCATATTTTGGAGTGAGAGTAGTCATCAATTTTACTATAATGTCTTCCTCTGAGATCTCTCCACCATTGTTCTTGATTCTAGCAATTGCTTCATTGATCCTTTGATTGTAAGCTCAGATGTTTTCTTCAGGTAGCATCTCTAATGCATTGTATCTTTTCTTCCATGTCTTTTTGTGCACATCCTTTTCTTGTTTGTCTCCTTAAAATATGTCTTCTAGGTACTTCCATATTTTGTGGGTTGTATCTACCTTCTTTATTTTTGAAAATTCAGTATCAGAAAGGGTGTTGATAAGGGATTCTTTGGCTATTACATTCTGATGAAATAATTCCTTTTTCTTATCAGTAGCATCATCCTTTGCAAGGTCTTCTAAAGTAGGAATCTTGACTGCTTTGATAGTTACATCAAAAACTTCAAAAGCAATGCACTGCAAGTGAGTCACCATCTTGTTCTTCCAATCAAGATAATTCTCTCCATCAAACTTAGGACTTTCTTTTCTAAAGAATGCCATTTGATCAACCTCAAGCATTTTAAGCATGAACCTCATCTTGAGGACCATTGGGTCAATTGTGTATATGACTATGAAGTCAAGGTGAGAGATTATTGTAGGATGGATTTGGATCCAACTTGAGATGCAAAAGGTACATCTATATCTGAGGATCATAGAGCCAATGATACTAATGAGAGGCTTCATCCTCTGTATAATAAGAACAAAGTTTTTGACTGGCCCATCTTCAATGTAGATGTACATGAAAATGAGAAAAAAGATGTTGATTTTAAAGCAAGGCATGTGGTCCAATGCACTAAGGATTGCTTGGCTTGGCCATTTAAACTTGACTCAGTTCTATTAGTAGGAGTTGACAAGGTACCAAAACATAAGTCAAACACTTCTAAAGAAAAGAATACTTCCCCACATAAGAAAGTTCCATCAAAATTCTCTTTAGGATTAGCCTCATGGCATGCAAATCCCATTATTACATGGGTAACTCTTTAAATTAGTAGGTAAAAGATGGTTGAAGATAAGAATAAGATTGATTCTTCCTCCTTGTCCCTTAAGCTGTAGCTATTGCTAGTGCTTCCACACTAGCTGTCACTCCTACTGCAGTTACTTCCACCCATGTAATCACAACAGATGTACCCACTTCATCCTCCGATCAAAGGATTCCTTCTTTCATAGTTAAGTTGAAGAAGAACATGCCTCCTAGGGTAGGTTGAAAAGTGTACAAGAGGTGAAAGAGGGGTCCCCCTACTATACCTATAGTTGTGGAGGTTTTGGAGGAAGATGGAAAAAAAGATTAAGGCACTTCTATGGTAACCTAACACAAGAAATATACTAGATTAGCTTATGTTTTTTGCCCAAGCATTGAATCAAGGAAAACCCTCTTTTGGGGAAAATTATTAGAAACCCCCTCCTTTGAGTACTACTCAAGCAAATGTGCCAATATAACAAACAACACCAAGAATGCCAAAAATTCACAATATTAAATCAAATTCTATTGTATATATTGAGACAAAGGAGCATGAGTAAAATAAATAAGATTCATTCAAAGATGATGATTTCTTTAGCTTTGATCTCCTAGACATCATCATAAGTATAGAAGCACCATCACAAAATTTCCCTACTGAGCACACTAAAGAAGAAGCAAGAGTGCATGACATGTATGTAGATTTAGATAAAGGAAATGAGGAGGTAATAAGTATAGTAGAAGGAGAAATTTTTGTAACCACTAAGGAATGATTCAATCCACAAGAACCTCCTCTAGACACAAATGAGTAAATTCCCACAAGAAAAGTTATAGCCTCAAGAAGAATAAATAAATAAAGAAAAAGTGGAAGGTGAAATGGAATGAGAGAAAGAATGGGAATAGGAAAAAGAGGCTAATCCTCCTAGGAAACATGAGGAGAACCAATAAACTCTATCCTCTTCCAATCATGTGGCCATGTCTTTGACCCAAAAAGTCTCATCCTCACAGGAAGAGGAGAAGGTAGAGCACTCCAAAGGATTATTTGAAATGGAAGCATACAAGTCACTCATTGTAATGTCCCTTCCATTTTATTTATGTTTTTCATACTTCTTTATGTGATCGTGGCTTTATGCCTATGGGTTGTATCACTTGTACTTGGATGTGGATCTCCTTGTGGTGCATGATCCTTCTTTTGATTTTGCATTGTTGTGATATTTCTTTTGAGTGATCATCGAATGCTCTACTTCATTTTATGTTTTTGATCTGGCTAGTGTTGTGATGGATTACTCCTTGGTGATATGATTATGTTGATTTCATAAAGATGCATGCTTACTCTTTATTCTAGTTGTGAGAACTATTTCCTAACTAAAATACGTATTTAATTCCTTGGGTTGTTGTTGTTGTTTGACCTAGACTTGTGGTACTTGATGAATGAGTTAGGGTAATGTTGTGGTTATGAATTGAGATGTGAACATAGTTGTTGATTGGATTATTGGTTAGTATAGTTAATCATAAGTAATGAATCATTTTTCATGTTACATGCATTTGCTAAGATATCATATTACTAACAATGTTGTGATGTTGACCTCCTTCAAGAATATGTATGTGTTCATTTTTGGAAAGGTATAATATTGATAATTTATGGATATATTGGACATAGTTATGTTGTTAGGTTTAAAATATAGGATTTACTTATCATTCTAATTTACAATGTTGAGATGTTACTTGTTATGATGAAGATTATGATGATTATGCTTTATGCTAATGATATATTGTTAAGGACTAACCTATGATTCAAGCGGTGTTATTGAGGATGATTTAGGATATTGACATGCTTATGATGATCTTCTTGTTGGAAATAGTCAAGACTATCTAGGTTACTAAGAGGGGAGGGGTGAATCAGTAACTTCAAAACTTTTAACAGATTCAGATCTTAATAATATTAGCTTGATAATCTGACTGCATGCATGAGTAACAGAAAGAATAAAACATTCATAACACTTAGAACACAGAGATTTGGTGACCCAGAAACCTTCGAAGTAGAAAGTAAAATTGGGGTGGGGATGATACCCACAAAACTTCAATACTGCAGTATAAAGTTTGCCGGTTAAGTCTTACAATGATCACTTCTAATGATCTGCCCTGTTAGGAGCAATAAGGACTGCTAGGTCCACCTTGTTAGAGGTTTTACAAACATACAATGAAGTATGCACTTGGTTAAGAGATTTTTACAAAGACTGTTAAGTCTACCCGGTTAAAGGATTTCAAGCTGATTCACCTGTTAGGATGAAACAGTAGATCTCTTACTTGCAATTATACTTGCTGATTGAGATTCTTTGATGTATTGATCACCTTCTGTGATGGATAGATCTTTGCTGCTTCTTATACTGCTGTAGCCCTTTGTAATTCGCTTATCTCTGCCTTTCTCTCTTTTTCATACTTCTCTTTTTCTTCCTTTTTGATATGACACAAAACATTGTTTATATATCAATCTAAGTCAATTCCAAAATAATTACAAAGTCGGCTCTTAAACAAGTAAACACAAATATTACTGAGTCAGCCCAAATATAGTTACACGGTTACTAAAAACTAACTTGGTGACTTTTCGATACTCGGCGTCCACTGTGTTACTCGGCATTGTCATGCACTCGGTAGAAGTGGAAGCTCAGTCCATACTAACCACTCGGTCGTAGTTTCAAACTCAGTAAATACTGGAGAATCGGTAGATAAAGTGTTACTCGGTAGAAACTAAATTTCTTGTTTAACCATGCAGCACTCGGTAAAAACTGTGAAACTTTGCGAGCTCGGTATGCACTGTTCTGCTTGGTAAGCTCTGTTCTGCTCGGTAAGCTCTGCTCTACTCGGTAAGCTTTGTTCTGCTCGATAAGCTCTGTTCTGCTCGGTATGTACTGTTCTGCTCGGTATGCACTGTTCAAAATAAGTGTTGTCACTAATGACAATCATGCTTAATGCCAACAATCTCCCCCTTTGGCATTAGTGACAAAAACACTTATTGCCAAAACTTATATACAAGAATCATGCTGAATCTTTTTTGATTTTTCAAAATTTATCTTTGTCAAACTACTGTTTATACATTTCATGACTCCCTTATATAGAGTACTTTCTCCAGAGTACTTTCTCCCCCTTTCATATTACACACCTTAATCTTATACACTTTCTCCTATACATTTTCTCCCCCTTTTTGACAATAATGCCAAAGGTGTATATACAAGTATTTTACAGGGAGAATCCAAAATGTGAAAGAAAATCAAAATGTACCTTTATGATTAGTGCCAGAGTTCTGTCCCAATTCTCTTGCAGAATCTTGCATGTTTGGAGTGCAATTTGGACTTCTGAAGAGAGTTCAATCATGTGATCTGCAATGGAAAATTGATTGTCATGGAGTAATGCTTTTGAGTGAACAATGTGCTTTTGCATTATGTCCATGATGGGAAGGATCATGTTTTGAATATCTAGCAGTGTTGACCAGATCTTTGTATCTTCTTTTAATAATTCCGATTGCCTATTTGATAGGAATGTGATTTTCATATGATGTGCAGAGCTTGAACTAGGTTCAAGTTGCAACTTCTGTACACTGTCCTTCAGATCCTCATCAATCTTATTCAATTTATCCTTGACTTCCTTAGTGAACTCGGCAACATTACATAGCTTAGCAACAAGTGAGGTAACATTGGAATAGGAGGACTCAATATCTGTCAAAACTGAAGATAGTTCTGCCTGATTAATAGCTATATGCTGAGCAACATGCTCAAGCACTTTATTGTCAAACTTCTTCTCGGCTTTCTCAAGAATCTTTTCTGACGTAGAGGAATCCTCATGGAATTTGTTTACTGCCTCAACTAACTGTAACAAAATATGTTGAGAGGAATCAACTTTAATACTTAATGCTTCTGACAAAATATCCTTTGCATCTTCAATAATTTTATATTCCTTGACCCTTTCTTCTTTTAGTTTCTTCTGCTTTGCTTTCTTTTGGAGGAGTTCACCAATGTTTTGCATTTGGTCTGCTGAAAGATTTGCAAAGTCTAATTTTGGAATCTCTATCTCCTCATCTAAGTCTATATCCTCTTCTACATTCTTACTCAAAAATCTTGTACTCGGTTGAGCCTTAGGATCAACTGTTATTGCACTTAATGCCTTTGTAGAAGTTATTGTAGACATTGTAGGACTAGCTGTGAAAAATGATAAACTACCGACTAGAATACTTGAAGGGCTCAAAACTGAAGTATTCACAATTGTAGAATCAAAAATTGAAATACTTACTGAAGTATTCATTGTCCTAATTTAAGGATAATTACATCCTAGTCTTGATTTACCCTATCAAATTGTCATGGTGACAAATCTTGATTCACCTGATTCCTTTTAATTGTGTCTTGGTTTGGTTCGAGAGTGTTGATTTTATTGATTATACATTTATTTTTGGATTCATCTATGACAGGTTAAGTTATGTTTAAGATATATTATATATTTTTTCATTGATTAATAATATTTAATCAATATTGTCATTTTGAATATTAATTACCATTTTATAATGTGTATAGTAGATTGATACGTTTTATTATGCCTTATGTAGTGCTCCTATTTTGTAGGAGATGAATTATATGATTATTTGTGAGTAATATTATATATAATAAGGAATATTAATTATTATTGTTATTCTTAATAAAAGATTTTTATATTCCTATGTGTACGTACTTATATTATTAAATAACAATTGTGATGAGATTAATTATGCATTTTAAAAAAACATTCGGTGTATTTTTATTTATGAGTTTTTTTATATTTTATTTAATTTGTATTTTTGTGAGAGAAAAGTTTTTATTTATTTTAAGATATAATCTTGGGGTTGCTAATTTAATATTTTATTTTGTTACTTTTTGGAGATTAATTATTCTATTTCTATTTAATTTATTGATCGATATACAATAATTAAAAAATATAAATAATTATTTATTCCTCATATTTTAATGAGTGGATAATTATTTTGTGAGAAGATAGTTTATGAGTCTTTCTATAATGATATCTTCTATCTTATTTTGAATTTTGTGAGGGAATTGTTGCCATTTTTGCGAAGGCTTTTGGTTTGATTTTTTACTTCTTTTTGGAAAAGATTTTTGATTGAGTTTTGACACCCTTTTTCTGAGAATGTTATATTGGGAATTGCAATCTTGTTTTTGGGATGGAGGTTTTGGAAATTTTGGAGAAGCTTGGAGATTGTTGTTTGAGAATTTGATCTTTCTTGTGAGGTTTTGAATAAGAGATCGTTCTAAGTATTTTGAGAAACTTCTTGGCCACATTTTAGATTTTGTTTGTCTTTGATTGCTAGTAATTTTGGGGGGATTCATTGTGCATTGGAGATTTCATTGATTCTTCCCTTTCTTTCCTTCAATCGTTTCTTTGTTCTTCATAGGATTGAGGTAAGGATCAAATCTTTCTTGAATATTGTTTGTTTCTACTATTTTAAATATTTTGGTGTTAAAAGATCTTATTTAATATGTATTTGTTATTACAATAAGAGTTTGAAAGTATTGTTTCAATTTCATGTCTCTACCTTTCTTTTTCACTCAATCTTCATTCTTTTCTTGATCTTCGAGGTTGAATATATATAGTCAAAAGTGGGCAAGCCACTGAATATATTATATATTAAAAATTGATTCAAAAGCTCAACCGGGAAAGAATCAGAAAGAAAACCCAATATCATTGCTTATTACAAAAATTGATATATCAATTTTTTACATACAAAATACGTCCCGTAGACTCAAAATACACACTATCTGCATTATGTGATACACATAACCTCCAAATTTATCTAATTTCCATACTTATATGCAGACAACATCAAAATTCAAAATTTTGTACCTTGATGTACAATCAACTCCTCTTATTCCTCCATCTCAGCACAATCTGAGGTCACATGGGAACCTTAAAGTTTTTGTGACCCTTCCAAATTCTGCCAAGTGTGACATTCGACCTCAATAGGAATAGGCCTACCACAATTGAGCTCACGTTGTCCCGACCCGACACCCGACTACCATTCTGGGAGACTATTTACAGGAGCAGTAGAATCCCAACCACAACATTGATCAATTTGTTTAGGTGGAGACCACCCCGACCCAGAGGCAACATCACTGTTAAGCTGACTAAATGTATCCATGACCCCATGCTACTTACTTTGATAATTTGAAAATATTAATTCAATTTTATGCTTTTTACCCTTCCTTTTCCTAGCTTTTTAAAAAAAATTATTTTGGGAATACCATTTTTTTAATTTACATGTGTTGGGATCAAACTAATGGGATTTATGGAAGGAAATCAAGGATATCTCAAATGGGTCTCTACCTAATTTGACTTCTAGGGCTGAATTGATGCCTAAAGGTTGTGTTGTTTGGTCAGGTAGTTGCGTAGTTTGAATTTTTATGTAGGGGTTTTGACTTTTTGAGTCTTTTAATGCATACCATATGATTAGGACTCAATTTTTTCTTTATTTTATCTATCATTTGAATTCTAAAATATTAGATTGAATTTATTTTCATTGTTCATATGCTTTATGTGCAAGTTGCGTTCAAATATTATTCTAGTTTTGAGATTGAGGCTTTCTTTTGTGAAAAGCTTTGTAAAAGTTCTCAATTCAGTTTTATATGATCCTATTTGATGTTATGGATGCATACTGATAGGATTCATATTTTCATAATAAAATTGATGTTTTTTTTATGATTTATATTCATTATGATCATACAGTGTAATCATGCATCCAAACATGCCTCTTATTTAGAGATTGGAACTTATTTTGAAAGGGGATTTGTAAAAGTTCATCAATCAATTTCATTTGATCTTGTATATTATTATAGGTTCATAATGATATGATTCATGTTTGCATGATATGATTATGCTCTTGTTTTATCATTTTGAGTATTAAGGGTGGGTTATCTAGGTACATTGTAGGGGAGTGACTCTTTGTGGGGGTCTAGGCCCTAACGTGGCTAGTCTAGGATAACCCATTGAAGAGTGGTAATTAAGTGATGAATTCATAAAATAAACTAGGGTTAACATTAAATAAGATAATAATGGTACCTCACTTGTGGCTTCAATTATAATATGGTCTTAGGATGGGAAGGGGATGATGCATGTTCATCCATGTGATGTTTTGAGATGACATCAATAGACTTCCTTGACCTCATGAAAGGATTGTTTGGTTCCACGTGACTTCTCACTTAGGGATCAAGGTTTGAATAGGCCAGCCTAGGATAACCCAAGATGGAGGCTATATTATGAGACTTTTATACCATGTATCCTAGGTTTCCTCCATATAATTTTTGGTTGCCTCTGGTTGTTGGTAGTTTTTAGACCTTACATCACCTATTTTTGAATCCTTGTTTTGTCTTGAATCTTTAGAGTTGATATTCATCCTTTTGCTTGTGTGTGGGGGGCCATGTATCTATCTCCTTAATATGGTAGGGTGGACCTTACGGTTCCACATGGTTGGGTGGTAGTGATTCTTCTTCCATCAAGGTTTGATTGATTTCTTCATGTGCGCTAATGAATTCTATTTGTTGTACCTTATTCTTTTGGTATATAAGACTTCATTTGTATATGTACTATCTCATGTAGCATTGACTACTATATTTGATGTTGTATTGGATACTCCACGAGGAGACTGATATATCTATATTCATGATGATGTATATGTGATCCTCTATTTTGTAGTTATGATTAGGATTGATGACATCTGTATTATTCTTAATGGAAGATAAGGACACATCATAAATGGATAGAGTTAGATGAGGTTATATATTATCATTGCCTTGGAATTATATGTTATCATTGTTATTATTAAAAGAAAATAATTAGGAACATTTGGTTTTGGTGTTTAAAAAGAACCTAGAGATAATGATAACATTAATATTCATAACTAAGGAGACATAATTCCTTATGGCTCTAGTTAGTAGATGTGTTTCTTAAGTAGTAATGTTAGGGAACCTCAGAGGACATAGGCTAGTGTTGCAAGTTATCTTCTATTCATAGTTAAATAATTAGTCATATGTTGTGCTATTATATATTTATTGATACAAATCACAAAGTTTAAATGTATTCATAATTGTTGGATTAAGATGTAAATGTGCTCAAGAAGAAAAAAATGACATGTCATTTTGATAGTTTAGTTGTTGTCCCCTCAAGTTCCTTAGTGGGGCATTACACTCACCTTTGACAGAATTCCCACGTGGTCATAAACCAAGGTCATCCATATAAGGAAGTATATTTATAAGGATATTTAAGTCCAAGAATTCTCTGGCTTAGGGAGAGAATTCCACGAGGAAGAACCTAGGAGAAAAGCACAAATACTATCATATATACATACATACATACATACATACATACATACATACATACATACATACATACATATATATATATATATATATATATATATATATATATATATATATATATATATATATATATATATATATATATATATATATATATATATATATATATATATATCTGTGTGTGTGTAGATGACAAAGGCCATTGATAATATCAAATATTTATTCCTTTTGCAAACAAACTGGAAGAGGAGATGAATATAAATGATAATATTATGGACAAAATAGACTTCAGTGTACCCACTTGAGAAGGGAAGAAGATATTATTGTATTAGAATTTTATAATTTTTTTTCAAAGGATGTGCAAAAATAAGGATAATTAGGTGAACATGGTAACACAAGTTGCAAATATGAAATGATTTAACACTCAAATTGTAGGCCCTATTGACTCTATTGATCATGCTACTAGTTTATAGGATTCTCTAGAAGCTCTGGCTCAATTTTTTTAAGTTTGTAAATTTTTGAAAGCTTGTGTCGAATGGAGGCAATAGATAGAAAAAATGGGCAAAGAAGTGATAAGAATAGTGCTCATGTTGTAAAATTCCATGGCCAACCAACTACAAATTTTGAAGGACATAATTCCTAACAAGGAAGGTTCAAGCATAGAAGAGACAATGGTGACATGGTAAGACTTAATCCCAATTTTCAGAACAATGAAGAAAACTAGTGTAGATAAATTGTTGGCAGCTTCTATTTTTGAACAAGAAAGGATAAATTCACCTGTAGAATATTCCAAAGCCATAAAGTTGATTATGAATGAGTATAGGAAGAAAATAAATGTCATTTTGTCTTGAAGAGACTAATCAGATCTCTAGTTTGGAGTGTTGAGGATTTTGTGAAGGCACTCACACATTTTGGCAATCAAAGGAACAAGGGGAAATGAAAATATTGATGAAATCATACATGAGTTTAAGATTATTTTGCATGGAGCCAACATAGAGGCGAAAATTTATTGGATGATGGAGGCAAACCATGAAATGGAAAATACAAGGAAATAATTACATGCATTTGAAGATGCAAATAAGAAGTTGAAGGAGTTCAACAAGAACCGACAACTCAAGCTAAAGTATATGAAGACCTTAGACACCAATGAAATATATGGAGCCATGAATTCTTTTAAGACCACATTTACAGACCTTGTTGCACATCTCTAAAGTCATAGAGGTGAATTTTGGACATCATTTTTGTAGATTATACATCAGTCAACAAGTAGAAAAAAATGCAAGAAAGAGTACACTCTCATTTTGGCAAGTTTTGGGCAATTTTGTACTTTGAATATTATCCTTAATTCATGCCACCATGTCTCTAGATCTTACAAAGGGTTGAAAATACATGCAACTATAGTTTCTTGATGTAAAAACTCAAAGAAGTTGTTAAAAAGGTGAATCCAAGCGAGTTGCACTTCAAATACCATAACAATAGTTGAATCCTAAAATTTTAGGGCACATTTTTGTATATTTTGGGCCCATTTTGAGTTGTAAACTTTAAAAAATAGTTTTCAATCCATTCTTGGATAGTTTATAAGTAGTTTTAGATAGTTAATCTATAGTTTTAATGTTATTTTGCCCTATAATAATGCCCAAAAACCCTAGTTACGAGTTTGGTAATTTTGTAATTGGAATTCTATTTAAGCCCCAAATTAGTATGCAATAAGGTTTGATAATTCTTCATTTGGACTGCATATACATTTGGTGTTGCAATCTTAATGTGTAGAAGCTATTGGTAATTGAAACTTGAATAAGATTTCATATTCAAGAGTCATTTGTGAGCTCATGAGATTTACTCAATCACTTGATTAGTTGGTATTAGTTATTGAATACTTGTTTATTGTGATGGATAAATTGATTGGATCTCACAAATTCATGATTCAAAGGATAAATTCATCTTGCATGTGTGTATGGGTGGTATGGATTTTTGATATGATAAATTTTGAAAATCTAGATGTTATTTAATTTTCCTTTGATGATAACACTATGCTATTATGAATTATGGATTTCTAATTTTATAATCTAATAATTTATATGATTTGATCTAACCTTATTTATGCAAATCTAAGTGTTTAAATGGTTGATGGTTGAAGTAGATATTTATTTTTCTTTGAAAATATCTTGCAACCTTGTCATATTTTTTATTTTCTTTGAAATCAAAAGTTATCCTAGTTGTTTGTTAGTTTGGATTTTAATCATTGTTTCAAAAATCTTGTTTATAGGTATTCTATATTTGAAAACTCAAAAAATTAGTCAAAATTGCTGGCAAAAATTTGATATTCATTCCTTCCAAACTTTGATTGAACTAGTAAAGGTCCACCTTGTGACATCTCACATTATCTTCCTTGACCTATCCAATGTAGTTGTGACTTGGCCATCCAAAACCTTGGGAGTGATCAATCTCACTCTTTCATGAGAAGGACTTTTCTCTACATTTCCCTTTCATTGTATTGTGTAAACTTTATGTCAAAAGTTACCATTAAAAATTTGAGTATGTTATTCTCTTCAATTTATGTTAACATAGAGAATAAAAAAAATCTTAATATAATATCAAATTTTGAGGGCTTTTTTTGAATGGTTTTGCATTATAGGTTGATTTTGGAAGCATGTTAGTGTAAATATAAGCTAAGTATTAAGTTTAGGGTATCTAAGAAAGTCAATTTTACATTTTATTATGTCTAAATTAGACATTGGAGGTTAGATCTACAAGGTTTTTAATTTGGGAGATGTTTGCTAGATTCAGTAGGTAGTTATATTTTTGGAGCATTTTGGTCAACATCACATTGAGAGGGCCTAAGAACATAAAGATAAATTATCAATTAGTCAAAATACACACTTTTATCTTGAGTTTTCACATTAATGTTTTCCTTCTTCAATCTTGTAGAGCATCGAGAGTATTCTTTACACACTTAACATAGTTGTAACATAAGTACTGCACAATACTATTCTCATTCATTGGTATAATTTTTTAATTATTTTATTACCAACATATATATCTAGATGTATGTATACACATACACATACACATACACATACACATACACATACACATACACATACACATACACATACACATACACATACACATACACACACAGACACAGACACACAGACACACACACATACACACACACATACACATAGACACATACACATACACATACACATACACATACACATACACATACACATACACATGTATACATAAAAT